>CM061921.1:386307359-386560724 GCA_031002005.1 Vandiemenella viatica
TACTAGTAGGTTGCGTTTGAACAGTCGCCGAGTGAAGTTGCTTATTTTGTTGTTATATTTTATCTGTAGTGGTGTGGGGATTTGATTAGTGTAATTTCTGAGTGTTTACATTTTGTAGACAGTACTAGTTAGTTGCGTTTGAATAGTCGTCGAGTGAAGTAGATCATTTTGTTGTTATATTTTATCTATAGTGGTGTGGGGATTTGATTAGTGTAATCTCTGAGTGTTTACATTTTGTAGACAGTACTAGTTAGTAGCGTTTGAACAGTCGCCGAGTGAAGTAGCTTATTTTGTTGTTATATTTTATGTGTAGTGGTGTGGGGATTTGATTAGTGTAATCTCTGAGTGTTTACATTTTGTAGACAGTACTAGTTAGTTGCGTTTGAACAGTCGCCGAGTGAAGTAGCTCATTTTGTTGTTATATTTTATTTGTAGTGGTGTGGGGATTTGATTGGTGTAATCTCTGAGTGTTTACATTTTGTAGACAGTACTAGTTAGTAGCGTTTGAACAGTCGCCGAGTGAAGTAGCTTATTTTGTTGTAATATTTTATCTGTAGTGGTGTGGGGATTTGATTGGTTTAATCTCTGAGTGTTTACATTTTGTAGACAGTACTAGTTAGTTGCGTTTAAACAGTCGCCAAGTGAAGTAGCTCATTTTGTTGTTATATTTTATCTGTAGTGGTGTGGGGATTTGATTAGTGTAATCTCTGAGTGTTTACATTCTGTAGACAGTACTAGTTAGTAGCGTTTGAACAGTCGCCGAGTGAAGTAGCTTATTTGGTTGTTATATTTTATCTGTAGTGGTGTGGGGATTTGATTGGTGTAATCTCTGAGTGTTTACATTTTGTAGACAGTACTAGTTAGTTGCGTTTAAACAGTCGCCAAGTGAAGTAGCTCATTTTATTGTTATATTTTATCTGTAGTGGTGTGGGGATTTGATTAGTGTAATCTTTGAGTGTTTACATTCTGTAGACAGAACTAGTTAGTAGCGTTTGAACAGTCGCCGAGTGAAGTAGCTTATTTTGTTGTTATATTTTATCTGTAGTGGTGTGGGGATTTGATTGGTGTAATCTCTGAGTGTTTACATTTTGTAGACAGTACTAGTTAGTTGCGTTTGAACAGTCGTCGAGTGAAGTAGATCATTTTGGTGTTATACTTTATCTGTAGTGGTGTGGGGATTTGATTAGTGTAATCTCTGAGTGTTTACATTTTGTAGACAGTACTAGTTAGTTGCGTTTGAAGAGTCATCGAGTGAAGTAGCTTAATTTGTTGTTATATTTTATCTGCAGTGGTGTGGGGATTTGATTGGTGTAATCTCTGAGTGTTTACATTTTGTAGACAGTACTAGTTAGTAGCGTTTGAACAGTCGCCGAGTGAAGTAGCTCATTTTGTTGTTATATTTTATCTGTAGTGGTGTGGGGATTTGATTAGTGTAATCTCTGAGTGTTTACATTTTGTAGACAGTACTAGTTAGTAGCGTTTGAACAGTCGCCGAGTGAAGTAGCTCATTTTGTTGTTATATTTTATCTGTAGTGGTGTGGGGATTTGATTGGTGTAATCTCTGAGTGTTTACATTTTGTAGACAGTACTAGTTAGTTGCGTTTGAACAGTCGCCGAGTGAAGTAGCTCATTTGCATTTGAACAGTCGTCGAGTGAAGTAGATCATTTTGTTGTTATATTTTATCTGTAGTGGTGTGGGGATTTGATTAGTGTAATCTCTGAGTGTTTAGATTTTGTAGACAGTACTAGTTAGTAGCGTTTGAACAGTCACCGAGTGAAGTAGCTTATTTTGTTGTTATATTTTATCTGTAGTGGTGTGGGGATTTGATTAGTGTAATCTCTGAGTGTTTAAATTCTGTAGACACTACTAGTTAGTAGCGTTTGAACAGTCGCCGAGTGAAGTAGCTTATTTTGTTGTTATATTTTATCTGTAGTGGTGTGGGGATTTGATTGGTGTAATCTCTGAGTGTTTACATTTTGTAGACAGTACTAGTTAGTTGCGTTTCAACAGTCGCTGAGTGAAGTAGCTCATTTTGTTGTTACATTTTATCTGTAGTGGTGTAGGGATTTGATTAGTGTAATCTCTGAGTGTTTACATATTGTAGACAGTACTAGTTAGTAGCGTTTGAACAGTCGCCGAGTGAAGTAGCTCATTTTGTTGTTATATTTTATCTGTAGTGGTTTGGGGATTTGATTGGTGTAATCTCTGAGTGTTTACATTTTGTAGACAGTACTAGTTAGTTGCGTTTGAACAGTCGTTGAGTGAAGTAGCTGATTTTGTTGTTATATTTTATCTGTAGTGGTGTGGGGATTTGATTAGTGTAATCTCTAAGTGTTTACATTTTGTAGACAGTACTAGTTAGTTGCGTTTGAAGAGTCATCGAGTGAAGTAGCTTATTTTGTTGTTATATTTTATCTGCAGTGGTGTGGGGATTTGATTGGTGTAATCTCCGAGTGTTTACATTTTGTAGTCAGTACTAGTTAGTTGCGTTTGAACAGTCGCCGAGTGAAGTAGCTTATTTTGTTGTTATATTTTGTCTGTAGTGGTGTGGGGATTTGATTGGTGTAATCTCTGAGTGTTTACATTTTGTAGACAGTACTAGTTAGTTGCGTTTGAACAGTCGCCGAGTGAAGTAGCTCATTTTGTTGTTATATTTTATCTGTAGTGGTGTGGGGATTTGATTAGTGTAATCTCTGAGTGTTTACATTTTGTAGACAGTACTAGTTAGTTGCGTTTAAACAGTCGCCGAGTGAAGTAGCTCATTTTGTTGTTATATTTTATCTGTAGTGGTGTGGGGATTTGATTGGTGTAATCTCCGAGTGTTTACATTTTGTAGACAGTACTAGTTAGTAGCGTTTGAACAGTCGCCGAGTGAAGTAGCTTATTTTGTTGTTATATTTTATATGTAGTGGTGTGGGGATTTGATTGGCGTAATCTCTGAGTGTTTACATCTTGTAGACAGTACTAGTTAGTAGCGTTTGAACAGTCGCCGAGTGAAGTAGCTCATTTTGTTGTTATATTTTATCTGTAGTGGTGTGGGGATTTGATTGGTGTAATCTCTGAGTAATTACATCTTGTAGACAGTACTAGTTAGTAGCGTTTGAACAGTCGCCGAGTGAAGTAGCTTATTTTGTTGTTATATTTTATCTGTAGTGGTGTGGGGATTTGATTAGATTAATCTCTGAGTGTTTACATTTTGTAGACAGTACTAGTTAGTTGCGTTTGAACAGTCGCCGAGTGAAGTAGCTCATTTTGTTGTTATATTTTATCTGTAGTGGTGTGGGGATTTGATTGGTGTAATCTCTGAGTGTTTACATTTTGTAGACAGTACTAGTTAGTAGCGATTGAACAGTCGCCGAGTGAAGTAGCTTATTTTGTTGTTATATTTTATCTATAGTGGTGTGGGGATTTGATTGGTGTAATCTCTGAGTGTTTACATCTTGTAGACAGTACTAGTTAGGTGCGTTTGAACAGTCGCCGAGTGAAGTAGCTCATTTTGTTGTTATATTTTATCTGTAGTGGTGTGGGGATTTGATTAGTGTAATCTCTGAGTGTTTACATTTTGTAGACAGTACTAGTTAGTTGCGTTTAAACAGTCGCCGAGTGAAGTAGCTCATTTTGTTGTTATATTTTATCTGTAGTGGTGTGGGGATTTGATTAGTGTAATCTCTGAGTGTTTACATTCTGTAGACAGTACTAGTTAGTAGCGTTTGAACAGTCGCCGAGTGAAGTAGCTTATTTTGTTGTTATATTTTATCTGTAGTGGTGTGGGGATTTGATTAGCGTAATCTCTGAGTGTTTACATTTTGTAACCAGTGTTTAGCATTCGGTGAGGACAGTAGCATATTTTCGTTTTGTATTTGAACTTTAGTGGTATGTAGATTTAGTTAGTGTAATCTGTTAGTGTTTACTTTTGTGGAAAGTAGAGGTTAGTCAGACTTAAGCAGTCGTTGAGGACAGTAGGGTATTTTTGTTTTATATTTGATCTTTAGTGGTGTGTCGATTTAGTTAGTGCAATCTCTGAGTGTTTATATTTTGTACAAAGTACAGGTTATTTCGATTTTCTGATCTTTTTTTTCTTTTTCGCGTTTTTCAAAAGCAGAATGGCTAGGGACTGTGATTGCTGTGTGCAGACGCGAGCTGAGGTGGCTGATCTCCGCAGGTTGCAATAGATGTAATATTGGGGAAACTGATGTAGCAATGCCTATAACAGATTCTCCCATATCGACCGTCGTACCTTCAACCCAGGCTGAAGAGTTGGTGGCTGTGCCTCGGTCGCCTGTTGGTGACTGGCGTATGGCCTCTAGACTTAGAAGTTGCACACAGGGGCAGTCAAGCAGGCTTAAAGGCCAAGACGCTGAACTTGTTCGACTGTCCAACCGGTATGACGTATTGTCGGAGGCTGACACAGTCCCACAATTGTCATCCCTGCGAGTTGACGGCCCCCCAGTGCCCCAGGTCTGAGCAATCACAGAAGGGGATTTTGGTAGTTGGGAGCTCTAATGTTAGGCGGTTATTAGAGCCCCTTAGGGAAATGGCGGATTCCTCAGGGAAGAAATCCAATGTCCATTCAGTGTGTATTCCAGGTGGCCTGATCCGAGATGTGGAACAGGCCATCCCGGATGCCATAGAAGGGACGGGGTGTAGCCAACTACAGATTGTGGCTCATGTTGGCACCAATGATGCTTGTAGCCTTGGGTCGGAGGTTATCCTCTCTTCCTTCCGGCGGCTGGCTGAAAGGGTGAACTCTGTGGCCAGTGGCCGCAAGATATCGGCAGAGCTAACCATCTGTAGCATTGTAGACAGAGTTGATTGTGGACCTCTGGTTCAGAGCCGTATTGAGGAGCTGAACCAGAGACTACGACGTTTCTGTGATGATATTGGCTGCAGATTCCTCGATCTTCGCCATAGGGTCGAGTCATGTAGGGTTCCCCTTAATAGGTCAGGTGTGCACTACACACGTGAATCGGCTACACGGGATGGCAGGGGCCGTGTGGAATGCACTGGGTGGTTTTTTAGGCTGAGGGAGGAAGACCAGAAACACGAAATACAGTTACGGGCAACCCAATCAGATGTAACACCGGAATGTAGAAGGAGCGTAGAATCTCGACAGTTAAAAGTTCTCGTAATTAACTGTAGAAGCGTTTGTAACAAACAACCGGTACTTGATAGCATTATTTGTAGCACAGAGGCGGATATCGTTATCGGTACAGAAAGTTGGCTAAAACTGGAAATAAGTTCCGCCAAAATTTTTAAAGATAGCATGAATGTTTTTCGTAAAGACAGATTACATTCTCATGGAGGTGGGGTATTTATAGCTGTGAGTAAATCTCTCCCATGTAATGAAATAGAAGTCGATACGATCTGTGAAATCATATGGATTAAACTCAAAGTTGCTGGGTCAAAACTCATCATAGGCGCCTTCTACCGTCCACCCGATTCCGACATAGCTATCGCCGAGGAGTTAAGAAATAATGTAAACAGTATAGCTAGCCATTTTCAGGATCATGCTATGATTCTAGGAGGCGACTTCAATCTGCCTTATATTGACTGGCGTAGTTACGTTCACATTACAGGTAGCAGGGATAAGGCAGCTTCTGAAGTAATTCTCAAATTGTTCTCAAATAATCATCTCGAGCAGCTAGTTAATGAACCTACGTGGTGTCATAACGGTAGCGAAAATATTTTAGATCTGCTGGTTACCAACAGGCCAGAATTATTCACCGAAATTTCAACGACCACAGGTATAAGCGATCACAAAGCGGTAATTGCAACTATCAGACTAATGACCAAGCAAAAAAGGAGAAAACGGCGGATTGTATACAAATTCAGTAAGGCCTCTAAGGAGTGTTTTAGAACCTACCTGAGGAATAATTACCATAACTTCAAGTCAAAAAATGACACCGTTGAAGAGATGTGGCATCGATTTATACGAATAGTCAGGGAAGGTATGGATATACATATACCGAAGCGGATAATAAATGGGGAGGATGATCCACCGTGGTACACATGCGAAGTCAAAAGATTACTCAAAAAACAAAGGAGGATACACGCACGCTCAAGAAGGAAGGGGTGTCGCAGTGATTTAGAAACCTTAGCTGAGTTAAGAGGACGTATTAAGAATGTAATGCGTGAGGCCTTCAACGATTTTCATTCCAACTCTCTCTCTAAGAGTCTCACAGGAAACCCAAAGAAATTCTGGTCGTATGTACGAAAAGTCAGTTGTACCAATAGCAATATACCAGCACTAATTCGTGAAAGTTCAGAGGTTAATGAAAGCCACGATAAAGCTAACGTACTAAATACTGTATTCAAAAATTCATTTACTGATGAAAATAAGGATAGTGTTCCCGTTTTCCCATGCCGTGTCGAGTTGGTGATGGAATCATTACGGATAGATACTGCAGGTATCATAAAGCAATTAGAGCTCCTGAAGTGGGGGAAAGCACCGGGCCCAGATGGAATTCCAGTAAGAATATGTTCAGAATATGCGGCAGAAATTGGCCCATTTCTGTCTGATATATTCAGTAAATCATTAGAAGAGCGAAAAGTACCTTCAGACTGGAAAATCGTGCAAGTAACTCCGATTTTCAAGAAAGGTGATCGAAGTGATCCTGGAAACTATCGTCCAATATCTATAACATCTGTTTGTAGTAGAGTTATGGAGCATATTATATGCTCGAACATTATGAAATTTCTAGACGATAATAATTTGCTTACAACAAATCAACACGGATTTCGGAAGAAAAGATCATGTGAAACACAGCTGGCCCTATTTACACACGACGTAATGAAAGTTATTGATGCAGGTTCATAAGTAGATGCCATTTTTTTAGATTTTCAGAAAGCCTTTGACTCTGTGCCACACAACCGCCTTTTAGCGAAGCTACGAGCGTACGGTATATCGGATCAGCTTTGTGAATGGATAAAGGATTTTCTAACTGGTCGGTCGCAGTATGTCGTCGTTGAAGGAGAAAGTTCTTCTAGTCTAGATGTTACATCGGGGGTACCTCAAGGAAGTGTAATAGGACCACTTCTTTTTTTAATTTTTATAAACGATCTCGGAGACAAAGTGAAAAGCCTTTTTAGATTGTTTGCTGATGATGCGGTTATTTATAGGGAAGTAAGGAATTTGGCCGATTGCTTAGAAATTCAGCGTGATCTGGATATTATTTTGGCATGGTGCGCTGAGTGGCAACTTACACTATATTGTAAAAAGTGCAATACAATGAGCATAACTAACAAAAAGAATCCAATTGTTCAGAAATACGAGTTAAACAATTCAGTTATTGATATGGTCGATTCTATGAAATATTTGGGAGTAACAGTACAAAGGAACATGAAATGGGACTTACACATTAATTCATTGGTAGGTAGAGCTAATTCTAGGCTGCGATTCATAGGTCGAATATTGAAAAATTGTAATGAACAAACAAAGGAGATAGCGTACAAATTTCTTGTGCGTCCACATTTGGACTATTGTTGTGCCATTTGGGATCCGTTTCGTAAGGGGTTGATCGAAAGTATAGAGAAAGTACAGAGAAGAGCCGCTCGATTCGTGACCGCTTGCTACAGTCCTTATGAAAGTGTCACAGAACTGATTAGTAGACTAGGCTGGGAGTCTCTGGTAGATAGACGACGCACGATTCGTTTAAACTTATTGGTAAACATGCGTACTCCCACTTTCACTCACGAGTGTAGTGAAATACTTCGTCCACCAACCTATTTGAGCCGGAATGACAGGATAGATAAGATTAGAGAAATAAGGTGCCGCAATGATTCTTATATGAATTCTTTTTTCCCTCGTACCATTAGGGATTGGAATGCACAACAAAGAGATTAGCTTTGGTGCTGAGCACCCTCTGCCACCCACAATTTTGTGAATTGCAGAGTATATATGTAGATGTAGAACACAGTTTTATTTTACATAATCGCAGTTAATGACACCTGGGTACACCAATTTGATACAAAGAAAAACTGGTCAAGTGCCAGTCAAGCCACATGTAGTCACAAAAAACAATGGTTGACATCAGGTTAGACAGCAAACTCCAATTCGTGCTCGACGAACAATGCACCATGTTGCCACTTATTCCACTCGTGCAGTCATTCAGCTTCACTTAAACATATTACAGACAGTATCTATCCAATCTGTTAAGATGTAATGTACCATGAATAAAGACCATGTTAAAAAAAATGGCACCAACATATGACAAAGTCACCACAAAATAAATTGTTTGTCTGTTTTACTTGTAACTTGAAAACTATATTAGATGCAAGTATTTTTAGCATTTGTAAGTAAAACACAGAAAATGAAAGATCCTTGAGACAATACGGACCAGAATTTTTGAGGTAGACCTAATAAAAAAAATTGTTTAAAATTTAAAAGTTTGACAACCATTCACATCTTTATTTTTCAGTGAAAAGAAAGTCCTCTACTTGACAACCTCTAAACAATATCTCACACACTGAGGTATGTCCCACTTTACTGGCAAGTTCATTTTTTAAACTACTCACCCACTAGACTTGCTACTTCTATACAATTATACAAAAAAGCAAATATGATAACCAGTTATGGCTCAGTGAAAACACAAAATATGCCAATCTGAAGTCTGGATGGACAGATATTTCTTTGGGAAACGAATCCCAAAAACGGTCATATTGAAATGGAATTCACCAGAATCACAAAGAAGCAAAATATTTATGATCGTCACAAAAGCAGAGGAAGTCAAAACCATTAACTTGAAAAGTCATGGAATGATTTTGTTTGTTTTCTACAGTGAGGCACAACTGCAGTTATATATCAGGAGCTAGTAACATCTGCAATAGCCTAATTTAAAACTTAGCATTGACAACATTTCCCAACCCAACACACAGCACAGCCTTAAAACCTTTGAAATTATATACATATTTAGAAAACTGAAGAAAACTTTCCAGTGATGCCATAGACAAAGTGGCAAAATTTCTCAACAAGCAGGACGTTTGAAGTCAGGGAGCTGAAAAACTCATTTTACACTTACACAAATGCTGTAAAATCAATTGGTAATTACACTGAAAATCAAGCAGAAGTGACAAAATCATTTTTTAATCCATTCCCCTAGTAAAAAAAATTAGGGTAACGCACAATTTGACTTGACATCATATGTCTCACGACGCTTATTTTGAGACATTGGTATATTGAACTGTTGTGTGAGATGTGTATAGGGGAGAGAAACAGTTGGATAAGCCATCAAACTCCGGAGATGGGAATTGGACTACCAACATATTCTTGATACCAGGTACCCTCTGGGCCTCAATCTCCTCATTCTGGTACATCTATCACTCGCAAGTTTAATTAATTTATATAAAAATAGATTTTATTTCAATTTTTAAAATTATTTTTTACATTTTTAATTATTTTTTGCATCATCTCTATACTATTTTGATTAATTTCCTTCCTGAAATTAACATTTCCACCGATACTGTCCTTGTCCTCAATCACCTCCTCTCTGTAACATTGAAAACTACCTTCCACATGGCTGTGTTGACCGTGGTTTCCTGCATGAGCTCAGCCACATGTTCCTAATTTTATGAAGCAGGCTTTTTTTTTTTTTTTTTTTTTGCTATCATCCTCCTTCCAAATTTTGTTAGTGATGGGTGATTTTATCTATTTTTTCCATATTAATATCACCTAACAGTATTACTTCCTTCTCAGTCATTGTTAACAGTATTTAATGTATAATTCAGTAATCAGGTTAAGTCATTTTCTATCAGTGTTGTGAAAATTAACTTACACTGAAAAGTAAACATTATCAAAATAATAAAAAAAAAAGTATAATGCACTAACCCAATGATAACACTTCCTTGATAGCCAATATGGTCACAGTATGCTTTTTCAATGTGCTGGAACATAAAAGGATGATTGCAAAGTTTCCTAAGTTGCATGATGGTGTTCATGAGGGCCTTTGCTCCTCCTTTGCCTTGTTTTCCCTTTTCTGACCCATCAGTCAAAAGAACTCCTTTGTTCTGCATGTGTCTGTAATAACAAAAATGAAATGAAGACATGTTTAAATTCATTAACAAAGTGAGCCAAAAAATTTCTTTAAAATTAAAAGTAACGAGTGCAGAGACAAACACAAAAAAGAGTGAGAAAAGACAAAAAAATTGTGTGGTTGCCTTTTTTCTGGTTGTCACTGTTCTCCTACTTCACCTATGGGTGTAATTCAGAATTAATAATAAAAGTTCTATGTTCCTTATTGTAAAAATTAAAAGATTAAAAAAAAAAAAAACTCTATGTGAGATGATGATTTAAGACATCCATCTCTGGTGCTTTGCTCTCTTGGTTAGAAGGCTGTTGACAAATAACCCTATACCAGCTGTCATTTAGTCACAAGAGACCTGCTTGTGGAAATAGAGTAAATCATGTGATCATGTGAAATAGGGGCTGATACTTTCCTGCAAGAGGAATCCCAAATTTTTAACAATTCAATTATCAAACAATATTTTTTTCACAAGTTCTGAAATTATATTATCCTGGTTTTAATATATAGTTCTCAACAGTTTATCAGCAGGAAAATCTAAATTGCACACTGAAAGTAGCACTTTCTCTTGAATGGAATAAAATTTGATCCGGTATCTTCTCCTTTTACATGTATAATAAAAATTAATATATAGATGGCTTTAATTCATTATCCTATTAATAATTTTAACTTAATTTTATCAATAATTCACTGAGTTGTAAGTGACTGTATTGATCAGACAAAAGGTAGAAGAAAACAAAGCCTTCAGTCACATGAATGCAAATTTATTGCACTACACAATGCACTTCAGATCCTGTTGAGTTTTTTTTTACTTTTTGTCGTCAGTCTTTCGACTGCTTTGATGCAAATCTCCATGCTAACCTATTCATCTCTACATGTCCCTTACAACCCACATCCTCAATTATCTGCTTAATATATTCGAATCTCTGTCTTCCTCTACAGTTCTTACCTTCGACTGTTCCCTCCACCAGAAAGTTAACCAATCCAGCATGTCTCAAAATATGACCTACCAGCCTGTCTCTTCTTTCTGTAAGCTTCTTCCACAAACTTCTTTCCTAACCTATCATTTCCAATACTCGTTCTTTCTTACTTTGTCTGCCCACTTAATTTTCAGCATTCTTCTGTAGCACCACAAATTCAAATGCTTCAATTTTCTTTCTTCCCGGTATTCCTAAAGTCCATGTTTCGCTACCGTAAAGTGCTGTGCTCTACACATAAGAGTTTTATAAAGTTCTTTCTAATTTCCTAGATCAATATTTGAAACTAAAAGATTTCTCTTTTTCATGAAAGCCCTTTTTGATGGTGCTATTCTGCTTTTAACATCATTCCTGCTTCAGCCATCGGTTGTAATTTTACTTCCCAAGTAACAGAATTCTCCTATTGCATCCGATCCTATTTTTATATTTAATCCACTAGTATTGGCATCATTTCTGCTACATTTCATCACTTTAGTCTTGCTTTTATTTATATTCAGGCCAAACTCTTCCTTCAGTATTTTGTTCATGCCATTCAGTAACTTCTCAAAATTCTCAGCCTTTTCTGCTAACAAGACAATGTCATTAGCAAATTGTAGAATACTGATTTTTTTCTCCCTGAACACTTATGCTACATTGAAATTTTTCTTTTACTTTCTTTATTGCTTCTTCTACATACAAGTTGAATAATAATGGGGATAGACTACAACCTTGTATCACAACCTTTTTAACTGATGCATGTCTCTCATGATGCTCTACTTTTATTATAGCCACTTGATTCTTATATAGTTTAGAAAGTATTCTATTATCTCGATAATTTAGGCCCGACTTCTTTAAAATTTTGAACAACTTGTCCCACCTAATATTATCAAAAGCTTTTTCCAAATCAACAAACGCCATAAAAGTATCTTTGTTTTTCTTGATCCGCCCTTTAAGTATTAATCTTAAAGCCAGAATTGCTTCTCTTATACCACGATTTTTCCTAAACCTAAACTGATCTTCACCTACTGTCTCTTCTACTACTCTTTCTATTCTTCTGTATATTATTCTGGTCAGTAATTTTGAAGCATGTGATGTTAGAGTAATGGTGCGGAAATTCTCACATTTGTTGGCTTGTGCTTTCTTTCGAAGTGTGAAGATGATATTTTTATTATAATCAATTGGGATTTCTCCTGTTTCATAACTTTTTGATATCAGCTTGAATAGTCTTTCAATTCCTTCTTCTCCTAAGGATTTAAGAAGTTCTGCAGGGATCTCATCAATTCCAACTGCCTTATTTGCTTTCAAGTCATTTACAGCTCTATTAAATTCTGTCCTCAAAACAGGATCTCCTGAGTCATCAATGTTGACTTCACCTTTCTTTTCCATTACGCTATTGTTCAATTCGTCCCCATCATACAGTTTCTCAATGTATTCCTTCAATCGGTTAGTTCTATCATCTGAGCTTGAAAGGTTTCTCATCGGCAGCTTTAATGTTCACACCTCTTTTCTTCAGTTCTCCAAAATTCTGTTTTATCTTTCTATATGCAACATCTACTTTAACTAGGACCATTTCCTTTTATACTACTTCAAGCTTTTCTTCTAGCCATTTTACTTTTTTGCAATTCCCATTTATCTGATTTTTAAATTGCCTGCTTTGTCTTGAGAATTTCTGTACCTTCTCCTATGATCCATCAGCTCCAAAATTTCTTCTGTGATCCAAGGTTTTCAAGCAGCTTGTTCCCTAAAGCCTAATGTTTCTTTACGAGCTTTCATTATTTCGGTCTTTAATGCATTTCACTCATCCTCGGTAGAGCTCCTTTCAAAGTTACTTCTTAGACCTAAGTTTAATATTTATGCAAATTTTTACTCTCATACTAGATTGTTTCAGTTTATTCACTTCCAGTGTATTCTGCTTACACTGCTTCCTTATTTGCTTGAATTTCAGCCTGCACTTCATCACTATCTTTTTTTTTTTTTTTTTTTTTTTTTTTTTTTGTAACTGCTTTACGTCTCTTTTTAACATCGAGGTCTTTAGAGACGGGAAAGGATGGGGGGCAAGGATGGGGGCAAGGAATGGGAAGGAATTCGGCCATGGCCTTTTGAAGGAAGCATCCCGGCATTTGCCTGGAGTGATTTGGGGAAACCATGGAAAACCCAAATCTGGATGCCCGGACGGGGATTCGAACCGCCATCCTCCCGAATGCGAGGCGAGAACGCTAACCGTTACACCGCCCCGCTCGGTCATCACTATCAAATTATGGTCAGAGTCTATGTGTGCGCCTGGGTATGCTTTATAGTCTAGAACATATATGGGCAACCCCCGGCCCCCGGGCCGGATCCGGCCCTCCACTAGCTTCAATCCAGCCCGTGAGAGATTCAGATTTTTTAAATAACGCACAAAAAAAAATCTGTATTTATTCAAATCATAAAAGCTAAAATCGATAAATATTATTATTAGGCGTACGCAGTGGAACGCCACAGATCGAGTCAGAAATAGTTATTAGAAATAGACAAAAAGATAAACATTAGGGAAGCCTCCCGATGACCTTGAAGAGCTCCAGACTCAACTGTTATTTATAACAATCAACTATGACAGCTCACATCGCATATTTGCGTACGATCGAAAGTATTCTAGTTGCTTATTGCGGGTAACATATAAACTGAATGTTACAGAACATACCTTTCCGAAGTAAAATATCCACAGCTGAGAGTTTTCGCACAAAAAATAATTTGCACATTCCGAAGCACGTATAAATGTGAATCATGAAAATTAATAAAAATAAGTATCATACTCAGCTTACAGAATTTAGAAAACACTTTGCGCCTATGTACTAGTGATATAGACCCCGATATCGATCATCTTGTTTCTCAGCTTCAAACCAAAGTCTCTCATCAATTTTCAATTGATTTTTCTATCTGTTTTCATTAATTTGCTTTATGTATGTTTGATTATGCTGTTGTAATTCTAATTAATAAAAAAATGTGTAAATTTATACCGCCTTTTTTTCACTGTTACCTACTTATTTTTTACCTACGGCCCACGACCTGATTAAGTCCCGAAAGTACGCCCTCAGCTAAGCAAAGGTTTCCCATACCTGGTCTAGAACTTGATTCCTGAATCTCTGTTTGGCAATGATATATGATATAATCTAGCTGATATCTGCCTGTATCCCCAGGACGTTTCCAGGTGTATATCCTTCTTGCATGATTCTTAAACAGTATGTTTGCCACTACTAGCTTATATCTTTCACAAAATTCTAACAACCTGCTTCCTCATTCGTTTCTTTCTCCTAAACCAAAACTTCCTACTGTATTCCCCTCTTTTCCTTCTCCCACTATCGCATTCCAATCACCCATGATCATTAGATTTTCACATATTGGATTAATTCTTAAATTTAGGCATATATTTTCTCTATTTCTTCACCATCTTCCTGTGACATTGGCATATACATTTGTGCTAATATGGTTGGGGCGGGCTTAGTTTCTAACCTCATCAGAATAATCCTGTCATAATAACTCACCCGTTTCCCTACTCTCTTATTCATTACAAATCCTACACCTGTGACTCCATTGAAAGCTTGGTTGCTAATTCATATGTTCCCCAGACCAGAAAACCTGTGCATTCTGCCATTTAATCTCACTAATCCCAACAACATCTAACTTAAGTTGTTCCATCTCCCTTTTAAAGTTTTGTAACCTACCAGCCCTATTCAGACTTCTAACATTCTACACTCCGACTCGTAGAATGTTTCTATCCATTCTGATGACTCCTCCCTGAGCAGTCCCCACCCGAAGATCCGATTGGGGGACTATTTTACCTATGGAATATTTTATCCTGGAAGAAGCCATCATGATGGTATATGTAATTTGAGAGGATTACATGTCCTCGGGATACCCTTTGGGTCTTTAATACAGTGGTTTCCCGTTGCCTTCTGTATCCCCATGCCGTTGATTATTTATCATTCATCCACCTTTAAAGGCCGTTTCCAACCCCAAGGGCAAGAGGGTGCCCTGGAACACTCCCCGCTCTCCCACAATCCTTTCGGAGGCCATTGGCAAGCAGTGGGTGACTCCTTATACTGGGAATCTTTCAATCGCCAGAGCCTCGTCCGTGCAAACAGGGTGCACCACGTGAAAGAGAGGTTGACATTTGGTTGGAAAATGCTAGTATAGTCTCTCCCAAACCCTTACACCCCCTATTGTATTTGCATTGATTTTAAATTTTGTCTTAAGCGAGATTCGTGCCTAGCAAAGTTTATTCCTGTTCAGAACTGACGTGAAGCTGAGTTATCAATTTTATGCATGGATTTACTGTGGACCACTGTACTAGACATGATATATCACTTAAGGTACACACGTTTAAATGAACAGAACAATTTTAAGAAAAAAAACCCTGTTTTGTTCATTAAACTGTTCTGTTTTTACTGCGGAGCACTGTACTACACACGATATATAACTTAATGTACACGTGTTTATACGATCACGTCAGTTTTACACAGGCAAAAACTTTGGTAGGCATGAATCTCGCTTAAGACAAAACTTAAAACCAATGTAAAGACGACATACACCTGAAGATGGATCCACAGGGTCTAAAATGCATTGTGTAGTGCAATAAATTTGCATTCAAGTGACTGAAGGCTATTTCATTCTACCTTTCGTCTATTAATAATTTTTATTTTGATTTATAGCAGAAATCTTCGACATACATCTTCTGCATAGCATTAACATTATAACAACCTCTAAATTTTTCTAAAGCAACAATGAAAATCTTAATAAAGTTGTAAAGCAGAAAGAGAATTGAGTATAAGTGCCTTGAGGCAAGTCCTAATGAATTCCTGCATAACAGGAAGGTATTTCCAGCTACGTCCAACTTCACTAACTGTGAACTAATTCTTAAAACAGTATTTGTTACAGAAAATTTTTTCTTTGTTTGGGGCTTTTTTGTTTATTATGATTGCAATTTATATGACCGTTCCCGTGATCTACAAGATTATAACCAAATTTTGCAGTTCAAGATGAAATTAAGTTCTTTCCCATAAAAATGATCATCAACTCCTTAGCCCTCAACTGGAGGGGCCAGCATTCAGTGCAATTTTGGAGGGGCATGTCATGTTGTTTAGAAATTCAGCGCGATCTGGATGTTATTTCAGAATGGTGCCGTAAATGGCAGCTTACACTTACTGCAAAAACTGCAAGGCAATGCAAATAAATAATAAAAAGACCCCTTTTGCTCCCGAGTACAAAGTCAACAATTCAGTTCTTGACACTGTGGATTCCCTGAAGTATCTAGGCATAACAATACAAAGCAACATGAAATGGGACTTGCACATATCTTCCGGCGTAGGCAAAGCTAATTCTAAACTACGTTTTATTGGTCGTATTTTGAGAAGTTGTAATACTCATACAAAGGAAATAGCGAACAAAACACTAGTGCGTCCGCATTTGGAATACTGTTGTGGAATTTGGGATCCATATCGCAAGAGATTGATTGACATGTTAGAGAAGGTACAGAGGAGAGCCGCTCGATTCGTGACCGCTAGTTACAGTCCTTATGTAAGTGTCACAGAGCTGATACGTGGGTTGGGCTGGGATTGTTTGGCGGACAGACGATGTTGTTTTTGTTTGAATTTGTTGGAGAATATGCGAAAATCTTTAATTTACAAGTGCAACGAAATACTTCTTCCGCCAAACTATATAGGTCGCAATGACAGGAGGGATAAGATTCGAGAAATAAGAGGCCGTACTGATACATTTATGTATTCTTTCTTTCCTCGTTCTGTTCAGGATTGGAATGCACTGAATTAGGATTGGTGCTTAGCACCCTCTGCCACCCACAGTAATTGTGAATTGCAAAGTATAGATGTAGATGTTATCTGCTTCCTTTTTTCCCCTAGTTGATTACATTTATCTGTTTAGGTACCACACTAAAAATAAATTAGGAAAAGGAATATAAGAAAAAGCAGAAAAGAAAAAAAAATTAATATAAAATAAACTCTAAAAATGAAATTTGCAAATCTGGAAAGTTACATCACTATTTACAGTGACAAACTTGACTTGGTCATTGGGTGTCTAAGGTTTTTAGCAGTTCTAATCAAAAGTCAAAAAATTCCTTCACTGTTGCTGATTACTTTCCCCGTGTCCCCCCCCCCCTTTTTTTCTTTATTGCTTTATGCCTCATTGACGGCTAAGGTCATTAGAGGCGGGATCAGACTGGGGACAAGGAACGGGAAGGAATTCAGCCACAGCCTTTTTGAAGGAAGCATCCCGGCATTCGCCTGGAGTGATTTTGGGAAACCATGGAAAACCCAAATCTGGATGCCCGGAAGGGGAATCGAACCCGCGTCCTCCCTAATGCGAGGCCAGAACGTTAACCGTTCAGCCACCACGCTCGGTGCGTGTCCCCCTTGACTTTGTTATTAAATCTGAAGGCAATGCACAAGTTTCTGAATCGTTTTAGATATATGACCCCTACAAAATTTTAATTCCGGTGCAGTCCTTCACCCACGCTTAATCGACACCCAATAAATATAAAATATCTACAAAGGCCAATAATTCCACTTTATTGGTCTCACACTTGCTGCTCTTAGAGATATTTTTGTGTATGTCCCTGGCCCCATTTCATCGAAGGTAAAAGTCTGTATACTCTACGAGAGCAACAATGATATTACAGGACTCTTTCTGAGTGATGCATAGAAAATGGCACTTGCAATCCTTGAACAGAACCACATAAATTTAAGGCCGACATTGGTAACAAAGCTAACACGAGGGAGTGGACTGTGTACAGAGCCATGACACCCATTGGGTGGCTGCTGGCGTATGACGTTATATAAGCCCATCTGCCCAATGACAGTGAACTTCTAGACTCTCGATGGATACCTGATGAAGACACCAGAAGACATTGTCGAAATGTGGTCATCCTTTTATGACTCTATCCAGCTGCAAACCCTGAAATACTGTCTTGCATTTACACGCATGAAAATTCTCTCTTCACTGCATTTATAGTGGAATAACCCAACACTCTCTGGTATCAGATTTACAGCACAGTTCTGAAGTTGAATTTGATTTCAATTTCGATGAAAATGCACGTCACTTTCCAGACATTCACTTGTCAAACGACGTTCACTCACTTATTTGAAATTTATAAATTTCCCCAAAGTTTCATTTGAAATACTGCTGATAAAATGTAAAACATTACTGACATCAATCTTAAAATCTCTTGAGGCTAAAATTCCCTCTCATTTAGAAAAATTGAAAATTACTTTTTTTTTAAACGTCTCTTAACAGCGAGGTCTTTAGAGACGGGAAACGACGTGGGAAGGAATTCTGCCACGGCCTTTTGAAGGAAGCATCCCCGCATTTGCCTGGAGTGATTTGGGAAACCACGGAAAACCCAAATCTGGATGCCTGGACGGGGATTTGAACCGGCGTCCTCCCAAATGCGAGGCCAGAACACTAACCATTACACCACCACGTTACAATACCTGGCAAATTAACATGGCTGCCAAAGGACTCTACCACCTTAGCCTCGCCTTCACACCTACTCTGCAGTCACTTATAAAGCTATCACCAAGACAGGCCAATTTTTATTGGAATTGCTAGCTTCAAGTCGTGTTTTCACTATCTTATGACAAAACCACCCTTCAGAACTATTCTCAAAAAAATTTACTAGATTCTGACAAAGCATAGCTCTGAATATCCTTAACACTTTTCTTGAAATATGCCTTTGTTTATCTATGAAAATAATTTAAAACATACAAAACCAAAATCTAAACTTCCCCCTTCAAATTTTAACTTCCAGTCTAAGCATTTATTACAGAAATATTACTTATTACTTCTAGTTTCTTTTAATACACCTTTTTTTCATTGCATAAATATTCAATCATTAAATACCAATCAAAATGACCTTCTACGCAGCCATTTGCCCTGTTATTCGTTGCTAAAAGAAGCTTTGAAACAAAATATTAAATACTTCGCCTTTAGTTTATGAACTGAAAATACCAATATTCTTAATATTATTTAATGCTCTCTAATCTGATATATGTCCCCACCATTTATTTCATCACATTCAAAACTTGACGTTTTTGTATCTGATTGAATCATTTTATCCCAATCTGGGAAACACATCTTTATATTTTTAATCACTAAATATCAAACAAAACAACCTTATATACAGTCATTTGGCCTGTTATTCGTTGCCAAATGATGCTTTTGAAAAAAATATGAAATACGTCCCCTTAATTTTATCAACTGAATTCTTTGAACTGATATACATGGTGATTCTGTGATGATGTTAAAAACTTTAAAGGACGATGTAGAAGGGTAAATGTATCAATTTTAGGTAAGGGACTTCGGTCCGGAAATGGCCGAGTCAAAAGTTAAAAGCTAAAACCGTTCCGATACCTCTGATAGAGGAATACATGTACCAGCACTTTTGTTGCTAAGACTGTAGAGCAGGTAATCCCAATGTGCACTTATAATAGGTGTATGTAATGGTTAGGATAACAACTCAACTAATCCAATGCAGGTGGTGTACTGCGTACTTACATGAGGAATCCTGATGTACAATGTCTGCACTGTTGTCGACTGCAGTCTGTGTACGAAAGTTGAAGTATTAATGTCGATCAGCCCTAACCAAACTGAGTTGTACCCAGTGACGGAACTTGGAAAGATGATTTTTATGTATGGTCAAGCAAGTTAAAGCAGCAGAGAAACAGAACAGTTGTACAGGACTAAATATTCACGTAGAAGACATCCGCCTCACACCATGTTTACATGACTGTTCCAATAATTAAGTGAATCAGAGTAATTGATACCAAAGTACAACAACCTAGGAGGATGACATACTACATGGACTCGCTCGAGTGGATGAGGTGCCTGCAATCAGCACGCGGTCAGTTACATGTGAAATGGAACATTTTGCAGAGTACTCTATGTCGAGAATTATAGGAAATGCCGCTAGGCCCCTAACGTACAAAGAAAGTGCATGCCTCGACTCCTGCCGACTTTCGACCTCATCTCGTGTTTAGCCAATGGTTCTTGCAGCACCCTACAGTCGATACACACTTTCCTGCTTACGTACTTTTCACAGATGTAGCCTTTTTCACCAGAGACGGAATGCTAAATAGTAGCAATAGTCATGTTTGGGCAGATGAGAATTCCTTTGTTACAGCTGTGAAGAGCCATCAACACAGATTATCAGTCAATGTGTGGGCAGGCATAGTTAATAACTACATACTAAGCCCATTTCTTCTTCCTCCCTACTTAAATGCACCAGTATACACAGTATTTATCAGAGACATACTATCCAGGTTCCTGTAACTTGTTATTCATCAATGGATGTGGTTCCAACATGGTGGAGCCCCATCCCACTTTGGGCTGAGAGTTCATAAACACCTGGATTAGAGGATAAGCAGAGGAGGTGCATTCGCCTGATCTCACCCCACTTGACTTGTGTATGAGACGCCTGTTGAGACTGAAGAGGATATTCTGGAAGATTTCTTGCTGCTTGCGGCACTGTTCAAACGATACCAGGGATATAAGAATGGATATGAAAGAACTACATGCCACAATGACATCACACTATTGATACTGGAGGATGCAATTTTTAACAACTGTTATAAATTTAGAGGCTTGTGTGAATCTTAAGAAAGTAAATGGAATACATTAGGGAGCTTGCATAAACCAAGTAGCTCCATTTTGGCTTCCTGTGAACCCCCCTCACCCCCACATTGCCCTACGTGGCTTTTGCCTCTACCCCCCCCCCCCCCACACGTAGCACTTAGCTTTTTCCCCCCTTTGATTCCAGAAGACATTTTGTACTGTTTTCTTGTGTCAGACTATTGTAAATTACATACAGAGATAATTAACTGAAGAAAATAAATATTCACATTCTGTTGTGTGTTTTGTTCCTCGTTTTAACTGTTATGAAAGGAAAACTAAGTGGCCTGGCTCGGAAACCCCCCCCCTCCCCCCACGTCGCTCAGCGTAGCCTTCCAGCCAATCCCCCCCCCCCCTGGACCGAGCCACGTAGTTTGTGCACGCCCCCTTATTACTGTGTCGTAGACTTAAGATTTTCGTTCTCTCTGACAAAGTTAGGTGCACCATCCATCAACAGGGAAAATTATCTGAGGGTATCTGGGAGTATTCAATGCGAATTCTGTACAACATGATCAGGTTTTGGAAGATGGGGCCCTTAGTTTGAGTGCTAAATGAGGCTAAGGGAGAACTTGAGTAGGTTTTTGCTCAGTAGTCCCTTATCTCAAATTGATACATTTACCCTTCTCTGACATCCCTGAAAGTTTGTAACATCATCATGGAATCACCCTGTATGTCCCTACCATTTATTTCACCAGATTCAAAACTATGACATTTTTGTAACTGGTTACATTATTTTATCAGTCTGGAATATTTTTCTACTCTGAAACATTTTAAACACATTAAACTATTAGCATATTAATATCACTAATTGATTTATATATATATATATATATATATTCGTCTTATTTAAACCCTTTATTTATACATTATTTCCATTCTTATGTTTCATTCTTGAAGCTTACAATATCTATTGCATATTTAAAAAAATCTTTTATATACTCATTCCTTTTTCCTTGAAACTTTGTATTCAAACTTATTTTACCCTTTAAACATTATTCATTAACTTCTTCATTAGTATCTAACTCTAATAACCTTTTTTCCTTTGTGTTCCCAAATTTCATGGTTTAATACTTCATAATCCCGACTAATTTTTCTTAATAACTTTTTTCCTACAATTTTCCCAGTATTGAGCAATATTTCAAAATGATGGCAATTCTTCCCCATAATCCTTGATACTGTTTTTGACAAATAGCATGTCTTTCTTTACTCTGTTTCAAAATATGATACCCAAAAAACTTCCTTTCTGATTTTTTTCAATTAAAACATGACCTTGCTACCTTATATTTTATTGCATCTCGTTATTATAATGTATCACTATTGTGGTTGATACACAAAACCGCAGCTCCTGCTATGATGCTACTCAGTCAGAATAATTAAACTACCACAATATATAAAGATAAATATTTACAATATTACAACCATTAAGTGCTACAATTATGTTAATTTTACATTATAGATCACTTATTTTGATCTTTTAAAGCATAAAATCAAGGAAAAAACTTGGCTGTATCTTGGTATCAAATATTTTTTGTCTATTTGAGAAGATGAGAAACTCTTCAATATTACATATACCCTAACCTGTTTCTGCACAAGAGATGTTCATTTAATATACACATCATAAATGTCTTGAAGATAGGGAAAAAATTTATTTACATTTATCACTCTGATATCATTTTTTCACCCTTTTCTGTGCCTAAAAAACAACTGACATGTTCTGTTAGATCTGATATCATTTCCACATTATTCTTTATAACTGGCATGTTTTATTAAATTTTAGTAAGCCCAAATATTATTCACACAACTTGATGGTTGGTTTGTTTTTGGTGTTACAGTTTTAATGACCAAACAATTATGTTATCTCTTTCACATTATTGACCATTATTTAATCACACTTACATGTACAAGACACGCTGGAGGCCAGACATATCACATTTAATTATGTACTCTACTTTGTCTGGCAACTGAGACTCCACTTCCTTTTTAAGACGTCGCAGCAAAAATGGTCGCAAGACTTTGTGCAAGCGACGTATAATCAAAATTGTCTCCTCCTCATTTAGTTCAACCTATAAGAGAACACAAACAGAAAGCATTAAGAATATGAGGTAATAATTTACTATGTGTGTCTAATAGGGAAATAAAGCAATACCTAACACATGATTGCAGGAAGGTGTTAACACAACAAACACACAGGAAACATTGAAATTTTTTGGTGTATATTTTGTAGAACGGTTTAATCCAACAGAATTCAGTATTTCCTATGTATTTTTTTATTTGTGGTACACTGACACCGTCCTACCATCATCTCTTGTATGCAGTGGTTTAATTCCCTATCCTTACTTATATTTTGATATCGAGCTTCTTTTACTTTCTTATAATCTGTGGAATGAGAAAGGAACCACTGTTGGTCACAGGTGATGGATGGCAGGATGACTCGGAAACATGGAGCAATTTTGAAATTTTTGGGCTCTGACTTCTGATCTATGTTCTATTACTAACAAAGCATTTAGGGCTGAAAATCTCAAAATTGTGTCATGTTCATTATTATGTACTTCCATACTGTCCTGACTTCACCATCCAGCAAAACCCCTACCAATGTATTAGGAAAATATTGATCTACTTTGGAGATTTCATCAGTAATGGCATCAGAATTTTATATAGTGTTTAAATGGTACTGAGCAACTTATTTCCCTATTGTACGTAGATATCAAACAGGCTTGTATATATTAGTGGAGACAGTTTCTCACAGCGATTCCTCTGATATATAAACTTACAGAAACAAAACATAAGAAGTTTTCAGCACCTAAATGTAAATCAAATATTTGAAATGGAAATTGCTTTAACTTATGACTACAAAGTTTTATACATTCATTATATACAGATTTAAGTAATGTTAAATTCTTCTGTGTTAGAAAATAACTGGAAAATGATCTGTTTTATTTCAGATGACAAGTTTCACATCTATGATCTATAGCTACCAGATTATCTTTCAAATACATATCATAAAATTCTTGTGCCATAATCCTGTGTGATACCTGAGAGGACTCAGCAACTCCCAGATTGATTTGTTTCTCTCTCCCAATTCTTTAACCTTTTAATAGACTTATGTGATAGCAATTCTTTACTGCAGGCATTTTCCAGCAAATTTAGATACCCTCCAAAGTAGCACCCCTTTGATATTTTGCCCTTTTGCCTACGTTGTTTCCAGTTTGATAAACACTGTTGGATCACCTCTTTAGGAGTGGTATGGTCTTTAACTTGGTCTGTGATTTCACCCTTATCTCATCTATTGTCCCATGAGTGTTTTTTTTTTAAGTCTGGGAAATAGGAAACAGGAAAAGGTCAACAGCACAATTATGTCTCGAGAATAGGGTGGTTGCTTCATCACAGTGGTGTTGTGGTCACAGCACTGTCAAATAAGCAAACCAGTATGTGGCGGTGTTGTCTCTCCAAAGTTCGGGTTATTTTTATATATTGCCTTACACGTGAACCGTATGCAATTCCTATTTCTTCAGCAACCTCCCAAATGGTTTTGTAAATACTTCTGGCTTTATGCCTCATCAAAGTCCTTAGAGACTAGGAAGGACTGGGAAAGAAATTGGCAAGGGCCTTTTGAAGGAACCATCCCAGCATTTGCCTGAAATGATCTGGGGAAACCATGGAACACCAAAATCTGGAAGGCTGGATGATGACTCAAACACACGTCCTCTCGAATGTGAGGCCACTCACCCACCATGTTCAGTCAATGATGGAGGTGTAAAGATGCTAGACCTCGTGTCATCATTCGATGTCCTCTTGAGCTTGCTGAAAGTATTTTTGCCATTCATAAACTCATGGCTGTGAAATTGTACCGTCACCTAAGGACTTCTTTAATACTATGAATGAATCGCTGCACATAATTCAGTTTTTAACACAAAATTTCATAAAAACTCTCTGATCAGATATTTTGCTGCATAAAACATTCCCAAACACACTAAAGTACATCTCGCTCATTTGTGCGCCAAACACAAACTAAGCACCACAGCTACCCAACAATTAACACTTACGTTATTGCAAGTGTTACCAAGATACAAGAAAGAGAGAGAGATAATCAACTTGATAAACAAGCTACAGCTCATGCAGTTTTCATTAATTTTTTTATCACAGCTTGTATATAGCAGTAGTATTCTACACAGTGTATGAGCTAAATTCATAGGTTGTCCAAGATTTTTTTAGACTGCTGTAACTAGAATTGTGGATTCTGAAGTAACAGGCTGGTGTGATACAACCAAAATGTCCTTAACACATATTTATTTTAATACATGCAGATTTACAGTGTAAGAATACAGAACTACAGTATAGGATTGCTCTTAGAATTAAACTCCATCTGAAAAAATATCTTCATACTACTTGTGCACTGACAACTCAAAGCTATCTAGTGATGACAACATTTCACACATTGGATATAGCTGTTTCTAACTGGAGTATATGTAACAGAAACACAATTTGCTAATCGGAAGAAACACAACTTTCCCTTCCCTGTAAGGAGCTTTTTATCAGGACTTTACAAACCATCAAGTATGAAGTTATTAGCACCACAAGGGGACTATGATCAAGGAATGGGAAAGAAATCTCTCATGGTATTTATGAAGGAACTATTGTGGCCATAGCTGGAGAGATTTTTGGGGGAAAAAACTGAAACCCTGAAAGATGGACTGGAACACCAGACCCAAATGTTAACCCTTTGACTGCTGTTGACGTGTATACACGTCATGCTGCCTGCTGGTACCGAGTGCTAATGTCGAGTTTAGACGCAGCTGCCGGTTTTCCCCTGAGCGCTGTAGACGAGTTAAGCCGCTACCCGAGTGCTGATGACGAATATAGACACGCCGCTACCTGAGTCGTACAGCGGACTTCACGACCCATTTCTCAATAGCCTTTTGCAGTTCTGGTCGCTAGCTTATCGTCCGAATGTTTGTCTGTAGGGAGCCTAGGGGTTGCTCTACAGTTAACTATTCAACAGAAATTACATCAGTCTTCTTTGTGTCCTGTATTTTATGAAGAAAATGGCAAGACGTCATGGGTGCATTGAGGAAGAAATCATGGAGATTCTTACGAGGAGTGACACCGAGGATGAACTACTTGATTTTGATGGAAGTGATAGCTTTTCCACAGAATCGGAAGGCTGTAGTCATAAACCATACTCGTCAGCAGGGGTGACAATGCAGCCTCATGTTTCAACAAGAGATGTTAGTTGTTCTGAATCTGAAGACTCAGAAAGCAATAGTGAAACTCTTACGAAGAAATTACGTCTTAGTGATAAATCTGACTGGAAAGAAAATGATTTTCGTCCAGTTAGTCACGCATTTGATGATACGCTGTCGGGACATTTGTGTTAAATAGGGAATATGCCAAATATTCTGTCAGTTTTCATGTTATTTTTTTACAGAAGAACTGATGAAATATATAGCTGATGAAAAGAATTGGTTTTATATAACCACTATGGAGAATATTCCAGAATCAGTGCATTCTTGAATATCAAAGTGGAAAGATACTGAATATCATGAAATTTTTTGTTTCATAGCTATTTGTCTTCTGCTGCATCGCGTAAAAAAATTGAAAATTAGCTAATATTGGACCAGAGATGTTCTTCTAAATACCGCAATTCTTGGTGAACTTATGTCCAGATACCGCTTTTTGTTACTTTGGTGAGGTTTCGTAATCAATCATTCTGTCCAACTTTAAGACAATTTGAGGGCTGTAGCAAGCAGTCACAAAACACACAGCTTTTCTCCGCACTTCTATACTACACGGATTCCACACAGTTCTTCAGTATTCCCGATGTGAATGTGCAAGTGTTTTGCATTCTATTTCCTTTGTATATTTAATGCAGTTTTTCATATTTTCACCAATGTAATATAATTTGTTTTGAATAACCATCAAAGTCTAGCTGCCTTTGTATATATTTATATGTACTGTAATAATTGGCTTTAATTTAATACTTTGCTGCTTCTGTGTGCAGGTAGAGCATGTAGGAGTTCCCTCAGATAACGTTTGCCTGTTTTTAATTGGCATTCAGTAGTGTAAGTTTCCATTAACCAACCACACTGACTGTTGGCTCTAAAATGATTAAGCCGTGTAAAATGTCTGACACAGTGAAATTTCTTTAGCACTTTTACCAACTTGCATTCGCAGGTCTTCTCCTTTATGTAGTATTTTCCTCTGATTTTACATTTTGCATTAGAGAAACATTTGTGAGCTCAGTAAATGAATTATACATTGCAAATTCCTGTGTCAACCACTTCTTTGTTGTTTGTATGGGCTGTAACTGCTGTGTGCAGATGCAAGTTGAGGTCGCTGATCTGTGCAACCAGCTTTCAGCTTCGTTTACGAATGTCACACACCTGGAAGCTGCTGTAACATGTTACAATAGATGTGATAGGTATAACACTAAAGTAGCTAGGCCACTAAAAGGTTCTTTCCTAACAACAAGTGCATTTGCCTCCTAGATAGAGGATAGATACTGTGTGAAAATCGCATATCAGTGAATGGTGTCTGGTTTCCAGATGTCAAAGCAGTATGGACTCAAAAGTCAGGAAGCCAAGGTTGTACCACTGTCCAATCAGTTTATTGTCAGTAAACATCCTGTAAGCTGGTGGCTCTACAGCTCTCTTAAGTCAAAGCAACCACAGAATGGGATTCTGGAAGCTGGGAGAGCTGATATTAGGTTAGTTATAAAGTCCCTCAAGGAAATAGCAGTTCATTTAGTGAAGAAATTTAGCATCTGCTCGGTGTGTGTTCCAGGGCCCTGATCCGAGATATGGCACAGGCCACTCTGGATGCCATCAAGAGGATGAGATGTAGCTAACTGCAGATTGTAGCACACATTTTCAACAATGTTGCCTACTGCCTTGGTGTAGAGTGTCAATAGCACTTATTGGACAGAATGGAGAGGCTGAGTTGGATACTATCTATGATGATTGTGGCTGCAGATTCCTCTACCTTCACTACAGGGCACATATGAGAATCTCTCAGCTATATGAGTGTGAGTCGGAGAGTGGAGTGCAGTTACTTTTGGTTAAGGAACAAAGAACCATGATGCAAAAAAACAGTCAAAAGCAACCAAAATTAATTCAGCATTGCATGTCGAGAGTAGCTTGAGGGAATCTTGAGACCTATTTGGGTCAAAATGACAGGAAAGATAAAATTAGAGAAATAAGATGCCGCATTGATTCTTATATGAATGCTTTTTTTGCCTCGTACCATTAGGGATTGGAATGCACAACAAAGAGAATAGGTTTGGTGCTGAGCACCCTCTTCCACCCACAATTTTGTGAATTGCAGAGTATATATGTAGATGTAGAAAAGTTCTTGTCAACTGCAAAAGTGTTTATAACAAACAGCCAGAACAAAAACGCATTCTTACATAAAAGATATCATAATTGGATACAAGTTTCACAGGAAGTTTTAATGATAGCATATACAATTTCCAAAAAGATATTTTGTATTACACTTGACATGGTGCTTTTATAGCCATAAGCAAAACCTCCCGTGTAATGAAACATACTTTGATACAGCTTGTGAAATCATATAGATTAAACTCAAAATGACCACGAAAAAGACTGTGATAGACTCCTTCTACTGTCCTTCCGATACTGAAATAATCATTGCCAAGGAGTTAATAAATAATGTAAATTATTTTTTCTATTGATTTATGCTACATGTAATAACTTGAACATGCCTTATAGCCACTGGATTAACCACTTACACAAAACTGGTAGCAGGGATAAAACAGCTTGTGAAATCATTTTCAATCTCTTCTCCAATTATCATTTCAAAGAGCTGATTACTGAACCAATCAAGTGTATTAACTGTAATGAAAATGTTATGATTACAAATAGAACTCAATTATTAACAGATATTTCAATGACTGCTGGTGTAAGTGACCACAATGTAGTTTTTTTTTTCTGTTATCAGCCTTTCAACTGTTTTGATGTTATTCACCATCCCTTCCTATCTTTCACAGTCCTCTTCCTCTCAACACACACACTATATCTTCAAACATCTGTTTCATATATTCTAATATTTGTCTACCCTTACACTTCTTACATTCAATTGTTCCCTCCACCATCAAAATTAGCCAATCCCACATGTCTTAAAATGTGACATCCTCTCTCTTCTGTTCCTAAGACTCTTCCACAAATTTCTTATCTCATTTATCATTTCTAAAACATATTCGTTTCATACTTATCTGTCCACTCATTTTTTAGCATCCTTTTATAGTTCCACATTTCACATGTTTCAATTTTCATTCTTGAAGTCCATGGTTTGGACCATACTGTGCTGTGCTCCACACACAGAGTTTTAAGAAGTTCTTTCTGAATCCTAGATCAAATCTGAAATTAAAATATTTCTTTTTTTCATGAAGGCTCTTTTAGCATCTGCCAGCAGTTGTAATTTTACTGCCTAAGTAGCAGAATTTTTTTTTCTTGAGCACTAATACCACATTTAAAATTTTCTTTTATCGATTCCTCAAAATACACGTTGAATATTAGTGGCAACTGACAACAACATTGTCTCACATCCTTTTAGACTGATGCATGTCTCTCGTGATTCTCTACTTTTATTATAGCCACTTGATTCTCATACAATTATAAAGAACTCTTCTATATTGATACTTTAGACATGACTTCTTTAAAAATTTAAACATCTTGTCCCCCCTAACATTATCAAAACCTTTTCTAAATCAACAACTGCAATAAAAGTACTTTGTTTTTCTTGATCTGCCATTTAAGTATTAATCTTAATGCCAGGAGTGTTTCACATGGACTGTAGTCGTTACTAAACCCAAACTGGATCTTCACCTTCTGTCTGTTCTAACTTTTTTAATATTCCATATATTTTCCTGATCAGTAATATTGAAATATGAGAAGGTGGCGATCAAAACGTAATAATTACATAAATTCAAATTTTACGGGAAGAGCAAAAAACTAAATGACATTCTTCCAGTGCGATTTAGGGGTGGTTTTTTATTTACTCATATGGTGTTTTGAGCTCTATTTAATATAATGTAAAATCCAAATTTCTATCACAAATAAAACGGAAGATATTCAAATTTGAAAAAATCACTTATGCCATTTTGATTGCCACCGATGCAATTATTTCGTTTTGATTGCCACCAGGGTGCAAATAAACCATTTTGATTGCAAACGCTAAGTTATTTGAAACTTATGTTAGGGTAATTAAAGCATAAATAGTTTAGGAAACCTTTATTTAATCTACTCTATTAATGTTTTAAATTTTTAATCATTAAAAAATTAAGTCTCATCTGAAAAAAAGTAACTACTTTCATAAATTTAAAAAAAAAAAAAAAATTGTCGAAGCAGATGGATAAAGATTTCTCTAATGTCTGCTCACTGATTTCATGAAGCGGCTTAGAGCGTAATTTATGGCTTTTTAACTTTGTCCGAGTCTTCTCCTTTTCTTCTGAGATCTCTTGTAATCACCGAAAAAATACAAGTGCTGCAGACATCTGTCACCGAAGACGAAAATCCAGTGTTGAAATGCTACTGAAATACTATTCTAAACATCGTATGCTAAGGCATTTATCTGCATCGCACTATTCATTGTATGCAATTTTTTTACATTAAATTAATGACTTAAGTAAGCCCGGTTATATTTTCCCCCGTAATAATGAAGTTCTTTTGCTGGCAGCGGAATAATAAAATGCCGTACGCTTTCTTTTTGATTGGAAAATTTCATACTCTTATGATCACCTTCCAGTTTTTCTGTAGGTATTTCTTCACATCGGTCAATGGTTTTGGAGACGTTGTTAAACCGGCGTTAGTGATTGACAAGCTTCATAAAAAAGGCTTTAAAGACTAGTACGATATTTTTCCTGTATGGAATTAAGAGCAAGCAACAGAAAAATTCCGCTTTTTAATTGATGTCACTTCAGATCGTTTTGTAGGTACTGTCGAAATCAGCAGTGATAAGTAAGTACACCTGTTACTTTATTTTTCCCTTTTTTGAGTTTAACAATATCTGTTTCGAAGGATATCAACTGTTAAGGAGTAGCGTTTGAACCTCTTATTATATGAACATAGTATTTCGAAACTAAGGAGTGTAAAGTGAAAAAATATATAAAAAAAAAGAAAAAATGCATGTCACTTATTTCATTTTGAATGACATCTGACAAATATGTATCAAAATTATTCTGTTTTGAACGAAATCGGTCTCGTGTATTCAAAGCTGTTGAAAATTTACTGCAGTTATTCCGTTTTGATTGAAAACACAAACTTTGGGCTCACTTTTAGTACGATTTTATGCCGTTTTGCTCGAAAACGACTTTAGATTCAGATTCAGCAGGTCAAAAACAACCGGATTAAAAAAAAAAACTGCTTTTGACCGGAAGTGTAATTATTCCGTTTTGTTCGCCAGCTCCTCATTTATGATGTGAGACTTCTGGTGCAATGCAAATCTGGCTGTAGGCCATCTTCCACAGTTGTTGGTTCATAGATTATAAATCAAAATTCCGTCTGGAAACAACTGTTGATGTTACTGTTTACTTTATTCCCATACGCGTTTCGCCCTTATGGTGTGGGGCATCGACAGTGGAGCTAGGGTGATGGTATTTACATGGTGATCTGGAACAGCACTTTATGCAAATTACAGATCTTCTATTTCACAATTAGAAAAACTGTTTTACACATATTTCGGAAATAAACACTGGAATTATATCCATTGCAACTGCCTTTCTGCCTTGTCTCTCCTAGTCCCGGTATATCGAATTTCTATTTTTCCATCAAATCAGTAATTTCTTCCGTCTTTCCCGTGAGGATTTGTACAGTTAAGGTTCCTAATTGCAAACCTTCTCATTGTCTTATTCCATGCCGTATCGTAATCTGAGGCTTGATCCCCTATATTCAAAAGCAATCAACTAGGCTTAACACAGCTGAGGTTTACTTCATTAGCCTTTGAAGATCCCTCTTTGCCAAAAGGCAGCTGTGTCCTCTCACAATTTACCCCCCCCCCCCCACCCCCAAGAGGATGAGCAGCCCCTTCCACAATTTTTGCCATTCCAAAGGACTCCTTCTCTACTGTAAACTGCCATTAATGACTTCGCTCATAACCCTGGATATGAGTTCCACATTATACCTTGTGAGACTGGGTTCTTGCCTGTACTTAGTCACCATGTCACTCTAGTATACTGGAGCTAGGATGCCCACCCCTCCAGCGTGGATGCACCAAAGTACAAACAGTGATGAAACTCACACATTGCCAACACTCATCTTTTTTTTCCCGCCTCGTCGACGGCTAAGGTCATTACAGGCACGATGGGACTGGGGACAAGGAACGGGAAGGAATTCAGCCATGGCCTTTTTGAAGGAAGCATCCTGGCATTTGCCTAGAGTGATTTGGGGAAACCATGGAAAACACAAATCTGGATGCCCAGACAGGGATTTGAACCAGTGTCCTCCCGAATGTGAGGCCAGAACGTTAACCGTTCACCCGCCACGCTTGGTTGCCAACACTCAACCTTGTTTACTGATGGAATAGTACTGCTGCCACAAGCCTTTCTAGTACTATCAAGGTTACTGTGTAACACAGCTATTGTTACAGATGGGCTTCATGACAGAGCAAAAGACATGCATTTCTTTTCACTCATATGCAAGTGCTTGTGATAGGGGACCGTGTTTGAAAATGACGGTAGAACAATTTTGAGCGAGGTTTAACAAAACAGGACCTATTAAAACAATGATGCTGCAAACATTTTAGAAATTCTGCAGTTTTGGTAGTGTGCTGTGTCAACAGAAGGGGACGTTTGACTGACCGGTAACTGTTTCGGCATACGAGAGAGGTCTGAAAAGTACTTAGCCTCTCTTACCAATGGCGCCACTGTCACCAGAGAAATTTATTATCGTGTAGTACATTATCTTAGATGGCTATTGTTAAAATTTCAGCCAAATCGTACTCATTGTTTTGTTTTGATCGCGGGTGAAAGTGGGCGTGTCCACGGATTTTAGAAAAATGGAAAAAGAGCAAACTGAATTCTTGTTTTTGGAAGGAAAATCGTGCAGCAAAATCAAAGAGCACTTGGATGCTGTGTACGGTGACTCTTTTCCTTCGATAGCCACTGTAAAAAATTGGTTTAACGAGTTTCAACGTGGTAGCACGTTGGTTTTTGACGAGCCACGCCCGGGTGCCCCGAAAACGTTTACCATGGAGGATAACGTGACAAAAATCCACGACCTTGTATTGGCAGACCACCGATTGCAGGTGCGCGAGATTGCTGGGACAGTAGGCATCTCAAAAGACCATGTGGGTCATATCTTACATGAAATTTTGGGCATGAGAAAGCTGTCGGCGCGATGGATGCCGCTGTAAGAGCTCAAAATTATTAACTTTATTTATAGTTGAATACATGAAGCTAGGTGCAAGCCGGGCTGCTGACCGCTCACCAGTTTTTTGCAACAGCGGAATTCGCTGACGTGAATCGGAAATTTCCGAACTTCGCTGATGCGAATCCGAGGTTGCGAGGCTGGTCGGCAAGGCTCACAGCTCTTGGCTCGGAAACATCGTAGTATTCAAATCGGCTCCCGCACAATTCCCCGCTGCCTAACTTTAACTTTGCCGTCTGCCTGGGAAAATTACCATTAATTGGAAGCGAAGTGGACCCGCTCCTCAGCCATATCTTGTATAACATTGTGGCCAATAAATAGAAGTTAAATGTTTGTGGCGCTAATTCTTTTTCGCAAGACTTCCCCGCATTCCAACCATTTCTGCACCTGGTAGATTAAATCGCAGTGGTGTCAGGAAATTTATAGTAACAACAACAGAATGCTGTAAGGAGCGGTAGAAGAAGCCCGAGAACGGCAGAGGACATCGTGGTAACAATTTGCTTCAGGTTGGTGTGAACCCATCCCCATCCGCCAAGTCATTCGGCCTCCTTGACAAGTGGTGCCAGAACTGGGAAGAAGAACTTAACAGCAAAGAAAAGAAGACAACGTGTTGGGCAGCGGGGGCTAACCGGGGCGGTGAGTTGAGGTCAACTTGGGAGCGGAGGACGGCGAGCCGACAGCGCAGTACGGGTGTGGCAACGACAACGTGACACAGGGATGCGGCTCATCGACACGACTCAGCGAGGTGTCGGGTTCACGGCGGACGACAATCGAGGCAGTACCACGCGCAGTTTCGTCACAACGACAAGAGAATTTAACATGACTCTGAAGGACTTCAAGCATAATTAACGGTGAGTTTGGAGACATACACTGTGTGGCATGAAATAGAGAATTTTAAATTGCCCGATTTGAATCGGGAATTGTTTGAATAAAATATTGCAGTGAAAATACCATAAAGTTGTAAGAATGTGTCTCATACGTGTTTGTTTAGTTTTGCATAACAAGTGCTGTGTTCAGCGTAATTAGTTTTGAAAAATAAATTCTAGTTTGGAAGCATCAGATCAAAAAGTTAAATCACTACATTTTTTTTTTGTTTGGAATAAAAAATGTATCTTGTATCACGAAAGAAAATAATTATTATTCACATTGTCTGGTGAGTCAAATCGATCTTTGATGGATAGATCACTATCCAGAAAATCGATTATTCAGTGTAACTATTTCAAAACAAGTTTTCTAAGCGGTAACAATTTTAGAAAAGGTTTACATAATTTTTGAGTCAAGTAAATTATGGTAAATGCAGTTATTCAACCCAGTCAAGTTTAGTAATTGCATTGTAATTTGTGATTTAGCTAAACCACGATTTGTGTAGTTAGGAAAATTTTAATTTGTTCATTTAAATTCAGTCTTTCTATGTTCAAAACAAAACAAGTTATAAAAAATTATTGGTGCAAGATTTTGGATTGTCCAATGTATACATGCAATGTGGAATTTAATATACAATAAGTGAAAGAAATAGCATCTCTTGTTGAAAGGACTATTATTTTACTGCTTAAGAATTCATCATTCGAGATATTTTTACTAAATTTTGCTGAGCATATTTAGTGTGTCCTTACGAAGCAAAGTTGAAATTGTAAGTGGGATTTCATAATAGAATAAGATAGACTAAATAGCTAATTAATTTCATTGGCTCAAACAAGCAAAATATAAAGAAGTTAGCAAGATTTTTAGGTAACTGATGGATTTCTAAGCTTATATTTTGTAGTTAATCTGATTTAAAGATACAAGTTTGCATTATTAAAGTGAATAAATTCGGCTAGTTTTGCTATTCATACAATTCTGCAATACTCAATCTTAATTTAAGACAAAAATAAAATAATAGTTCACTTTGTTTCATTGGTTGATATGTTATGTGATAATCGTTTGGTAATTCGACTTTTAGAAACTAAAAATTTAACAAGTAATAAGAATTATCAGTAACTTTGCAAAAGAAAACTATGTAGCAGTTCAGAATTTAACATTGATCGTCAAGTCAAATTATTTTATAGTATCGTGCAGGTCGCCAGTTATTCTCTATTTAGACAAACTATGGAATACGAAATACTATCACTAGTCGTAAAACTGATTTTTGCAAGTGTAAGTCGATACGGGTTATATGTCAGATTCAGTGAATATTCAAAAATAATTGCCTTAATAAGTTCGCGGCTTCTCATTTGTATGAATCAATAAACGCGGCTAAAACTTATGGAAAATTTATTACTAGTTGAAAGATAACGCCAATGCAACTGTTTCATTTATTTATTGATGCGTCATACGCGTTTCACCTCTCATCGAGGCATCATCAGCGACAAATCTGTGTAAGCATTAGCTATAAAATATCTCATGCTCATAGTTACTTAAAAATAGGATAAAAACTGTAACACAGATTCGTCGCTGATGATGCATCGATGAGAGGTGAAACGCGTACGACGCATCAATAAATAAATAAAACAGTTGCATTGGCGTTATCTTTCAACTAGTAATTAATTAAGCAACTGTGGAAACATGGCCTGCAACAACATTGCTTATGGAAAAATTTAAAAGAAAACAACTCTTCCACTGCATAAAAGAATTCTTTTAAAAGTATTTGTGGAATGATTGCATGAATCTTGTGTAAATGTAACTGATTTTATAAAAGTGCACAGTTTTTTGACGGTACAATTTCTAGTAAATGTATTAATTTTGCAATTTAATTATAGTGTAAAAGTAACTTTTGCCACATATCACAAGCCAGTCTCCAAAGCAATATCTAAAAAAAATGAATTCACGGGTATATTGCATAAGTTGGCTACGCTGCAGGGAAGCGATGCAAGTCGAAACACGAGTGCCTGACAATTGTGCTGACGCACTTAGAGGTCGACATAAGTAATAACGCAAAATTGTGTCACCATTCAAATACCATCTTCTAGGAGAAAATCACTAACAATATCAATTATGGAGAGTAGAAAATAATCAGAGTTACATTATCCATTAACAAAGTTGTTTCCATCGGAAATAATTATCTAAGTAAAGGTGTTATTTTCTGTAATAACTTGGAAAACCGCTTAATACACTGTTTAAAATATGTAAAGGAATCAATGTATTATTATGAGTAAAATAAATTGACCAAAAACAAATTATTAATAATACTGAGAGATATTGGATTAGAGATGGGCAGGTCCGAGATTTTAAAGGATTCGGGTCCGGATGTACATCCAGCGCTGCGGATCTGCATCCAGGTTCCGTGTCCGGCGGACCTGTATGGGTCCGGGGTCTGCAATCGGGCGGGCGGAGTGTACGGTGGAACTGGATGTGTACGGACCTACATCCATTACGTGTCCGGCGGAACTGCATGGGTCCGGATCTACAATCGGGCGGGGCGGAGTGTATGGCGGAACTGGATGTGTATGGACCTACATCCAGTAATACATGTCCAGTGGAGCTGTATGGGTCCGAACCTACAATCGAGCGTATGGTGGATACAAATCCGACCAAGAACTGCAGTATGAGTTATATCGTGTTCATCTAAAATTTCTGTGGGCTTCTATAAGAATAAAATGAAATAATTTCTTAATAATGTTTAAATACTACTATTTTTTTTTTTAAATCGAAATTCTTTGTTAATTTTTTTTTTTTTTTACTAAAAATGAAATTATTCAAGACTCAACATTTTGAGATAATTATTGCCTTTCCACAATATACCAGCTTAAGAAACAGTGTATTATAAATGAACAAAAAACAAAATTGCAAGTATAACTTATTTTAAATTGTGAGCGAGAAATTACGTGAGATTTGTTCTTATATTATGTATAGTGTTTTCCTCTGTATACTTTGTGAAACTGTTTTGATTGAGTGAATAAAACATTGTCGTGAGTGCTAAATCAAGTGCGATACAATGCATTTTAATTAATTAGTAATATTTATGTTTTGCCAGCTACCGTAACGTGTTTTTGGTGCTTTCAAAATCTTTATTTTATTTTGTGCAATTTCAAAAAATTTTAATTTCTTAGCAATTTTATTTCCAATTTAGTTTAAAGTATTTTTAAACAAGATTTAATTCTTGGTAATAATAACCGATTGTTTGAGCCATTGTTAGACGTTCTAGAAACGGCTGGATGTGAGGGGTGTTTTTTTTTTCAATTTTGGATTATAAAATATTGCTGTAAAAGCGGTCAGCAGAGTCGCTCGCAATAATGCCACATAATCATATTTATATATACATTACTAGCTGTTACCCGCGACATCGTACGCGTGGATTTAGGATTTGATTGCTAGAATTGGATATACAAAGCTGAAAATTATCTAAGATGTCCCAAACAACACTGAGTCGGCATAATATAACGGGAACGCCATCGATATACCATTCTACCTTCGAACCTGTCTCATGACTAAAACTTATTAATATCGGAAAAAAGTATCCTATTTCGTTCCTAAATATACAAAGTATTTCCTTGCCACCGGTATACACCTATAGTCGTCAAAACGCAAAAACGCAAAAAAGGATGGAAACTCACTTTCGCATATACGATATTATTAGTTTAGATCACACAAAAACTAACTGTGGAACCAGTATACCGTAAATAAAGTAAACGCTTAGGGCACTATTCTACCGCCAAAGGCTTGCCAGAACATGGTATCCTTACTATAAAATCCTAGGCTTGGCTCAAACTATGAAAAACAATTCATAAAAATATATACAGCCAGTGGGATTTGAACCCAAAGCCACGCTGAAATTTACTTCATAAACAAGCGCGTTACCACTACGCTACCCTATCATAGCTGCCTACTGCTGCGCATTACAAATACACTTAGATATTATGCATTTGTCTTTCACAGTTAGATAGTCTTCATAATTTAATGACAATATGTTCTTATCTATACATAATATAGTATCCCATCTCGATCCTAATGTCAAACAGCATCTCCATGTCAAATTTCATCACGATCGGAATATCCGTTTAGCACAAGAAATGTAACAAACAGACAAAGACAGACAGAGTTACTTTCGCATTTATAATATTAGTATAGATATGTATAATGTTCCTTGGAAACCCTACGAACCGTGTTTCTGCAATAAAGAGATGTTAAATGTATTATCTAATTTGTCTTTAAGCCATCAGAATTGAGAAAGTTAAAAATTCTAGAGACTTTGTGATTAATCAAACTGAACGTTAAAAGTTTAATAAGACTGCAACACATTAAAATCACAAGTTAAATTATAAGTCCATTCTTATTTAGCACGTAAAACACTCCTCACCTTACAAGCATGAACCTGACCAATAAGAAAGTACTAACAGGTTTTAGCTACCCATTGACATTTAATAGTTATTGTAATTATCTACTAGTAGTCAGCCATTAAGAAATAGTTTTTCATTTATAATCTTATCTTTAAACAGAACTGTAATTGAATCGTACAGTAAATGACTTTAAACTCTTCAGAACATACATTTCAAATCGGAACTGTAATGAAAAATTGCGTTCCAGCTCCGCGTTGCAGGTCCGGCCGTGGTTCAACCTCCGGCCACGCGAGAACTGTGGCGCTGTTACAGGTCCGGCTGGATACAGATCCGACAAGCGCTCGGATGTACATCCATCCCTAGTGCAAGTGATACGGGTCCGCGGAACTGCATCCGTCCGGACCTACCCATCTCTATATTGGATAGGTTGGAATATATCTAAATATCACTGTAATAGCGTGAGACTGAATAAACAGAACACAAGTAATGCTCGGAGTAAATCGAATAATTTAATAAGAAATGCTGTGGTAGTAAAGTAAAATACAAAAGATAAATCCATATATAAGGCGTAAAAAGAAAAGTATGGTGAAATGAAATAAAATGATGTAAGGTACAGGGGTTTAAAATAAAGATAAATGAAGGTGCTTTGGAATTTTTGGGCATACCACAGAGAAGCAAGTGATGCTAGATTGGGTAATGCAAGTAAAAATTGTTTACCACGTAAGTTAAGGATCCCAACGGAGCCTAAGTACCCGCAACGTGATATCCAAGGATGGATATGAGGAATCAATGCAACTCATCCTGAGGGTATATTGTCATGGAGAATAGTAATGCTGGGAAGACAACAGAAATTCACATAAAACTAAATAAGTTCCTTTCATAATAATTTCATTTGGAATTATCGATTGGGTGAGATGTAGGAACGCCGCGTGTAAGATTGTCCTAGTAACAGAAACGCTTATGTGATCGTTTGGACGGTATAAACGTACTCATGATGGGGTGGCGACACCTATCGCATCGTTACACGGGTATGAAACACCATGTCCAACTGTTATTTCAGAGCTCGTGAGATGTATTAAAAGTTTACTCGAAATTATTAGAAAAGTCAAAATCGATCGAGCAGTAAACAATGCTAGGCATTATAGATGTAATACAGACTCAAGCGGTTAAGTCTTTGCCGATATAAAACTGTATCAATAGTAAAAAACATCAAAGGGAAAATATCCTTGTTAAGTAGCATTGTGTGATGATGAGCTGGTCAGATGGAACCAGGCTTAATGTCGGGTGGCTGGGGAGAGAAGGCTCATGGAAACCTGACCCACACCAATTATTGTAGAAGGGCGGGAGTCATGACACGTGCCTTTGTGGTGCACCACGGACCGTGGTAATCATAGCTGGACGTAAGGGCCGAGCTAAGCAATTGGGAAAACCCTGTATATGAGTAAATCTAGTTAGGAGAACCAAGATGTATTATGAAGAAGACTAGCTAGATAGCAGAGAAAAATATTGTAGAATGTCGCAGTAAATAAAATGGATTAGCACGAATTTGCAGCAACGGAAAAGTCACTATAATTATCAAGTTCCTACCGCGCTTGATAAAAGTCATATCCTTAGGAACACATAAGTCTATACAGTCAATGAGGTGAGTAAAGTGATATCAAAAATCTCTCCAAGTGAAATATCGATGACTATGAAATGTGTCAACGCGAAGAAAATGATTACCACATAAAGCTTAAGCGAGCCTATCTAAGTTAATGTCGTCTAGTAACAGTAACCATCTAGCTAAGTAAAAACTGATTAAATAGCTACTGAAATAATTAATTAAATCATAAAAAAGAGAAAGAAAATATCCTTAAACAAGTAAATTTTTCTTGAGAAAGCGATAATGGTTGCGAAGTAAATGGATACTATCGCAGAGTGCGCAACTAACTGCTTAAGAATTAATCGGTCTAGGACTTATTAAACACCATTAGAAGAAATTCTACAAAATTATAAGGAATAAATAGAATTATATAATCAGAGTAATATAGGATAAGTAATTGGGTATAGATTTGTTCATAAGAAGCAGAATAATAGTAATAGAAATATAGAAAGAAGGGAAGTAGGCAAGAATCTCGTAGATTTAGTCTGGAATGAGTATATAGTATAAAATGTGTTGAATATGCCGTAATCACTTTCTTTTAGAGCTGTAAAAGTAACGAGAAATCCTGTACCTGTATGATTTCATTACTAAACCAATCAATACCCATTACTTTCGAATCGTTACTTGTTACTTTCGGTACAATCGAACAATAGCATGAAGCATTGTACCGAGTCGCGCTGCGTACGGGATAACTTTGTTACTATCGTATCGTTTCGTTACTCGTTACTTTTGGTACAATAAAATACTAGCATGAAGCATTGCATCACATACGGCAGGGGTGGCCAACCTGTGGCTCGCGAGCCGCATGCAGCTCTTTGAAGGATTATTTGTGGCTCTCGATAAATGTACCCGTGTTCCCTTTTCATTTTTCTGTTATTATATTTTTTAAAAAAATTATCGTTCCGTATGTGTTTCAAAATGTCTTTTAAATTAATCATAACAAATATGAAAGACTAAGTGCAACGTTGTAACAAATTTCATTTCCGTCCAAGTTAAGAATGATAGGACTCATCAAAACTGCGCGAACGAACATAAACAGTGGCCTAATCTTCCACAATCGACCTACTCCAGACCAATTTTGAATTCGTAAACTTTCATTGCAACGGACAGTTGACATTGTGCTCTGGAGGAAGCAATTTGTATCACTCTTGCTATGGGTATAATTTGTAATCTGGAATTTTTGGTAAGTTAACTATTATTTGTTTCGTAGTATGTAACACGTGTTGTTATTGTTTTAATAACACAAAACTTGTATTTTCTAAATTACTTTATTAATTTCCAGTTCTTTTAAAAATATGACAACAAGGAATGAAAAATACGAGCAAGAAAATAGAAGTTTTAATAATGAGTGGGAGGAGAATTTCTTTTTTATTGACAATAACAGAAAAGCATTATGTGTTATTTGTAATTCTACGGTCAAAAATTATAAAGCTAGCAATTTACGTCGACATTATGAAACCAATCATCCTCAGTTTTCTAATCAGTATCCACCAAATTCCAAATTAAGATCAGATAAACTTGCTTCTTTAAAATCAAATTTAAATAAATAACAGTCAATTTTGATGACCTTTAACAATGAAGCTAATAATGTAGCTGAAGCCAGTTTTGTTATTGCCTGGAATATTGCTCGTGCAAAACACCCGTATGGAGAGGGAGAGTTTATTAAAAAAAAACTTGGAAGATATACTTAAAGTTTTAGATCCAAATAATGCAACATTGCACAAAGTTGTTTCGCAAATTCCCGTCTCGAGACACATAACCGAACGACGCATAACTGCAATTAATACATCTCTTGAATATAATTTAAAAATGATTTGAAGAACTGTATTGCATTCAGCTTAGCCCTTGACGAATCGACAGATATCACAGATCTTCCGCAATTGGCAGTTTTCATACGTTTTGTTTCACCTGACTTCGTTATTAAAGAAGAATTATTAGATTTAGTTGCACTTCAAGAGTCAACCCGCGGTGTCGATATTAAAAATGCATTAGATTCCATAGTGAAAACTTTTGATGTTCCTCTTAATAAACTTGTAAGTATTGCAACTGATGGAGCTCCGGCAATGCTGGGTAAAAAAAATCGGTCTTATTGGGCATTTAAGAGATGATTCTCAAATTCCACAATTCATCCCGATTCACTGCATAATTCACCGAGAACATCTCGTTGCAAAATATTTACAATATCCTGATGTTATGAAAACAGTGTTACACATTGTAAATTACATTCGCACCAATGCAAAAAATCATCGACAATTCAAAAATTTCCTTGAACAATTAAAGGACGAAGAACTTCCAAATTACATTAATTTCTTTGTATTGTTAGATGGTTATCTAACTACAACGTATTAAATCGATTTGTAGATTTGTTTGATCCGATAACTGCATTTCTAAAAGAAAAGGAAATAACCTATTCAAAATTAGACGATGACGAGTGGTTGCAAAACTTAATGTTATGAACATTTGCAAACAATGAATTTACAATTGCAGGGGAAAGATAGAATAATATCTGACCTCTCACAGTGTATATTTAGTTTTCAAACTAAATTAAGACTTTTTCAAAAGGACATTAAAAATAAAACATTTTGTCATTTTCCTCAAATTAAAAAAAATTGTTCCAATATTAAACAAGAAAAACTCAACGAGTATATAAAAAACCTAGAAGGAATATTGACGGAATTCCAAAATAGATTTCAAGACTTGAAATATTTTAAATAGTCTCTTGATTTTTTCTAAATCCATTTGAAATGAACATAATTCAAAGTGAGTTTTCAATTTCCAATGTAATTATGACCCAAAAAGCATCTGGAGAATTAGAATTAATAGAGATGCAAGAAGATTAAGCTCTACAATTAAATATACAGTCAACGTCGATCACTGAATTTTGGAAATTTGTACCAGAATCGAAGTATCCTGAATTAAAAAGGCTGCTTGTCGAATTATTTCAATATTCGGAACAACGTACTTACGTGAATCATTTTATTCCACTCTAAAATTCAAGAAATCCAAACACGGATCAGTATTAACTAACCAAGCATCTCAAAGATTACTGAGAAGTGCTGTCACCAATTATTCACCAAATTTAAAACAATTATCAAGAGAAGTAAAATAAATGTGTTTAATTTTTAATATTTAAATTCAATACACAATATTTTGTACTTTTATTCATATGTTATCAATAAACATAATTTTTGTAAAAAAAAAAAAATGTCTTTTTTGCATACCTTTTAAATACATATTTAATTGCGGCTCGCGAAATATTTCAAATTTTGAAAAATGGCTCGGACTATCAAGGGAACTTGGCCAGCCCTGACATACGGAATGACTTCGTTCATACTTGGTAAAGTTTAAGTAAATTATTTATTTAGTAAAATAAGTTTAGGTAAGTTGCACATTTGGATAAAACTTAAAGTCAAGTAATTACCACATGGATCTTACAGAAAACCTCTGAATATACACTTGATTTACTGTTATGAATATTATATATGAAAGAATAATCTAATTTCAAAACAAACACCTGTTTGCATACAAGAAAAAGACCTGACCTTTCACCTGACAGTGGCATATGTAGTGACAATAACTAATGACGGTTATTTTTTAAAATAGCCTACTCAAAACAATACATAGAAGCCTGATGTGATAATGGAACATGTATTTAACAAATATTATAATCTCATCAAAGTATTTCGTTTTTAAATAGGAGGTTTCACCACTGTCTTCCTTTACGGTTTTCATTTATTTTTGTAAATTCTTCATATTTTTGTGATAGGTTTGTTAAAATAAATGTGGACATACCATCAAATCGGGCCTGCAGGCAAAATACTATTGACTCCCGCATAAATTGTTTAATTTTAAAACTATCAGTATTCAAAACTTTTAAATCAATAAAGGACAAACATGCGATTAGATTAATTGTTGTTGCGTCGCGTTTACAACAAACATTCAACATCAAAGCCAGAACCGCATTGATGATTGATCACATGAATTCTGTGGTAATAATTCAATAACTAACACGAGGCAAAAGGAATAAAGTCATTGTAACTTGTCCTTTGTTTATGGAATTCTGTAACTGCCAAAATGGGCTGCTAGATTTGTTTCTGGAAATTATTGCAGAATGCAATGAGTTGCAAATATGATAAGAGCTGGAATGGGATTCATTGAAAGACAGGAGAAGGGTGAAGAGGGTCATGGGAGTGTACAAGGCATATATTGATGGTGAGGCATATAAAGATATTGGTGTAAGAATTAAAAGTAATGCTTGGAAGGGAAAAGATGACCATGACCACAATCTTGCACTCGATTTCAGGTACAAGGATTTAGGAAGATTCTCTTTTTAGGGTAAGGGTTTCAGGGGTTGGAATAAGTTACCAAGAGAAATTATGAATAATTTACTAAAAACGTTGAAAGAATTTAAAGTTAAAATTTGTAGAGGGCAAATGTAGGTGGATGCAGGAAAGGGGGCGAAGATGAGTTGTGTAGGGAAATTGCCACTGGAGCGTACGCTCCATTGCAATTTTATTAAATATTATTAGAAAATAAAAAGTGTAGCGATGTATATCAAAAAGTATTAGAGAACTCTTTTATATTGTAAATTACACTATAAAATAAAATAGAAGGTATCAAATCTTAAAATAAACAAATTTCATAAATGTTTGAAATCAATAAACCTCACTAATGAACGATCAATGAAAAAACAGTAACTATCTCAAATTATCCATATAAATTTTTTCTATTTACAAATTTTGCACTGTAAATTTTAATGTTAAACAAAGTAAAAAGTACAAAATTAGTCTTTACATTGGCAAAATTAGTTACCTGCGGGAACTGGAATGTCTTCATATCTATACAACAAATGCGAGTAACGAAATGAATTCGTGAGTAACGATTCGGTACTTCGAGTTGGGCGATGAACCCGTTACTCAGTAACGAATACATCATTACTTTTACAGCTCTTCTTTCTTTTGGCAGAATTTAAAATCAAAAGAGATATTGGACTAAAATTTCGATAGACCATAATTAAAGATTGTCATAATGAAGCATCTCGTAACCTTACCCTTTAACAGTACTTATCTAACAGAAATGTTGTTGCGTATATAGTATGTTAGTGCATTCCTAGTCATCTAATTGGTTTTCTTTGCATAATTATCTACCAAATCCATGGCTCTATGCGAAACATATATGCACTGATATTAAATGAAAGATGTTCCGCTCTATCAGCGAATGATGATGATTTCACCTATCTTACTAAATTAAGCTGTTGACTATGATTTTTTTTTTACTGTTGAGCATTGCAAAATTATGCTAAACTTAATAATTTCACAAGTTAATACTCTATTTAATTCTAATAATGTTCTGTATTAAAATATTTAAATTTTCCATACTGTGATTGTTTTCAAATTCACACTTCGTGTTATAAGGATTTTTGGAAATCGTTTCTGGCGCAAGAAATAATTGTTCTAGCTAACGGCAGATGCATGAGCTGGCAGACATGCTGCGACAGAAGAGGACACTGACTCCTGCATCAGCAGAAATGCCATCAGCTCTTCACGTCACAACCAGACGCCACGATGAAGTGAATGAACTATAAGTACAAGAGAAACTTTTATTACATTTTAACCATTTGACTGCTGTTGACGAGTTACTTGTCATGCTGCCTGCTGCCACCCTGTGCTAATGACGAGTTTAGTCATAGCCGCCGGTTTTCCCCTGAGCGCTGTTGACGAGTTAAGTCGCACCCGTTTGCCACTACCTGAGTGCTGATGACGAATATATACACGCCACTACCTGAATCGTACAGCGAACTTCACACTGCAGTTCTGGTCGCTAGCTTAACGTATAAATGTTTGTCTGTTGGGTGCCTAGGCTTCGCTCTACAGTTCACTGTTCAACGGAAATTACATCACTGTTCTTTGTGTCCTGTATTTTATATAGAAAATGGCAAGACGTCGTGGGTGCAATGAGGAAGAAATCATGGAGATTCTTATGAGGAGCGACACTGAGGATGAACTACTTGATTTTGATGGAAGTTATAACTTTTCTACAGAATCGGAAAGCTGTAGTCCTAAACCATACTCGTCAGCAGGGGTGACAATGCACTCTCATGTTTAGTTGTTCTGAATCTGGAGAATCAGAAAGTGATAGTGAAGCGCCTATGAAGAAACTACGTCTTGCCGATAAATCTGACGGGAAAGAAAATGATTTTTGTCTGGTTAGTCACGCATTTGATGATACGCTGCAGGGGACATGTGTGTCAAATAGGGAATGTGCCAAGTATTCTGTCAGTTTTCATGTTATTTTTACAGAAGAAACTGATGAAAAATATAGCCGATGAAAAGAATCGGTTTTATATAACCACTATGGAGAATACTCCAGAATCAGCGCATTCTTGAATTTCAAAGTGGAAAGATACTGGATATGATGAAATGTATTGTTTCAAAGCTGTTTGTCTTCTGATGCCTAGCTTGAAAAAAATTAGTGAATATTGGATCAGAGATGTTCTTCTAATACTTATGTCCAGATACCGCTTTTTGTTACTCCGATGAGGTTTCGTGAGATTTTGACGGACCCCCCTCCCCCCCCTTTTTCACCTCACATAATTAATGGACAGACACTTCACAGCTTTGAAATGTTGAAAAATCTGTTGAGTACTTATGTGAACAAATTTCATCAAAGAAACAAAATTACGTATAGTCAGTTAATTACAAAGCGCAGCAAACATTCAGTCAACATCGAGATATTTTGGGAATCTACATCTACAAAGATATTCCGCAAGCCAAATTTCGGTGTGTGGGGGAGGCTGCTTTTACAATTATCATTTTCAGGTGTCTTTTTATATTCATGAATAGCGCAAGGAAAAATCGGATACCTTTAACTCTCTGTGCGAGTTCGAATATCACAAACTTTACAGTCGTGGTCTGAACGCGGTATGTAAGTGTGGTAGTAAAATATTTCTAGCATCTTCTTCGAATCTTACGCTGTTTAAATTTCAACAATGACACAAATACAGTAAGGAACCTATAGAAAATTGCAGTTGTTATAAATGGGTATGCAAGAAAGAACAGTAAACTATTGAGGTAAATTTAAGAATCACGATGCTTTCGACATAAGCTGCAAAACTCGAGTAAAAACTACAAGCAAGATATAATTATGAGTGACGAAAAATAGGGTTAATGATTTAGTTTGATTCTGCAGTAATTTGCAGAGAAACTATGTAGTGAGAGCATTTATTGTGTATCAGCCGTGAGAGGTCACAGTGCTTCGCCAGGAAAATTCAGCACCTGAGCGGGTGGGGCAGCGCGGGCCACTCCATCCCCAGGAATAATCACTTAGCACAGTTAGCAGGCCTCAGCGCGGCAACTAGACGATCCGCCGTCAGCAGTCAAAGGGTTAAAGCTTTACTAAATGTGAACCGTAATAACTACCTCTTTGTTAATATACATTATACGTTAATATGATCGAAATATCAGTAGAACGCTAGGATGCATTCGACATATCTGTTGGAATGCAAATTCAATGTGTTCATGAATATTCAATTCTAAATAATTTTAAGTTATATCCCATTAATCTATTGTCACTGTAGTCCAGTTCTAAGTAACGTAACTATTCATCAAAACAGATGAAATTATTAATTCCATTTTTAAATTATCACAAATAACTATGGATTCCGTTTAACTCTAGATGAATTTGCATTTTGATTTATAAAATTTGAGTGAATATTTAACTGCAAGGGGAATTCCGACCAGTGATCTTTATCTTTCATTACCTGTCTAAGCACCCAAACTGGAATTGAGCTAAAATTGCAGAGACTGTCCATTCCTAAAATTGTAAGCGAAGACTTCACTCTTCCCATTATGCCAGAAGCAGATTTGCATGTTGATCTCACGTTTCTTGCCTACCACATGCCCTCTTTTAAGGATAAAATTTATCATAGTCAAATACCCCATATCCTGAACCAAACGAATCCTACCCTACTCGTGAATGAGGTTAATAAATATTTGCAGTCCTCAAATGATGCTATTAAATACAACCAGGTGTTTGCGCAAATGGAGACACGGTTACATGCATCCAGTAGACATCACACGGTGTTTGCAACCACTAGTGTAACCAGTATTTTAGCAATTGGTGTAATTATTTTTGTTCTTTTTTACTTGTACCATCGTCAAACGACAAGAGTGTCACAATACAGTTTACACAATGCAATACTTACCGCCACTCATATAGTGGTTTCATTACCAAAATCACATGAGAATACCGACATTTCGGAACCAACTGCAACTCATGCCTAACTCACCCTGTACACCCCTAATTATTTGTTATCCTATAATATAATTTGTAATGATGTTCTAATTCACTTGTTTGTTTACCAGGTCTGGCCAACCTACCCCCCAAGAATTAGTACTTAAGATTTCCTTATGTTGAAATGACTTTGTAAGTCAGGTGGGTTAGGTCCACATTCGCGTCCTGATAACTAATTGTCGGCATCTTGGAAGGGATGCATAGCTGGGAGCGGAGGAGTGTGAGAGCTCAAAATTATTAACTTTATTTAAAGTTGAATTCATGAAGCGAGGTGGAGGCCGGGCTGATGACCGCTCACCAGTTTTTTGAGGCCGCGGAATTCGGTGACGCGAATCGGTAATCTCCGAACTCCACTGATATGAATCCAAGGTTGCGAGGCCGGTCGGCACGCTTCGCGAGCTCTTGGCTCGGAAACATCATAGTATTCACATCGGCTCCCGCACGGTTCCCCGCTGCCTAACTTTAACTTTGCCGTCTGCCTGGGAAAATTACCATTAATTGGAAGCGAAGTGGACCTGCTCCTCGGCCATATCTTATGTAACATTGTGGCCAATAAATAGAAGTTAAATGTTCGTGGCAATAATTCTTTTTCGCAATACTTCCCCGCATTCCAACCAGTTCTGTGCCAGGTAGATTAAATCGCAGTGGTGTCAGGAAATTTATAGTACCAACAGCAGAACGCTGTAAGGAGCGGCAGAATAATCAGGAGAAAGGCAGAGGACATTGTGGTAACGATTTGCTGCAGGTTGGTGTGAACCCATCACCCCGCGCCAAGTCATTCGGCCTCCTTGACACCGCGTTTGATCACTCCGGACAACAAGCGCAACCGTGAGACCACTTCACAGCAGTGTTTGACACTGTTTAAGCGCAATCCGAAGGAGTTTCTGTGTCGTTATGTGGACCGTCGACAAAACATGGATCCACTGGTACACACCAGAGACCGAGGAACAGTCAAAACAGTGAACTTTACCCGGCGAACGTGCTCCGAAAAAGGTGAAGACTGTCCCATCGGCCAGAAAGATGATGGCCACCGTTTTGTGGGATTCACAAGGTGTGATCTACCCCGACTACCTGGAGAAGGGCAAAACGATCACAGGGCTTTACTGTGCCAAATTATTGAGCTGATTCGATGCAGAATTGCAGAAAAAATGGCCCCATTTGGCGAAGAAAAAGTGCTCTTCCACTGTGACAATGCACCGGCTAACACCTCCGCCATCGCCACGGCCAAATTGGTTGAATCGGACTACGAACTGTTGCCCCATCCACCATATTCTCCAGATTTTGCCCGTGCGACTTCTTTTTTGTTTCCAAACTTGAAGAAGACACTCGCCGGGCAGAAATTTGAGTCGAATGAGGAGGTTATCGCCGCCACAGAGGCCTACTTTGCAGATCTCCAGAAACATATTTTTCAGATGGGTTAAAGAAGTTGGAGCATCGCTGGGTCAAGTGTATCGAGATAACAGGATACTACGTTGAGAAATAAATCGCCACTTTTCCAAAATTTTCGTTTTAACTTTTGTAGGCTAAGGACTTATCTTACCATCCTCGTATGTGCTTCAGTAGAAGCTGCATCCACCCTGGCTACCTATCTGATAAATAGTCTCGAAACTAAATGTTAGTGATATGTATTTTTGACATTTGTTCAAGGATTTCTGTATCAGATACAGGTTGGACAATGCTTGCCGGAGCCTCATACGTAAACCGGGATGGTGTATTATGTAAAATTTTAAGCCATGGTGTACAATGATCCCAATTTCTTTCAGATTTTGAGGTTCTCATAAGAAAGTCATGTTCATCTGATTGGCCATATCAATCATCAGACAAATAGCTTCCTTGGTCTTGAGTGGTTCCAAATGGTATCATACACATACAACCATATCATACACTTATGGTGATACGGTGTGCCATCTCAGCACAACAGTGTCTATTCCCTTATTCGACTGACAATAAGGAAGACACCTGCTAGTAGTACAGATGTTAGGTTTTCCCGCCACTAACATTTTGTTTCAGGGTAGATGCAGCTCCTGCTGGAAAGATGTATGTCAAAACAATTACCTGTCAATCAACTGACACATCACACTACCAGAACTGTACAATTTCTAAAATGTTTGTAGCACAATTGCATTAATTGGTGCTTTCTTGTTAGTTCACTATCAGAATTGTTACTCTATTGCTGTTTTTCAAGAGAAATGAACATTCAGATAACAAGGAAATATTTTTGGTCTTTTATCTTACAGTGCTGTATATTTTGGTACATACTGTACTGAGATACACCATTCATGAAGGGTGAATACTGCAAAGCTGTATTTATATTTTCCCAATTAATGTGCAGACCAGATCTAAAATGTGAATTTATTCAAACCAACTTAAACTCAATGCAAAACCATAAAATCAAAATGAGGCAGAAATGCATTTTTGAAGGCAAAATTGTCAGGATTCATGAAAAGCTAATTGAACCATACATAAGCTGACTCTCTCAGTTATACTGACTAAAATAATTTGTAGATAAAATGCTCCCAGTGCCAATCACACTTATCTAGAAATTAGAAGCCAGAGTAAAACAAAACAACATAAAAGTTTCTGCTTTAAACATTAATGAATAGAAACAAGTAAAAAATATACTTACTTTCTCACCAGTTGTAGCAAATGGTGCATTGAACCATTGCTCAAATGTGGTTACTGATTTGAATATAGAGGGTAACAAAAAATTGAGTAAAGCCCAAAGTTCAGGTAGCTTATTCTGCAGAGGTGTACCAGTTAACAGCAATCTGTGAGGAGCCACATAATGAGTGTTTAGAATCTGTGTCAACTTGCAATGATGATTCTTCATGCGATGGCCCTCATCAATAATCATAAATCTCCAGCGCAACTAGAAACAAAATAAACAAACTTGTAGTTTAAGTAACTTGTACTCAATTCTTTTTTTAGTTTAAGCAGGTGGAACTAAATTTACACACAAAAAAGATGTTTCATGATGTAATATTTTTTAAAAAAAAAGCTAAATTTATTAATTATTACATTATTATACTAAACTCTCCGGATTACAAAAATCTGTTCCATGGCAGAAACATGCCAGAAAGCAAAACCACACTACTTCAAAGGCTTGCAGATTATTGCACAGACTCACAAAATCACCAGATAAAGAGGAACAAAATATGGGTCAACAGTTTCCAGAGTCCTCATCAACTATAGTTAGAAACATTCTGCAATATGTTGTTTGACTATCTCATCGTCAACTAGAAATTCTGCTTCTTTAGTAAAATGAGTATAAAATGGATAAACGTCGCGATAGATCACAATACACTGCATATATAGTATCGACCAAAACTCATCGCCTCTCACATTTTTCAAATATGCAGAAAAATTCAAATAGTGGCTACAGAATACTTAGCTTTAAAAGCAACAGTGCTCCCAGCAGCATTGTTACACGATTTCATAAAGTTATACTGAAACATAATGTATCTTATTTTTCCATACTTTTAAAATTCAATCACAGTAGTTGCTTCAAGGGTGGTGATATTGTGAATACAGAAGGTTCCATAATACTGTACAAGAAACAGAATAAAACAAAACTTCGTGTATATGTATTAAAACGATGTAGCTGCAGATAGCAGCACGAATTGCACTGTTCGCCGTTTTCATTTTTAGTGAATGTGCGCAAATGTGTATTACTTTTGATTCAACTCTCATAGCAAGATCAATGGACTGATAACTGTAAAAGCTTGAGGTATAATATTCATTCAAAGCTAAAGAGCAAATAGACTCAACAGGTATTCTTGAAGTGTGAGAAGTCCCAAACATTCTCAGAACCATGTTTCTTATCACAAAACAAGTAACATTGGAAAAAAAGAGATGAATATAATCTAGAAACCATACTAGCTGTCACTGATAGGAAGAAAGCATTTGATATAGTACACTGTAACTCAACTTTTGAATCAAAACATAAAATTTCCAAGACAACTCATAAGAATGCTTAAATGAGGATACTACTTTCCAGCAGTACATTACGTGTCGCCTCATAGAAGACATATTCATAAACCAGAATGTAAAACAAGACTGTACGGAATAAAAATTGACAGCAAAAATGTGAATAATCTGTTATTAGACAATGATCAAATCGTTTCAGAATAACTGGAAGAACACATCCATGAACCAAAAATTAATTTCCCTTCTTTCTTTGAAGGTTTATGAATACATTAAGAGATCTGGTAGCTCAGTGGTTAAGATGTTTCCTTTCAAATGTTCGCTGCTCAAGTCCCAGGTTCAAATCCCAGTAGGTGCGAGAAGTTTTAAGAGGTGTATCTGATTATACGAACAGTGCCAGGTCGTTCCACGGTTCGGATTTCACATTAAACTGTAGGACCCAGAGGAAAGGAACACACCGTTCTACCTCTGATACTAAGGCTCAGTATTCCACTTTTGGGAGGATCTGACCAATGTCCGGGTTGTGGACTGAGTTTTTTTATGGATAAATACTGAAAAGGTAATTTAGAGCAAATACAATTGGCTTTAGTCTTTATAAAGGTAACATCCTGGCATATGTTGAGAATGATTTCAAAATACCAAGCTAAAATGAAATATTAGACAGATCAAACCAGCTCTGCGCAAAATGCTGGGCCCAAACATTACCAATTACCCTGTCATATGGCACTATTGGACAGGATATCCCAAAAAAATATCCAGCAACTAAATGATAGAGTTATAAGACCATCCTTCCTATGTCACAGTCGTCGTACATAATGAGAGAATGCAACTGCTGTCATCTGCCTGCGAATTGCGTAATTTATATTCTGTACATTACATGTTAATTTGTTCAACGGAAAGACTGAAAGCAGCACTGATCTACATCATTGCATAAACATAATAAGGGAAGCCATGCCCCACTGACACTGAGAGGATAGGGACCAAGAAAGAGGAATAAAATTGACCATGGCCTTTTGAAGTAATAATCCCGGCATTTGCCTGTAGTGATTTCAGGAAACAATAGAAAACCAGGATCAGGATGGCTGGATGGAGATTTGAACCAGTGTTCTCACCAAGACCAGGTCACTGTGTTAATGCTCACCTACCAGTCTCAGTGACCTCTCTAAAGGGCTCAACACCACTTCGGCAGACGAATGGATAACCCTTCCCCCCCGCCCCCCATAAAATGGCCTCAGTAATGCTACAACAGCCTAAACTTCGAAGTCTAAAGACAATGGTAATGGTTTTATTACAAAATTACAATTTGAAATGAAAATTGAAAATTACCTTGGCAAGAATTGCTTTATCTTTGATTATGTACTCATACGTAGTCAAAAGCACATTAAACTTGGTGGCTCTCATTTGACTCTGAATGGTCCTTCTCATTGCAGGAGATCCTTTGTAAGCAACCACAATGACGGAAGGTGCCCACTTTTCAAACTCCAGCACCCAGTTGGAGAGAGTACTTTAAGAAAGAAAAAGCTTTTCAATAGGTTACAAAAGAGTGTTACCACTAAAAAAGATGGAAGATGATTATCAACTTTTGCAAAATGTAGTTAAAAAAATAGTATCAGGATAAATATGGATTATCAATTTTACACCAATTCTTTTCTCATGCATAAAAAACTGATGGTCACAACAAAATAAAATTATCATTCTATACTTTGTGGCTGAATGCATAAATGTAAGAAAGATGTAGGAAGGGAAGAAAAGCTTTAAGCAGTTATTTAGGATAATCCTGAAAATAAAAAGCTTTAAAAATATACATTTTCTACTAGTTTTTAAAAAAAGCTTTTTTCATAAGCACCATCTGCAATGAAATATTTCTCTATTCACTTATATGTTAAATAATCTTTACATTAATATCTACTTTATATCAGTCAACAGCTACCATTATTCTGCTGATAAAATGATTTATTACAAAAAAAAAATAAAAAAATTACTTACGATAAAGGAACTATTATAAGATAAGGGCCATTGACTTTCTTCTTCTCCATCAAATAAGTAATCAGAGCAATGGTCTGAATCGTTTTACCAAGACCCATCTCATCGGCCAAAATTCCATTCAGATTGTTATTGTAAAGTGACACCAACCATTCCAATCCCTAAAAAATGATGAGTAAATACAGTGTGCATTAAAATAAGAACAAACGTAATAAAGATTTGATGATTACTTCGCACTTCTACAGCAAATTTAGGTAATCTCAACACATAATTGTTAGTTCCTTAGATTCTCTGTCCCTATGAACAATTATACCACTTTATCATTACTATAGAAAATAATACATAGTTTCACATAACAATTCCAGTAATTTTTAGAATTAATGCGGTTAATTCTGACAGATTCAAAATATTTTTTAAACTCCTTAGCAATGAGGATGAATACAGGTGGCCAGGTAGCATCGCGCATGAGACCAGCATAAAAGTTGACCTCAGTTATTATATACAATTTTAGACTTATTACAAAAAATGAGTTTAAAAAAATTTAAAAATCAATGAAGGAGAGGGCGTGAGGGGGGGGGGGCGGTGGCAAAGGAGAAGTTTGTAGCTTTCTAGGCACCAGATATGTCATAGCAGAGGTAGAGTTCTGCATTCCATGCTGATGGTAATTTGGTTTAGCATCATGTTTTGGCAACTTCAGATTCAACGGAAAACCCTTATATTCATAAACACTATGAATACAACCTCCAATACTTAACTCATACTACCCTCCCACAAAAAGCATGTTGTTGTTGTCATTTTAGGGCACGCCGACATCTAGGTAATTAGCACCCTGACTGAAACCTGATATGACAATATGGCTTAAAACACAAATACCGTCTGCATGGCCAACTGTAAAAGGGTCGGCTACACAGCCAGCAAAGAAAATTAAAATACTCAGATCAAAAATACCATCTGTGTGACTGACTATAAAGAGGTCGGCCAGACTAACGGAAAAATAAGAGAGACCAATAAAACAATGGTTGCAAAACACAAGACAGAAACAAACATTGGCTGGCTGGCAGTAAAAGGGTCAGACAGATATGAAACCTAGGCCAATCTGCCGAAAATTTTTGGGACAAGACCGGCCAAATTACAAAATTTTACAACTTTAGCCACATTGTCACAGTCATCATTTAAAATAAGGGACAGATCATTGGCTAGGCCAACATCTGCCCTTAAGTCTAAAAATATCACACAATCAGTTAAAATGTGGCACATTGTCAAAGCATTGCATTACGGAGGGTCCTCTCGGTGGAGAAGGAAACCACGAGTCACAGGACAGTGCCCTATACGGAGGAGAGTAAGGAGAATCTCATCCCCCCTCGCCCACTGGAAGGAGCTGCTCCATGGCTGAACGGTTGGTTTGACCAACTGGAGATTATTACGCTCTACTTTCAGCCACTGCCTCTGTCATACATCAAACACAATTCTCTTTGTCACCAAGGCAAGGTCTGACTTTGGGACCGGGTCAAAGTCAATTCCGACCTTGTCGCATTTTTTTTTTTACTGCTTTACGTCTCTCAACAGCGAGGTCTTTAGAGACAGGAAAGGATGGGGGCAAGGAATGGGAATGGGAAGGAATTTGGCCATGGCCTTTTGAAGGAAGCATCCCGGCATTTGCCTGGAGTGATTTGGGAAACCATGGAATACCAAAAACTGGATGCCCAGACGGGGATTCGAACCGCCATCCTCCCGAATGCGAGGTGAGAGCGCTAACCATTACACCGCCATGCTCGGTACCTTGTCCAGGCTAAGTTGGCAGCTACATTGGCTGCCTTGTTCCCCCTGATTCCCACATAGCCTGGTATCCAGTAGAATAATACCTCCTTTCCATGAGATTGAAGGGAAAGGAGGGCGTCCTGGATGTCCTGGACCAAACGGTCTGCTGGGTATACGTTTACTAACACCTGTATACAACTGAGGGAATCACAGCATATGACGTATTTCATATAATGACTTACCTTCATATGCTGGAGCGACTTTAGCAGGGGGTAGCACTCAGCAGTGTGAACACTGCACCTGCTATCCAGTTCGTATCTGCAAGTCGCTCGAGGGAACATGACAGAGCAACCTACTGTGTTAGCCTGCTTAGACCCATCCGTATATACCGCGGTAAAATCAGGATGATGGCTTAAAACATTGTTAAAAACTCTAATAAATGTCGTCAGTGGTAAACAGCTTGCTGTACCGTGACAGGTCTAAAATCGTTCTGGGCCTCTTTTAAAGACAGGGTGGAGATTTATTCCAACACTGGTGATAAAAAGGGGGCAGCTCACAACCATAATGTTCCAAAATAACCTTTGTACAGAGACTGAATGGTTTCGTCATTCTATGGTGGTTGGTGTAGTGCCATTTGAAGTTAGGATGCATCATTACATCGTACACAGGACTACCAGGAGTAGTGGCAATATGCATATAGTGTCACACCATGAGGAGGTGCCGGCGAATGGAAAGCGGCAGCTCGCCAGACTCGGCACATATGCTGGGTATCGGGCTGGTGTGGTAGGCACCCATGGCGAACGGGATTCCTGCATGGTGGACACTACCCAGTATCCGGAGATAACTGTCCCGTGCCGAACCGTATACAATGCACCCATACTCCAACCACGACCGTACAAAGGCTCTATAAAACTGGAGCAGGCAGGAGCGGTCAGCGCCCCACGACCTGCCACACAGACATTTTAAAACATGTAAAGCTTTCAAGGTTCTGGCTTTCATGTCATTAAGGTGTGGCAGCCAGCTAAGCCTTGTGTCTAAAATTAGGCCCAGAAAACGAACAATAACAGTAAAATGTAAAACTCTGTTCCTCAAGGTAAGGTGGGGGCTCTGGTAAAATACTTCTATTACGAGTAAAAAGTACACACCAGGTTTTCTCGGCAGAAAAACCAAAACCGGTGTGCACTGATATTCATCCAGCCTGTTCAGCGCAAGTTGCAGCTGCCATTAAGCACTTCTAAGGCTGGATGACGTACAAAAAATTAGAAAATCATCCACATATAAGGAGTATCATATGTGATTACTTATTATGGCTGCAATGCTATTAATAGAAATTGTGAAAAGGGTAACACTTAAAACTCACCCCTGAGGGACACAGTTTTCCTGAATAAAAAGGTTTGACACCTCAGTACCGATTCGGTACCGGGAGCAATGGCTTAATAAAAATGATTTTAAAAAACGGGGAAGATTTCCCCTAAATCCCCATTCATGTTATTGTCTTAAAATTGTATGCCTCCAGGTAGCATCACAAGCCTTTTCAATGTCAAAGAACACACCAACAAGGTGTTGGCTGTGGATAAAAGAGTCTTGTATTGCCGCTTCCAGCAGGATTAGGTTGTCCAAGGTGGAACAGAACTTTCAGAATCCACACTGAAAGCAGCTCTAGTGTCTTCCTGATGCAGTTTGTAAGGGCGATACTACGGTAATTACCTGGCAACAACTTGTCCTTTCCAGGCTTTAAAATAGGGATAAGCGTTGCTTCTTTCCATGAGTCAGTGAAGTGCCCTCCAGTCCAAATTTCATTAAAACTATCTAGAAGATAATCTTTAGCATCTTTATTAAGATGCTTCAGCATCTGGTATTGGATCATATCAGGCCCTGGAGTGGTGACATTGGTGATGTTTAATGCCGACTCCAGCTCCCAAGATGTAAATGGGCAGTTGTATGCCTCTGTATCCTACGAATCGAAGCACAGAATGCACCTCTCAGTAGCAATCCTTCATTGCTGGAACCGAGGATCAAAACTGGCAGACGAAGTGATGGAAGCGAAATTCACCGCCATCAGCTGCGCTATGCTTCGTTTGTTGGTAATTATACGTCTGTGATCCAGTAGTCCAGATACTGGTGGGTGAGGGTGTGGAACGATTAATAGTTCTCGAAAAGTTCTGCCATGAATCTTTCTTGCTCTCCTTAATAACATGATGCACCTTAGCTCTTGCAATACAGAATGCTGCTAAGTTGTCACCAGATGGTTGCATCTTAAATCGGTGCAACGCCCTCCTGCGTCCCTGACATTTGTCATTCCACCAGGGCATTCTTCGCAGCGTTCCAGAGCATTTTGGCATGGAAACGTCCCGCCCTGGTGAATCGCATCCATAAAATGATTCACCATCTCCTTGATGCCTTGACAGGGCCGGAGGCATAGTGATCAGCAATATAATGGCCAATCGGCTTTGCTGACGTTCCATTTGCATCAGTTATTGCCTCCTCCATGTTCAAACTCTACGTGCATCCATATAGGGAAGTGGTCGCTTCCATGAAGGTCGCGATCCACCTCCCAATGCACGGAGTCCGCAACTGAGGGGAAGCACAATGAAAAGTCAATGGCAGAAAACGTACCGGAAGCAGTGGTGAATGAGTCATTTGTCCTGTGTTCAGGATGCAAATTTCCTCATGCTCTATCAATCAACCGACCACTCGGCCCCTAGGGCAGTCGGAGGTGGAACCCCACAATGCACAATTGGAATTGAAATCTCCCAAAAGCAAAAAGGGCCGAGTGAGTTGTCGTCTAATGTCAACAAGGTCGTCGTAGGCGACGGACAGACTGGGTGGCAGATAGAGAGAGCATACGGTCAGTTGGATTTGACAGTTTATTTTCACCGCTACTGATTGTAATGAGGAGGTGAGAGCAACGGGTTCAGAATAGACGATGTTTAGGGCAAACACCGCCACTCCCCCCTTCGCTCAATCACCCTTGGTATCGTCTTTCCTGTAGAGGTCGTATCCTTTTAGCACTGGTTGGTGTGTCGGTCTAAAATGTGTCTCTTGCAGACACAAACACAAGGCTTTAGACTGTGCTAAGACATCTACTTCCTCTTTGTGAGCCTGATAACCATTCAGGTTCCACTATAGGAGCCATGTCACCTATTAAACCTCGCCCGCCCCAGGTCGGGTGGGTCATCGTCCGGTAGCTGCTGAGGAACAGGACCAGGTTCCTCCACCAGCATTTTGGTGTCTTCAGGCTCTGAAGACACTTCTGATTCAGTAAAGGCCTCGGAGGATCGTGGATTCTTCTTCTGTCGAGGCCTTTTCCCTCTCTTCTCCCTGCCAGATGGGGATCTGGGAGGAGAAGCGAAAGGGGACAAACTTAGTGGGGTCCGTTTGTTTACATTTCGGACCCTGAACATTTTGCACAGTTTGCCATCCGCTACTAGCTGATGGTGTTGCCATTACTGCTTGTCCTGGATTTGCTGCTGTAGCAGAGGGAGCCACGGCTGTAGCTGTGGTAGCGGATGGCTGTGCTTCTGCTGGTGGAGCTTCTGAACCTGCTGTCCTAGTGGTCGGGGTTGCAGAAGTGCTACTGCCGATGTCCGCAGTCCTTGATGTTAAGACAGTAACGGGCTTTGCGCCACATTTGCACTGACACGAGCACATTGTGCTCGTGCTGGTGTCTACAACCAACATCTGTGTAGCAACACTTTCCTTCCTGACGGGAGTTGAAAACTTTTTGACGAAGCTAGTGGTGAAGACCAGTGGTGCAAGCGCCTTAAACTGTTTCTTCGCCTCACCGTAGGATAGTCGTTCCTTTGTTTTCAACTCCTGTACATTTTTTTTCATCAAGGCACACTTGACACACTCTGCTCCAGGCTGGATGTGACCTGGAGCAGTTGACGCACACCTGTGGGAGGGTGCAAACAGTACCAGGCTCATGAGCTGCCTTTCCACATTTCCCACAGGTGGGGTTTCCTTTGTAGTTCGCCGTCGTATGCCTGAACCTCGGGCACTTAAAGCATCGACCCTTCGTGTGATCTGACGAACCTCTACCACATTCTCTGATCCCCACTCCTTAAGGAGTTCCTCGGTCTCAATATACATCAAATCTCGACAGGTGACCACACCATTGCTGTTATTTAGAGTTATATGGAGTTCACACTTTACTGCGAACTCCGCAAGCTTCTCACACTTAAGAAGTAAGACAGTCTGCTTATAGGTAGATGTTTCTAAAACCAGTGTTCCATTCCTCAGCTTTTTCACACTTTTTAATGTCCCAACAATTCCTTCTAGTCCCGTTTGTATATAGAAAGAAGAGAACTTTCCAAGAATCCCTCCTTTCTTGCCATTATTATAAAGGCATCATCAATAAGATGACCCTTCCCATTACTATTGTCTGCCTCAGAAGAGCTTTCAACCCATCACCTGCTTACCACCACTTCTTTGGGTGTTTGAGTGATATTTCCCCAGCAGCAAGCCCAAGCTACAGGACATGTAAGAATGGGAAGATTTTAAGTTTCTTGGAATTTTGTCCCACGAGTTCGGAGGAACTACATGTCTAGTGACGTGGAGCCCCCGCATCACACCACCGAGCCCAATACAACAGGGGTGCAGCAGGTGCCCCTGTGGTTGTATGCTAGCGGGTGGTTTGCCTCACCACCTATCCACTTCCTCAGCACGTTACTCACCTTGAGGTTGAGGGTGTTTTTTTTATAGAGGTTTGTACCGTCCTTGTGATCCGGGTGATTAAGCCAAGATCCCCATTCTCCTAGGCACACAATGTTGCACTGTCACGCCCTAGGTTGGTCGTTGAAGCATGGTAGTAGTTTACGGTGTGGGAAACTTGCAGTGTTCATAAGTTTCCAGCTAGGACACCGTGGGTTCCCCAAACCCGTACCTGGCACTTGTGTATCAGGCCCCGCACTTCAGTGATCAAACTGATGAAAATATGTGAATTCAGTGAAGAATTTCTTTCACAGAAAGAAGAAGAAGAAAAGCCAATTTCATGCCTGTATGCAGAGATGTGTAACACTAAATTTCTCTAACTGGAACTACCTTCAGCTGTCAAGTAAATTTGGTGTGCAATAAATTAAAATCAGTAGCAAAAGTCACAACACACTTTTAAGGTTAGAAGCTGGCAGGATTCGGAAGATTTTTCTTTTTTGCTTATGGCTTTATACCTTGTCAATGAGGTCATCAGAGGCAAGAAAGGACTGGTGATGAGGAACGGGAAGGAATTTGGCCATGGACTTTTTCAAGGCACCATCCCGGCATTCACCTCGAGTGCTCCGGGGAAACCATGGAAAACCCAAATCTGGATGGCTGGACTGAGATTCGAACCCGTGTCCTCCAAATGTCAGGCCAAAGCATTTCCGCTCACCCATCACACTCAGAGAAAGAATCTATGAAACAGTACAAGCACATGAGATTCCTTCTGAAGTACTATAATCCCTAGGACTTGAAAGCTCATTAAAGCAATAACAAAGAGGGTAAAGTTAACCAATTTTCATGAAAGCAAACAATCACATACAATCAGCAGACTTGCGAAATTCCAGTTCATTAGATCTGCATCAAACTTTTAACCAAGCATTCACAAAAATTTTTGAGAAAGATAATGAAATGCATAATGAGGACGACTGATAAGTCCACGGGAAATCCTACCCTTTAATTGAAAGGAACATGCTACTGATCACCTGGTTAAAAGTAGATGTGATGTCAGAGAGACTGCAAAGTATAAAAGTAAGATATCACTGCAAATGGTGCCAGGGGGCTCAAATTCAAATAAAGGCAATGAAATAATGATAACAAAAACTAAAAACAACATAATAATATCAAAAGGAAAAAAACAAAAGTAAACACATCACTTAACAAAGCTGAGTTGAACGAAGCAGTACTGCAGTAACAAAAAACAACAACATATGGCTAAGCTTGCACTAGCATTCATAGTTAACCCAGCTACATGAATGGTAGTTTTTTAGATATACCATTACAATCCGAATGGAATTGGCGGGGATGACAAAAACGATAGAAGTGCAAATGTTATCAACGAGAAAGAAATTAATCATTAGATAATAATGGAAATATATTATTGGTATAAATTTTTTAAAGATTTATACAAATAATAATAGATAAACCAAATAATAATAGTAATTATAAAGTATATGTAAGCAAACTATACTTGCAAGTGATGGCTTTAACCACATGAGGAATGTAGGCCAATTCGGATGGGGATGTGTTTTCACAGCTGTCATTGACTGTGAAACGGTTATCGAGATTATCAGAGGTGTGGGAGCTGGCATGGCTGCAACAGGATGGTCTGGATTTTGGGAGTAAACTATTTGTCCATGACCAATCATTGTGATGGTTTTGTTATGAAACCAATATAAGAACTTGGGCAATTGAGGCATATATGGTATATGAGGGTAGATGTGGTACAGGTGGCATGGCCCATGATGGGGTAGGTTTCACCAGTGGTAGGGTTACAATATATTGTGATGGGTGGATGCGTATTGCATGTTTTACAATGAGGCCTACTACAAGGGAAGGAGCTGTAAAAGAGGGAGGGGATAGGGGGAGTTCAGAAGCAATTAAATGGTAGATATTTGTGCACAAGTATATTTTGCAAGTTAAGTGACGTATGGTGTTGTGGGAAGGATAGTGGAGAGAATATGACGCATTTCTGGAAAAGAGCTGAGAAACTCGTGGCCACAACTTAGAATCTGGTTCAGGAATTCCATGCTAAGGAAGAATAGGGGGAGAAAAATATAGGTTTATGGTTGATTTTGGGTTCTGTTAACGGCTACCAGTAATGTGAACGTGACATCACTGGCAACCACAGAACAGCATAGGTTGTAATTTTGGTGGAAAATGAAATCGGAGAAAGAGTACAAATTAATACACTTTAGTGGTGGGAGGCCCGAGAACATTTTATACAGTTCCTTTCCCACTTGTGACTGGTCAGCCCCACCAACTCTGCTCTGTTCCAAATTCAGAAACTACCAGTTATATGGCTGCACTGGCTGTGCCAGCTTGTGCGATGTTTCTGCTTTTATGAATAAGGGCACAGCCTAAAATATTGTGTTTTTGTGTAATGTTTCTCTCACTGCTAGCCCTCCTTCCTTCAACTCTGGCAAGTGATCAGTCTACTTTACCTTTTATTTCCATATTAATATCACCTCATGGCATTTATTCATGTTCCACTGTTGCTAATAGTAACATATAGTAAAAAATAATAATATACAGCAATGAAAATAAACAAGTAAGTAAAATAAATAAAAATTAAGATAAATAAAGGATGAGACAGGAACCGTCGATTACCATAGGTGATGGTAGATGATGCAAAAAGAGAAAAATAAAATTAAAAAAACGGATAAAAACACTAATGTACACACTTTGACAATAAATTTGGCCGCCGCTGAAAAATTCTATCACTCTTATTTTGCACAATCTGATATGAATGTCATCCTAAGAAACAGTAAAGCAATATTGGCTTCCCAATATTATATTACTGTTTCCTGGGATGACATTGATGTCAGATTTTGCAAAATAAGAGTGATAGAATTTTTCAGTTGGGCCAAATTTATTGTCAAAGTGTGTACTTTCAGTTACGCACACCTCTTTAGTATCCTGATGCCATGTGATATGCGATGGTTCCTCTCCTTTTCTGTATTTAACTTAATATTTGCTAATCAGTTCATTTTCACCCTATCAAACCCATAAATAAATAATTTCAAGCTGTATCTAAATAAAATAAATTTAGTTAATCAAGTAATAAGTAACCAGAGGTTAAATGGGAGGAGGGTGTATTAATAAGAGACTTTTCCCTCACATTAAACACCAATACTAATGCACTGTAAAACTTGCCAAAGTATAAACACCTTTTGTAGATGGAATACTTAACAATAATTTTCAAAAGGTCATTCTTTGCGAGTATGTCCAAAAACAGACAAATAATTAATGTTTTGTAACAAATCTGAAATAGTTGAAGTAATGCAAAATATATATATAAAACATTTGTATGCAGAACATCTATATGAAAAATCATGAGATTCTGGTGCAGAAAGCTGAAATTATGTTACTATGCAAATGACTATTTTTTGTGAACACAAGTGAGTACTACCACCACAACTTACCCGAATCTGATATTCCTTCAATTTGCCATTCACCATTATAGAGGCCTGCTCTGTGACCTTTTCAGTAATTGTATGAGCAATGCTGTAACATAAGCAAGTTGGGAAAAATGAATCAAACAGAAATTACATGGCTAACAATTAAAAAGAAGGGTAACTTATTTTAGCAGGAGGAAGATAAAATTATGGAAACAATTTTTGGGCATAATTTCACTAACAGTTTTTACCACGAAAAAATAAGGTAAGCGGCATATAATTACTGTTCTAATTTGTATTTTATAACTGTGCTAGTAAAATTAGACAATAATGCTTGTACTCAAATGTTTCATACACAGAGGATTTTTAATTAAAGTGGTTTCGTTTCCATTTTCTTTGAGGAAATCACAATTTAAGAGTCATACATTGCCATGATGGAGATACAATAATACAAGAAGAGCTGTCATCCAGAATGAACTGTTTTAGATTTCTGTAAGTTTCGTGAGTGAATCAGCATACAATATTCATGTGTGAAACAAAACATAGCTTACAATTTACAATGCACGATCCCATACACTAACTCATATAAGGGTTTCAAAGAAGAGGAAGAAGTACTTTTTTAAAAATAATTATACACTGAATTTTTTTCAGTCACCTTGCATCTAGTACTAAGCAATATAATAATGTCTGCTAATGTGCAAACAGTACAGTAGAACTCCAATTATCCGAAGCAATTGGGACCGGACCCCATTCGAATAGTAAAAAATTCGGATAATTGGATTTTTTCCGAAAAAGGGTTTATTTCTATTAATTACTGTATGTATGTTGAAATTGGGAGAAAAGATATTTTAAAAGAAAAACAGCTTCTAATTAATTAAATAAAAGGCAATACTTTTACATGTTAAGGCGTACTTACAAGTGCGGTACATTAGTACAGTATGTACATACAGTCATTGCCTGCTGAACATCTCGGTCAAAAGTAAGCTGTTTGACTGTATTCATCCGCTTGAAAGTGAGAAGTTGCATGTGGTCACACTCGGGCTGACGCTCCATCCACTTCAACGCAGTTTCAAGACCGGCAAATGCTTGACTAGCTGATGGCCCAGTGTCTGCTTCAACTTCGACATTAAGGTCATCTTCTTCTTCGACACTTTCTTCTCTCACACTTTCAATAAGTTCATCATCATTTAGAATTTCATACCCAGGGTCTGATGCATCACACACAACCCACTCTCCTATATCTTCAGCACTAACTTCCGAACATCCAGAAATTTTCAAAAGAATGTTTCTGAATTCCTCAAGTGACACGTCATTCCAATCTTCTCCTGTCTCTTCCCTTTCCTTTTCTTGAGCTTCTTTTTCCTTTTTCTCCTTTTCCTTCTCTTCTTCAGTTGGTATGCCTTTCAACTTGTTCCACTCATGTCTTAATGTGAATGCCTTAACCAAGCTCCAAGCTTCTGCCACCATGTAAGCGCAATCTTTCAAATTTTTTTTTATGGTTAGCCAAAAAAGCTTCTTCGTCTTCTTCCTCCGCCAAAAGTTGAATTCTGTTATGAAGTTTCAGTGTTTTGATAACAGACTGATCCATTGGTTGCAACAAGCTTGTGACGTTTGGCGATAAAAAGATTGTTTTAAACTGGCCATTCCCTCTTTCCATCAATTCTACGGTGGGATGAGTTAGTGCATTAACAACAACCAAAAGCACTTTACTGCCTTCTTTTCCAAGAGATTTTTGGTGCTTCTTCATTTCAGGGATGAAAATTCTGTTGTACCACTCAGTAAACAATGCTGCAGTCATCCAAGCTTTGGGTTGGTTTTTATAAAAGAGGGGAAGATTTTTCACATTTTTAAATGCTCTTGGGCTTTTTGACTTCCCTATCAACAGAAGGGGTGTTTTATGGCTTCCCGTATAGTTTGCACAGTTACGCACCATGATACGGTCTTTGCTAACTTTATGTCCTGGAGCAGTACACTTCATTTTAAATGCTAAAGTGGATTTAGGTAGAGCTTTAGAAACAAGACCGGTTTCATCGGCGTTGTACAAAAACTCAGGATCATAGGAGTTTGCTACAGACCCGAAATTGAGTTTCCCATACAACGTCGCTGCAAAAACCACTTGAAAACGGCATCTTTTAAATCTCTGTTTGTTGCTGCCATCATTGATTTTCTTGAACTTCGATCTTCGTTTTCAAGCACTGACGTGTAGGTTTGCTCCTTTTAATGTCTGAAATCGTTTAGTCCAACACCGTACATCTCAGCCAACTGTTTACCCGTAACTCCTTTATCTGACTGTTCTATAATTTTTATTATATCCACTAACGATAACACAACACGTTTTCATTTAGAAGCCATGGTGAATGGCGAAACGGGCTCACAAACAAAACAATGCAGCGTCACGGAAGAGTACCGTCACAGTAGCAGATCAACGACACACTGACTGACTAATCAATGGGCCGCGCTGGCCGCCTGGCGAAGATAACAACACAGTTGGACGACAATCGGAGTGGCGACATTCGGGGTCACAACAATGGAGGCGCCACAGTTTCAGCCCCGGCTTGGAAAATTCCTAGATCCGCCACTGGGAAGGACAATAGGGCGTAGGCAGAATCAATATTTTGCGAATCGCAGTACGTTTCCTTCAAAAATAAAAAAGCTATTCGGATAGTTGGAGTTCGGATAATTGGAGTTTGGATAATTGGAGTTCTACTGTACTTTTAAACATTGCCTCTTCTCCTTTATCTAATAAGAAATATTTGCACAGTTCATCCAATAGTTACCCACATCACTAGTTACATACATACGTAAGTACCCTATGCACTTGAGACAACTAGAACTTGTTTAGCAATAAATTGGAGGTATTTTAAAAGGGTCACTGCAGAAAATTGTAAAATTAGAAAAGGAATAAGCTAATCTCATGGCACTAGCATTATTTTTGATCACTACAGCCAACTGTTGCATAACATTCATATGCTTTTTTTGTTTGTTTTGTTTTTTGTTTGTTTTTTTTACCTAAGAAAAGAGCAGGGAACAGAGCAGTACAACTAACACATTTAAAATAAATACACTCATGGTAGGTAAAAAGGAATTAAACATAAGAGGAACAGAAAAATTAATGCAGAATAGATATCATAACTTATAATACATGGTAGATAATTTCAAGTGCTACTGAATTCTGAGAAAAAGTCGTCATGTGTGCATTCAAAAGATCCAGATTAGTTTCTGTAATCATTAAGTTTAGATGCCCCAATGTAGGCACAGATCACTACAGTTGAGATGGTAATACCTGGTTTTCTTTCCTTCTGTATTTTAGCATACTCTTCAATAATCAACAATTTTCTTACTTTGTCTTCTTGACAGTTTCTTAACAGTTTCACATTAATTTCCCCATCCTTTATTTAAGTTAACTCACTCTCTATGACTAAGGGAGAACTACTACGTACTATTTCTGTGTTTTCCTTCACTAAACCATTGTCAGTTTTGGAAGATAATTATATCTTCAATTTGATTTTTTATGCTGCTACTTAGATAATTCATGTACTCTCATTGCCAAATTTTAACTTCTCTCATACATAAATTATACACCAAGGATTAAGTTTGGCTGAAAAAGATTAGTATAGCATTACATAAATTATGATAAAATAAAGCATACAGTATCAAAGTTCATAAAAACCATCGGTAGACACTGGTTCAATCACAGTTACTTCATTGTTGCAGGAGAATCTGTCTCCCACTTATCAATAACCATTCGGAAGATGGAGAGCTATACGGGGTGACACAAAAAATGGGAAATTTCGAAGAAAAAAATTATAAAAAACCAACATAAAAATTTACTGACAGAAAATAAAACCATTAAAACCTGAATTCTAAGAATCAGTGATTCACATTAGCAATGTCTGAAAATTACCTCCCATAGATGGCCACCTTTTTTATGTGTGCATTCTTCCAATCTACTGTTGAGGTACCCCATCGTTTGCTGCTAATCTTAGCAGGGATGCCATGAATTTTGACTTGAATTGTTTGTTTCAACACTTCCAGTGTCCTTCACAAATGTGTATACGCCACTATCTTCAGGCAGCCAAACATGAAAAAAATAAAAAAATGGACAAATCTGGTGATCTTGTGGTCCAGAGAATTTCACCAAATCAGATCACACGGTTTCCGAACAATTCTCACACAGCTGCCATTGACTGTCTTGCAGTGTTATGACATCACACTATCCTGTTCAACCCATAAATCTTGAAATTTTGGAGTAATAAAATCTTGCAGCATGTGAACATACCAATGCAAGATGGCAATTGTCATGACCAGCTCCCTATTTTCAAAAAGGTATGATCCGACTACCATGTGTGATGAAACTGCACACCATACCATTCATTACCTTGCTGCTGTGTACATGGTGTTCATGGACTACACTGTGATTGCTATCTGCCCATAATTGATAGTTCTGCTCATTTACATAACTCGTGTCATGAAAATGTGCCTTATCTGACATCCACAGCATGCCCAGAAATTTATTGTCCTCTTTAACGTTTGCTTTAACTGTTTGACAGAATTTGATTCACAACTGTAGATTGATCTCCTCAGGAGCTTGTAAATCTTCAGATTGTAAGGATGAAATTCTAAATCTAAATAGAGAATTCAGCAAACAATCTCTTGGAACAACCTGACTGCAGCTACTTGTATATGAATTGAATGTATGACTTAATTCTGTACAGCTATATTCTATGGCATAACAGCACTTTTTGATCATCTTGTCGGTATCTTTTTCAGAGCTGATACAGTCTCCTCAAAGTTTTTAATCCACATTTGTACTGCGTGATTAGATAATGATGCCATAAATTGTAATGTCATTGGAACTCCCTGGGTTCAACTTCTATACTATTATTGGTTTCGTAAAATATTTTTAACATGAACATGCACAGATGAGCATTCTGCTGATCCATGCTTACTAGATGGCAACATTGTCTATGCATGATGCTCAATATACTGCAGTGCTGCTACTATGGATTTCAAAAGTTAATGTTTTTTGTCACTCTGTAAATCATTATTATTCTCTAACAGCATTTACCCACATCCCCATCCCCTGGAAATTTATTACCTGTAGTAGGTCTGTTCTTCTGTAAAGTTCTTGTATTCATCATCCTCTGCTTTTGCTTTTTGAATTACTGCACGAGCATATTCCTCATCTGACATCTTTTCTTCATTGTTTTTCTTTGGTGACTCCTGCTTCTGTAAAGCTGAAATTTTTAAGAAAAAAAAATATTTTTATACTGACACCAAGCATTAAAATCAAGTCTTTAAACATGTTACTGCAAGATTTTAGGTACAATGACTGGTCAAAAACAATCAATTTCTAACTTATATTTTTTTCAGAAACAAATAAAACTTCATACATCAAGATGCCTATTCCAAGAAGTTTTTTTTTTTTTTTACTTAACACAGCCTTTCCAAAATACTGTTACTTAGGAAACTGTATCAGCATTTCAATGCTTGCATTCTAAGTATATTTACAGGTCAACCAGATTATACGTCTAATAGAAAACAGGCTGATGAACTTCACTAAATATTTTAATTGAATCATTATTACATGGGGGCATGGAAGTATGGTACCAGGTCAAATTAAAAGTGGCACTACCATACCACTTTCTCCTAAAGCAGTTCAGGACATTTTTATGCCTTAATATTTTTGGTGTGGATGATGCCACTATACCCCAAATTTTTGTTGGCATAGAGACCAGAAAATTTAACTAACATATTAAATTTCACTTCGTTCCTGACTTCAGTTTAGAACTTATTGATTCACAAATTTAACTATTTATGTCGTTCACTCCCTGATGATTATCAGAACTTTAACAGTACTTCCCATAGAGGTAGAAGGATCTGGACAGGATATCTAGTTGGGTTGGTAAACATGGGATGAAGATAAATGCAAAGAAGAGTCAGCTTATTAGATACGCAAATAAAAAACAAAAGGTTAATTATGAATATAAGGTGGGGAAAGAATTGCTTGCTGAAGACTTGAAATGTAAATATCTTGGCATTACATTTGATAACAAGCTTAACTGGACAGGACACATTGGCCAGGTGGTAGAAAAAGGTTTCAAAATTCTGCACTTGTTGGAGAGAGTGATGATGGGATGTATGAGAGAAGTAAAGGAATTGGGTTACAAAACTTCAGCCAGACCATGGCTTGAATATGGTAGTGTAGTATGGGAACCTCATTTTATGTATCAAATACAGGAGTTGGAGAGGGTGCAAAAAAGGGCTGCTAGATTTGTTTCTGGAAATTATTGCAGAATGCAATCAGTGATGGATATGATAAAGGAGATGGAATGGGATCCATTGTAAGACACGAGGAGGGTGAGGAGGGTCATGGGAGTGTACACGGTGTATACTGGTGACGAGGCATGGAAAGATATTGCAGTAGGTATGAAAAGTAGTTCATGGAAGGGAAAAGATGACCATGACCACAAGCTGGCACTCGATTTCAGGCACAAGGGTGTGGGAAGATTCTCTTTTTTTAGGTAAGGGTATCAGAGATTGGAATGAGTTACCAAGAGAAATGATGAATAATTTACCGAAAACGTTAAAAGAATTTAAAGATAAAATTTGTAGAGGGCAAATGTAGTTGGGTGCAGGATAGGGGGACGATGTGGCCGTAGGGAAATTGCCACCAGAGCCTGTACTCCATTGCAATCAAATTAAATTAAATTAACTCCAAATCATAAGATTTTTCCAAATATCTTAGCATCCTGTATCTTAATGTCCTTGACCTGCATTACATTATATGCAACAGATTTTAATTGTAAATGGAGTCTATTTAGATTAACTTATGTGTTAAATTTTACTTTAGTCCATTCCTTACTTTGAAAGTTAGTGATATTCAAAATTTTTAACTGATTACAACAATCACTTGTAGCTTTTCATCAAAATTCGGGAACACTTCCCATGGTCCAAGAAAGGGGTAATTTGATACATAGATATGGTTCCACCAAAGAATAATAAGCAAATTCCTATATTGGTGATTTTCCCTGTATTTATCCGATGTCAAAGCCCAAATTTAAAGCATTTCAGCATATAGTTGTATGCTAATATCTTTGCTCTGGATGATGCTATACGAGGTAGGTCCGATAAGCACATAGCCTCTCACCGATGGCGCCACTGTCACCAGGGAAATTTATTATCATGTAGTACATTATCTTAGACGGCTAATGTAAAAATTTCAGCCAAATCAGACTCATAGTTTTGTTTTGATCGCGGGTGTAAGTAGGCGTGTCCGTGGATTTTAGAAAAATGGTAAAAGAGCAATTTCGGTCAATGATTCGATTCTTGTTTTTGGAAGGAAAATCGTGCAGCGAAATCAAAGAGCGCATGGATGTTGTGTACAGTAACTTTTCTTCTTCGATGGTGACTGTCAAAAATTGGTTTAACGAGTTTCAACGTGGTAGCATGTCGTTTTTTGATGAGCCACGCCTAGGTGCCCCAAAAACGGTTACCATGGAGGATAACGTGACAAAAATCCACAATCTCGTATTGGCAGACCGCCGATTGAAGGCGCACGAGATTGGTGGGACAGTAGGCATCTCACAAGATTGCATGGGTCATATCTTGCATGAAATTTTGGGCACGAGAAAGCTGTCGGTGTGATGGGTGCCGCATTTGCTCACTCCGGACAACAAGCACAACTGTGAGACCACTTCACAGCAGTGTTTGACGCTGTTTAAGCGCAATTCGAAGGAGTTTCTGCGTTGTTACGTGACCGTCAACAAAACATGGATCCACTTGTACACACCAGAGACCGAGGAACAGTCAAAACAGTGGACTTTACCTGGCGAACGTACTATGAAAAAGGCGAAGACTGTCCCATCGGACAGAAAGGTGATGGCCACCGTTTTCTGGGATTCACAAGGTGTGATCTACACCGACTACTTGGAGAAAGGCAAAACGATCACAGGGTTTTACTGTGCCGAATTATTGGGCCAATTCGAGGCATAATTGCAGAAAAAACGGCCCCATTTGGCGAAGAAAAAAGTGCTCTTCCACCATAACAACGCACCGGCTCACACCTCCGCTGTCGCCATGGCCAAATTGGTCGAATTGGGCTACGAACTGCTGCCGCATCCACCATATTCTCCTGATTTTGCCCCGTGCCACTTCTTTTTGTTTCCAAACCTTGAAGAGGACACTCGCCGGGCAGAAATTTGAGTCGAATGAGGAGGTTATCACTGCCACGGAGACCTAATTTGCAGATCTCCAGTAAACGTATTTTTCAGACAAGTTAAAGAAGTTGGAGGATCGCTGGCTCAAGTGTATCGAGCTAAAAGGAGACTATGTTGAGAAATAAATCACTAATTTTCCAAAATTTTCGTTTTTTCTTTTGTAGGCTAAGGACTCATCGGACTGCCCTCGTATGTCTCAAATTTCTGTTGTATATTGAAGTCAGCAAGCTTAACTAAAAAATTGATTTCATTTTGTCCCTATTCTTAGTACGAAAGTTACCGATATGGAAATTTAATCGACCGTGCATTCACGTATCCATATGTATCAGACGTCAGCAATGCCATGGGATTTTCGAGGGTACCATTGAACAATGCAAAAACTAAACATTACAGCAGTGTTACTTTGCTTAGTAAGAATCCATCATTCATGAATAATAACTAAACAAATATTGAAGAGGTGGTAAACATTACTACATATATAAATAAATAAACTCTTCTCAGGATTCCAGCCGCATAAAAAAGTCACACTTGTGACTTGTGTGATATAACTTGAAAGCTTTTTGATCTAATCTGTACTCTGAATTTCACAAAACTGTGGGAGGCAGAGGGTGCTTTGCACCAGAACTAATTCAGTGCATTCCAATCACGAATAGCACGAGTGAAGAAAGAATTCATAAAAGCATCGATATGACACCTAATTTATCTAATCGTATCTCTCATACCACTGCGACCCAAATAGGTTAGGGAAGAAGTATTTCGTCGCATTCATAAGTGAAGGGCATAGATCACATGTTTACCGATACAATCAATCAAAACCTATGGCATCTGCCAGGCAATTTCAGCCCAATCGGTGTATCAGTCCAGTGATGCTTTCATTAGGACTATGGCAAGCAGTCACAAATCAAGCAGTTCTTCTCTGTGTTTTCACTATGCTATCAATCAATCCCTTCCAATATCACACCAATAGTCCAAATGTGAAGACACAATGGTTTTGTACAGTATCTCCTTTGTGTAAACGCTGCAATTCTTTAAAATTTGACCTATAAATCGCAGCATAGAATTAGCCCCACATACAACTGAAGTTAGGTGCAGGTCCTATTTCATGTTGCTATGCAGTGTTGCACCCAAATACTTCAGGGAATCAACCACGCCAATAACTAGATTGTTTACTTTTTATTGCTAAACAATAGGTTCTTTTTGTTGTTTATGCATACTGCTTTGCGTTTTTTGCAATTTAGTGTACGATGCCAAAGACTGCACCGTGCCAAGATAACGACCAGGTCACATCGAATTTTCAAGCAGTCGGACGAATTCCTTCCTTGTCTAACGATCTCTAACTGCTATTGACACTGTCACAAAAATCATTTATAAAAATTAAGAAAAGAAGTGGTACTATTAGACTCCCATAAGGGATGCCCAATGTATCATTAACATTATACGAGGCTTCTCCATACTGCAACCAACTATTCACAAATCTGATCGGACGTGAATCTGGTTATGTGGTGCAAGGTCAAAAGCTTTCTGAAAATCCAAAAATATTGTATAAACTTGTGACCCTGCATTACATTATGCAAAAATAGAGTCAGTCGTGTTTCGTACAACCTGTTCCTCCAAAATCCATGCAATTCATTTTTGTATGAGCATATAACATGCTCCAGAACTCTATTGAAGACAGATGTTAGAGATATTAGTTGGTAGTTTCTAGGATCTTTTCGACATCCTTGAAAATTTGAACTACTTGTGCAATTTCTAGTTGGAAGGCATTTTTTCTTCTTCTAAAGACTTTTAGTATATATCATACAAAAATAGTTTGATTTTCTTCACGCACTCTGAAAATACAATGGGATACTGTCAGGGCCCGGCTCTTCCCCCACTTCACGATCGTTTTATAATACCTGCAACATCTGTTTGTAACAGCCTTCTCTAACTCTACATGTTGTGGAAAAATTAGTATGTTATACATATTTTTGCAGTGTACAAATTTCCAATTTCAGTGTTTAGTATGTTAGCCTTATCACAACTTTAGTTAACATCACATCCATCATGTGTAAGTGATCACACACTGTTTTCCCTATCACCGACTTCTCTTGTGCGCAACCAAAATTTCTTTGGAGTGTCCGTGAGGCTTTTAGATAGTGAATTGCAATGTAAGTCATTAAAGGCCTCGTGTACTGCATTTATAGGAAGTCCTCTTAACTCAACGGAGTTTTCCAAATCACTACAGTACCCTTATTCTCCTGTAATTGTCCATTTTGGTACATGTACCTTCCCTGACTATACATCTAAATTGATGCCACGTTCCTTAAAAGTAGTCTTTTATTACTTTCGAAGTGTAGTAATTATCCCTCATGAAAGTTATAAAAGATTCTTTTGAGGTCTTTTCTGATTTGTAATAATAAAAAAAAAAAATCTTGTTGCATTCAGTTATTGATTTTACAGTTAAAATTAAGACTTTGTGATCACTTATTCCTATAGCCACTGAAATGTCTATGAATAATTTTGGCCTATTTGTAACAATACATTTTAAAATGTTTTTCGTTACAGTCATGACATCATGCTGGTTCAGTAACCAGCTGTTAATGGTGATGATCTGAAAAAAGATCGAGAATGATTTCACAAGCTATTGTATCCCTGCAAAAAGAATTATTATGAGTTAACATAACCTCCAACTAATATTGCATGATCCTGAAATTATCAAGCTACATTATTTACATTACTTCTTAATGCCTCGGCAACAGTTATGTTAGCATCAAGCAACCTATCACAGACTGAGTCCTGGCTAATATCAAGTTTAAGCCATATGATTTTGCAAACTGTATCAACGTCTGTTTTACAACTTGAAATGTATTTACTGACTGATATAAATATGCCCCCTCTATGGGAATGCAACATTTCCCTATGGAAAATTTTAATGCTGTTTATTAAAATTTCTGCCAAATTTATAACCGGGTTTAAGCAACTTTCTGTACTGATGATATCCATTTCTTTGCTACTAATAACACTTTTTCGAAGCCAATATGTGTGTAGTACACTCCTGACATATTCAAGGGAGCCCTGCAAACTCAACCCTCTAGGGAAGAATGAGGAATCAGCAACCGAGATCACCACATAAAAGTCGCAGCCTCTTTTTAAGCCACTAAACTCAGCTCGGACCAAAGGTCCACAATCTTTTCTGTCAATGATACTGTAGATAGATAGCTCTTGTAGCCACCAGCTACAGGGTTCAATCTTTCAGCCAGCTGCCTGAAGGACAAGAAAAAACCTCCAACTCAAGGCAGCAAACTTCATTAGTGCTCACATGCGCCAAGATTTGCAGTTAGTTACACCCCTTCCAATCGATGGCATCTCGGATCAGACGACCTGGAATACACACCGAATGGACACTGGATTTCCTCCCTGAACAGTCCAACATTTCCTTAAGGGGCTCAATAAACTGCCTAACATTTGAGTACCCAATCGAGATAATCCCCTACTGTTGTTGACCAACCTATTGGACTGGAAGCCACCATCTCACAAGATGATGAGAGCGTGGACTGAGTTGGCCTCTGACAATACATCAAACCGGTTGGGACAGTTGCACAAGATCACCTTCCTGGCACCCAAGCTCGTTCGAACACCCATGCTTATGGCTTTAAGATTTAGAAACTACAAGCCAGTCACCATAAGCAGACCATTGTGTTGCATCCATCCTCAGCCTGGGTACAGGTACGATGGTTGACAGGGGAGAACCTGCGAGTGGCTTAGCTACATCAGAATCACCAATATCACATCTGCTGCAACCTCTTATGACAGCTTCCAGCAGCACTCATTGCCAACGCCCGGGCAGTAAGACCGAAGGATCACGGCAGTAGGACCCGGGTGCAGAGAGGTGACGTGACTCTGATGGGAGTCGACGTTCGGTACCGGTAAGCTGGCGTGATCTGGCAACGGCCGGGGTCATCTTCAGATTGCATAGAATGGCCCTCGCTGGGACCGGTGATCAGTGATCAAGGAACTTGTGCTCCCCTTGCCGCCGGTATGAGCCATTTGCTGCCAAAATAGGTCCTCTTATATGTGGGGACTGATAGTGCAAGGGTCCGGACAACTGACCAAGGTGGGGCAGTGACACCAATTGAGCGCTCTGGCACGATCGTGCACTATGACGGTGCTCTGTGTGGTCCTGGTGTGTAGAACCCGCACCCTTCAGAGAGGCTATCATGCTGATGGTTGGCATGCGGAGGAATCATGCCGGGGCCTGTCTCTGTCGCGTGCCCTGGTGGACGGCGGGCGGCTTTGTGCTGCTGGTCGATCGTTGGGGGGCGTGGCTGGGGGCAATCCTGCGCTGTTGCCTGGTTGCTACGGCTTCCGCCCTGCTCCTGCGGGGGTGGGCGGGGCAGGTGCGCGCTGGATGCGCAGAGGAGCATTAGCTATACGGCCGGGTTTTCTGGAGGGACTTCGGCCTGGTCATGGCAGGCGCTGGTTCCGCGCATCTCCCCGTGGGCACCCTTAATGGGTGGCTAAGCGCGCCTTGTTCACCGTCCCCGCTGTGATGGCGGGTAGTTTGGAAGAGTCTTACCTCCTGAGGTGGTGGCATAACTGGGTGGTGGATCCTGGGTGGGGTTGTGAGGGGAGCATGATGGGTGTCAACCCGGCCGGCCCCCGCTTGCAGCAGCCTCGCTATATACCCACGGAACGCTATGTGTCACTTTCATAACAGAACTATAAGCTGAATGCACAGACCAGCCACCTCAGCCAGTATCTTCACACAGCTATCACAGTCCCTAAACATACTATCAAATTAACTGATGAAAGAACATGCCACCCATATGCCCTAACTAGTCACTAATCTCTCTCACTAAACTCAAAATACACAGATAGAGTAAAGTGAAATGGGGAATAATCAATGGACGGATATAATATCAAATGCAGATGAAAATGAAATGTAAATTACAACTTCTCCGCCCAAATGCAAAAACAGACAATAATTAAACATTTATCCTACACCAAGGATAAATGCAGTGCAAAATTTGAATATAGGACTCAACACTATTCGACAACTGCAAACTCTTGTACTGCCTACACATATTAATATTGATAAAAGAAAGTAATGTTCTATAGGTAAATGTTAAAATGTAACTTATGACCTCAATGGTTGCTCGAAACCAACTGTAACGTGCACCAACTACTAACACAAATTACTCAAAGATTAAACAAAAGCTAGTGCTTTACTACAGGTTAATAGAAATCAACCGACCTCAATGCTTATTCAAAACCAACTGAGCTTCTAATGTAATTAACAACTGGAATCATCTAAAAATCAAGTGAAATATGTTCTCTCTTTTTCCACCCTGGTCTTTGGAAGGAAGCAACCCGGCATTCACCTGGAGTGATTTGGAATATGTTCTTATGTTGCACTTTGTCCTGTAACTACTGTCAAAATAAATGAAATGTAGGTAGGTCGAAAAGTAAAGGTATCAAATCAAGTGTTCGACACTTTTATCAATTCTGTTGAATAGTTTCTACTGGAGCATTAACAGAAACAGCTGTTTACTGTACGAGTTACTGGATAATAATTTTAAATTTTAAATGAATGAATAATGAAATGGAATGAAATATTTATTCTACTGTTTCATTCCTTTTGAAAAAAACATGCTCGTATTAGACCAGGGCATGTCAGAATGCCGCTTTCTATTTGACATCAGACCATAAAATAAATGTCAAAAGTAATAAAACAGAATTCACATTTACTCATTACAGCATCCTGGTGTAATTACCCTGACACAAGTAGATATTTGTTTAAATATACAAAGACCTGATTTATGTAATGAGTGTGACTACAAACGTCAAAAATGTCTATTCTTCATATCATTACAATAAAAATAATCTGGATTATATTGGCAACAATATACTCAAAAGACAGTGTTACATACAAAAGAAGACATTTAATATTTTTCCTCTGTCATGGAATATCAATGCCTTCAAGTAGGCATTTAATCCCAAACCTCAGGAAAAATACAGCAGCACACAATCAATGGTTCAACAAACATTAAATATAGGTAGTACAATGGTGTTAAGAGAGAATTTTCACCACAAATGATGGCTGCCTATAAAGTAACTTCCATCAATATGTTCTAATAAAAGCTCAAACACTTTCAGATGAACATCAATCATTTTCATAATATAACATTCATGAAAACACCCTCAAACAGTTTTTCCTGCCTGTCTGGACAGAAACCTTTTGTAGCTCACAGCACCTAGAAATATATTGTTTGCTTTTCCTTTTTTGTTCCCAGATTAACAAAGAATTCACATGGGAAGCACAGAAAAACAAACAGGTAAATGCATACTTATCAAAGATGAAGACAGGATAACTGAGATGACATAAAAATCAAGACAAACACAAACAACACAATATTTTGAGCAACAGCTTAAAGATGTGAGAGATTGAAGACACATGTGGTAGGTCACTTAAGATATTGTGCATTTTATTTTATTTTTCTTTGTTATCATAGGCCTCAAATTTTTAACAAGTGGTAGGTTTCTTTTTCTCTATCCTTGTTTAAATTTGGAAATTACAGAAATTTGTTTATTTTCTATAGAAAGGGCTAATAAACATTAGCACGTTCGCTGCCAACTACGAGAATTCCCGTAGTTGGTAAACTGGGTTTCCTTGCCAGCTACGAGATAACTCGTTGTTTAGGTGTTTGGTACACAGAAAGACACTGAATAATACACTTGGTGTACTGAAATGGATCATTTATTTCTCAAAACCTAGATACAATAACTAAATGTTTACAGCTGAAAAACGTATCTTTTCATGATATGTTTTGGAGAATACTATGAATAAAAGTTATTTGTTTTACATTATGTTGAAATTTTAGGTATATTGAAAAAAATTATGTATGATAAGTTTTAAAACAATTTTCCACACAAAGTGCTGGTTTTTCTTCACATGCCCGGCAAAAATATCTTGTTTCCCACCTTTTCTTCTGTCCAGTGCAAACTCTACATGGCTTGGTAGGTCGGGCCTCCTTCTCCGTTGGTGAAAGTGCTTCCAAATAGTGGAAATTGTCAAGTTTTGATTTTTTCCTTACAAGAAAGTTCATTTCTCGTCAGATCAAATATTCTATAAATTTTCCACAAATTTCAAAGAGGTCTTTTATTTCTTTTGATTTCAGAATATAAAAGATAGGCATTATGAATGTATGTTTGAAATAGATGAAGGGCAATTTTTTTTTGGCCAATGCACTGTTTTTCTAAGTGCTGAATAGTAGCTTATCATTTGGTCTGATAAATCAATTATAGTCTCTTATGATGTTGGGTTTCTTTGATATTTTACTATTTCAATTAGTGACATAAACCATTTCCACACAGTGCATGTTTGATATAATAAGCATGTCACACTTATCTTTCAATTTACAAACAACCGGCGCTCCTATTCCAAACAACTTCACCTTTCTTCAGTTTTTTTGATACTATATGTTATAGGTTTTCTTTCCTATTCACCTGTAATGTACCACATATGTATGTTTTGTGGCATGTCAAGTGATCTGCCAAAGAAATGTAATTATAAAAATTGTCCATGTACAGTTTATAACTCTTGTCTAAATAGTCATCCATCAAATGTAGAACTACCCCAGTTGCGTGACCAATCACCTTGTCAATATTTTCAGATTTTCCGCAATAAATGCGTACTTCTAGTACAATACCATTTGATTTGCACAATTCGTATAACTTGATACCGTACTTGTCTTTCTTATTTTTGATATATTGGCGAAAGAATAGCCTTCCTTGCTACAATAACATAGACTCGTCAATGCAGAGATTTTGATTTGGTACATAATTGTCCTTCATAACTTTACTGAAGTGGTTCGAAACAGGTCTAATTTTGTACAATCATCTGTTTCAACAGTGTTGTCCACAAAACGCAGAAATCGTAGAATCAATTGAAACCTGTTCCGACTCATGAAAGATCGCCAGAATAGAAAATTGTAGAACTCACTTGTATTCCAATAATGCTGTATAGTTGGAAGATTACATGGACCCATTTGCAACAAGAATCCAAGAAAAACTTTCCCCAGTACATTCGTATCAGTCCAAGTGGAAAGACGGCTTACCTTTTGAAGTGGTCTTTGCTTGTTGATTTCTTGTGATGCATACAAATTGGTCTGACGAACCAAAAAATTCAAAACGTCTTCAGAAAAAAAAACAACGTTACTAACTTTTCGATAGTGATGTCATCAATTTTCAAACCTGGGTTTTGGTAGAAACCAAAATCAGGTGAATCATTTTCTATATCAGTCCAGTCATGATTATTGTTTTGTACTTCCCCGTCATCATGTTCATCATCGTCATTATGTACTACTTTGTCAGCAGTATTGTCGGAAATTGATTCACTAGATTCACTGCCAGGAATAAAATCAATAGATTCTCCAACGGAAATATCACTCCATTCAGAATCACTCAAATTTGTGTAGTATTCTATTTCTTATTCACTAAGTATCCTACTTTTCGACATTTTGTTGATTTATTCAGTTGCGAAATGTTGAAAACGGACTGATCAAATGTAGTGACACATGTAAAACCAAAAGCAACGTATCACACACTCTGCAGTTTTGAGTGCAGGTGCAGAACAAGTGAGTATTGAGCATGCGGGTGACTGTCGTATGCGCGCGCAAGCGCGAGACTATTTACGAGTAATCTCTTAGTTGGCACAGGGAACAAAAATATTATTTCATATGCCAATTATGAGTATACTCATGTACACTTGTTTTTTTGCTAAAAGTAATCTGTTATATCTATATTTAAATAATAAAACCACAGAAAACAATTTAAAAGCGTAATATCGGAGATATGACTTTGGCATCTGTGAACAGATAAGGGAGTGTCCATAAACTACGTGGGGGAGTTGGCTGGTAAGCTACGCTGGGCTACGTGGGGACGTTTCCGAGCCAAGCCATATAGCTTTCCATTCCTAACACACAACAGCATGCGAATATATATTTCTGTCATTTAATTATCTCCATATGTAATTTACGACAGTCTGACATGTGAAAACAGTACAGAATGTCTTCTGGAATCAAAAGGGAAAAAAGCTACGTGTCATGCAGGGTGTGCAGGGTGGAGGGGCGGGGGAAGGGGGGGGGTTTGAGGCTAAAGCCACGTTGGGTTACGTGGGGAGGGGGTTTTTCACAGGAGGCCGAAATGGAGATATGTGATTCGTGGATGCTCCCTGATATGCAAGCATACTGGACAATCAATGGATAATGATCATCTAGGTGCCTGCTATCCCGAAAATATAAGGATCTCGAGCTCAGGACTCTGATCATTTCACATGAACTGATACTTACGTGGAATGATCTCTTCACATTCATCACTGAAGCCTGAATAGTCATCATCCTGTTCTGAGTCAGGGTTATCGTCGTATACTGCCTGCCAGCCTGGGTTGACCTCTAGCCATGCCTGAAGCTGGCTGCTAGCTGGAGCCATTTCTCCACGCAGCATCTTGCCTGCAACACACAAACTGACATAATGGAAAAATTCTACAATTAAATTATTTTTATTTCGGAATTTCAAAATTACTTAAAATTACTCAATTCTCAATTTTCTCACTTCTTCCTAAATTAGTTAAGAAACATTACTGGTCTACCAAATCAGGTTTGTGCTACCTAATTCTCAATTTTCTGCCTTTTTCCTAAACGAATTAAATAACATTATTGTTCCACCAAATCAGGTCCAATTTTTGAACCTGACTGATTGATTACCGTAGCAAGCTAATTAAACTAGAAATTGTCTACAGCTATTTTCTTCCGGCAACCTTCCACACCAAATTCTCATCTTACATTTACTTTACATTTTTGCTTTGCCTCATTAATCACTTTCAAAAAAAAAAAAAAAAAAAAAAAAAAAAAAAACTGCTAAACATCTCTTAACAGTGAGGTCTTCAGAGACAGGAAAGGATGGGGGACAAGGAATGGGAAGGAATTTGGCCATGGCCTTTTTGAAGGAAGCATCCCAGCATTTGCCTGGAGTGATTTGGGAAACCATGGAAAACCCAAATCTGGATGCCCAGATGGGGATTCGAAGCGGCATCCTCCCGAATGCGAGGCGAGAGCGATAACCATTGCACCACCACGCTCGCTTTATTCGTCACATTAAAATTTAATAACTTTCTACCCCTTTTATGCTTTTCAGTTGTTTCACTGGGAATGAAGTGAATAATAGACGATTATCATTTATGTTGAACATCTAAGTTCAGCATGCTTAATTTTCAAATTTTTGTTTTTAAAGCATATAAATACCATGTGTGACAAAAGTCCTTTTCATATTTGGATTTCAAAGTAAAAACATTAGAAATTATGTTTTAAAAATCACACCACTGAGATGACTTCAAGTTCATCCAAAACAGTCTTCAGATATAAACTGCAAGATAATGAAAACTAGGCATAAAATTTGTGGTGGTATTTTATTGATCTCTTCCTCAATATTCACCTTTGGATCAGCCAAAGTGGATGGGGACTTTCATAAACTCTGCACTTGAAATATCCCAACAGGAAAAAATCAGGAGAAGAGAGGTGTGGACTTCTTGGGGGCCAGTTAATGTCACCCCTTCTTGAGATAAATCTTTCCAGGAAGAATTCATGTACCACCTTAATAGACTCGTAAGATGAGTGGCCAGTAGTCCCATCTTGCATGAACCATGTGTTTGAGTTGTAACGTCAACATTCCATTAGTTTTGGTAGAAACTAATCTATCATCATTTGCTTATTGTGAGATTAATTTACCATGACTATTCATCCTCTGCGATTAAAAAAAAAAAGGTAAGTTCTGATGGTTGCTCGAGACAATATTGCGGCCCAAATTGTCACTTTGTGGCTATGTAACAGGTGTTTGTGTCCCCCAAAAGTGGCAATTCTGTTTGCTGTCATGTCCATTAAAATGGAAGTGAGCTTTGTCAATAATTAAAATGTTGTTGAGGTGAGCAAATCTCTCTCACATTTTATACACAAAAATAAGCCAAGAAATATTGTCGGCTTCTTTTACCTCTTGCACTAATTGGATTTTGCAAGCCTTAAGTTTTAAATCCTTCTTCAAGATATGGTGCAATGTGGAGCAACGTATGACTAATTGTGAAGATCTTTTCCATATGGTCTCGTGCGGATTATCCTGTACAGATTTTTGAACACAATCCACATTTTCAATGGTTCTTCATCTCCTTGAATGTCCAGTACCTTCAAGTAATGTGGTGGATGCTGTCTTATCTAAACCCTTTATCCACTAAGCAATCAAACAATTGCTTGGAAATAATTCAATATCGTGCAGACTGTAGTGATTATGGTATAAAAGTTGAGCCATATCTAAAGAATTGTTGTTTTGATAATTGTTGCCCAGTGTAGCGAGACATTTCCATAAATCATACTCGCAAAAAGTGGCTAACACGTTGCTTCCCCCACCACACTCTGCACTGCTACTTCAAATCAAAATGTGAAATAACTTTTGAGACACCCTATATAACAGCCAAGATTAGTACTAATGTGCCAACTGAAAACTTGAATTTCAAGATCTGTTAATCCTTCTCAGCATTGTTTTTAATGTGAAGTTATCATATTTCATCAACTGACCATCTCCACTGTATTTTTTTTTACTTATGGCTTTACGCTTCGTCACTGTCGAGGTCATTAGAGGCAGGATGGTCCTGGGAACAAGGAGCGGGAAGGAATTTGGTCTTGGCCTTTTTGAGGACACATCCCAGCATTTGAGGAAGCCATGGAAAAACCATATCTGGATGCCCAGCTGTGGTTTTGAACCGGCGTCCTCCCGCATGCGAGGCAAGAGTGCTAACCGCTCACCCAACATGCTCGTATCTCCACTGCCATGTATCCCACATTTTATATTAACTTTCTTCGCCTCATATAAAATTCTGCCACTAGTCTCATTTCCTTTAAATTTTCAGTGGGTGTGTGCTTGATACATTAATGAAAAATAAAATAAATATCAGCATTCTCTTCTTCTTTTCTATGTTTGCAAGGAAAGGGAAAATGACTCATCACTCACCAAAGTTGAAGGCTGCGACGAGAAAATAACATATATCATGAACACACAAATAAACTCAATATTTCGGTTATTAAACCTTATTCATGATGGAGACAATGAGTCATGAGGCTCGGGAGGTGTACACACGCCGAGGGTTGCTACATGACTAGGTGGATTGCCAATATGGCGGTGGGACTGAGATATTGTATATAAATATGTAAATCGCAAATGGTGGTACAATTAATATTATACAAAAAAAAAAAAAAAAAAAAAAAAAAAAAAAAAAAAAAAAAAAAAAGGTGGTGGGAGGAAGGGGGAGTTAAGTAAATAAATATAAATAATATAAATTTTGATAAATAAAATAAGGTAATTAGTTAAATGACAATACTGCTACTACTAATCCTACTAATAATGATTGATGCATCAAGGAAAGGAATTTTATCTGTGGTTGAGGCCGGGTGGGTGTCTGGTATCTAGGATGTTTTGGTAACCAAGTTCCCACCTGCGAAGTTCTGAGGCGGAGGTAGTTTCGGGGAAAACTCTGATTGCTCTCACAGTGAAACAGTCATTGAAGTTGTTGGAGTTGTGATAGTTAGCATGTTCTGGTATGGAAAGATATAAATTGCGGGTGTGAACTGTTTGTCTGTGGCCATTCATTCTGGTCGAGAGTTGTTGTGCAGTCAGGCCTATATAAGAACTCGTGCAATGGTGACAAGTTAGCTGGTATATGATGTGCCTTGTGGAGCATGTGGTTTGTCCGGTGATGGGAAAGGTTTCCCCTGTGACAGGGTTGGAAAATGTAGTAGTGGGAGGATGCATGTTGCAGGTTTTACAGCCAGGTCTATTACAGGGAAAAGATCCATAAGGTGTATTTGCAGAGTATCTCATCTCCCACCACCCCCCTCCCCTTTAGCCAATTGTATTAACAGCATCACTTATAGCATGTCTCTGAAGTGACCAATCTGGGTTATTTTTCTTCCAGACATTGTTTCCACTCTTCAATTAGATCAAGTCATTTTCACTTCAAGTTTCAAATCATCACCTAAAATCTATAACCAACAAAATTTGACCAAAAGTCCATAAACTATAAGCTCAAATGTCTATTAACAATTATCCACTGATATTCCACTGGTTATTAACATAGAAATCAGTTGTTTCAGATTCCATCTAAGAGTTCAATACTTCTGATAGCAGGTTGTATTACCACTTGCCCCACAACGTCTAAATTAACAGAAATGTAGTTCTTTGGGAAAATGTTTCCCTCCCCCCCCCCCCCTCCACAAAATCCGGATGTCTTCCATCATTTTTATTACACAAAATGTCTCAGTACAAAGTCATTTAATGTGGCAGCTACCAATGTTCATAAATATCTCCATTAAACCAAAAAAAGTACAGTTTATTGGTACACTTAATGTACAGACATTAACAAAAACAGGGAAACTTAAGGTACTGACATACCTCTGACAGATTTAGGATCCTTGTACTTGCAATACAAGAAACAAGGTTCTGCGATTCCAATCATTTTGACTCAGGTGGATATCGCATCTATAAGGGAAAATCTGCAACTAAATTACTTAATAGTAACTTACGAGTATTTGGAACTGCTTTCCTAGTGCACAAGAGTATCCTGAACTCGGTTGTAGATTTCTCATCACCTTCATGCTCTCTCTGCTCACAGTAAAATGTGGTAACAAGGCCTACACACTGGTGAATGCACATGCTTCAGTCAACAATGAACCCGAAAAAAACAAAATCGAAAAGTTCTGGTGACAATTGGAAAGAGTACTTGCCAAAATCCCTCAAAACCATGTCATGATCCTCCTCGGAGACTTTAACGCACAAATCGGCAGAGAAAAGGAATACAGACGCATAATTGGGAATTTTTCAGCACACAGAAAGACAAATGCGAACGGATAGCGCCTAATAAACACCAGTGAAATGGCCAATCTTCAGTTAATGTCCACAAATTTTAAGAAGCCCCCTCTAAAGATGACCACTTGGAAATCACCAAACAACCACATAGGTGAATACCAGATCGATCGTGTAGCGATTACCAGAAATTATGAATGTGAGAGTACGAAAGGGTTATGTAGAGTCCGACCACTACCTTTCACAAATCACAGTACGTTTCAGACCCAATCAGAAAGCCTAAAAACCCATGGATTCATCCAAAATACTTACAAGAAAATGCACAGGAATTCTCACAATCGCTACAGATAAACACACAACCATGGGATGAACTTCCTGATACCATTCAAGAATCAGCAAGGAAACTTGACAGGCCTCCACGGAGACACAAAAAAGATGGACATTAGAGTGCGATAAAGCCCTGGACTCACGTATCAAAGCCTGGAAGAATTGGAATAGCCACCGAACACCAGATAATTGGCAGATTTTTTAGAAACACAGAAAAGAACATCCAAAATAATCAGACGATTCAAATGTATGTACCACATTAAAACATTAGAAGAAATCGACAATGACTACGAATGAAACAACACAAGAAATTTTTCAAAACTTTCCGGGAAGAACTGTTTACATTTAAACCTCCAAGTCTTTGCTTCCGTCGACCTGATGGTATGCTTGAAACCAACACAAAGGCCAATTGTGACATTCTGAAGCAGTTCTTTGAGAAGCTGTACAACTGTGAACCACCTACAGAGAAACTCCATTTCCAAATACCCTCCCCAAACCAAGACTCAGCTCCACCAACACTGGGTGAGATCCGAAATTTCATACTTCTGTTGAAAAATAACAAAGCACCAGGGGAAGACGGAGTAATATGTGAGATCTACATCCATTCTCTGCAAATCACAAACATTGTGATTTGCACCAATCCTGAACCCGTGCATTCCAATCCTGAATAGTGCGAGGAAAGAAGGAATACATAAAAGCATCAGTACAGCATCTTATTTCTCTAATCTTATCCCTCCGGTCATTGCGACCTAACTAGGTTGGCGGAAGAAGTATTTCATTGCACTCAAAATTTAAATTTTTTCGCATATTCTCCAATAAATTCGAACGCAAGCTACGTCGTCTGTCTTCCAAACTATCCCAGCCCAATCTATGTATCAACTCTGTGGCGCTTTCATAAGGGCTGTAACAAGAAGTCATGAATCAAGCAGCTCTCATCTGCACCCTCTCCACTGAGTCAATCAGAACCTTGCAATACAGATCACAAACTCCACAACAGTAATCCAGATGCGGATGCACTAGTGTTTTATAAGCTATCTCCTTTGTATGAGCATAACAATTCCACAAAATACAACCTATGAATCATAATTTAGAATTAGCCTTGCCTACGACGGAAGTTACGTGCATGTCCCATTTCATGTTGCTTTGTACTACCACCCCCAGATACTTCACGTAATCAACCGTGTCAACAGCAGAATTGTTTATTTTGTACCCGTGAACAAACTGATTTTTTTGTTACTTATCCGCATTGCCTTACACTTTTTGTAATTAAGTGTAAGCTGCCATTTACGGCACCAATCGAAAACAGCATCCTAATCTCGCTGAATTTCTAAGCAATTGTCGGAGCACCTTATTTCCCTATAGATAACTGCATCGTTGGCAAACAATCGCAACCAGCATTTGACGTTGTCACCTACATGGTTTATAAATATTAAGCAAAGAAGTGGTCCTATTACATTTCCTTGAGGAACGCCCGAAGTAACAATTATCTTAGAAGAGGAATCCCCGTCAACAACGACATACTGTGATCAACCAGTTAGAAAATAAAGTATCCACTCGCAAATCTGAGCCAAAATACCGTAAGCTCAAATCTTCACTAAAAGTTGGTTGTGTGGCACAGAATCAAAAGCTTTCTGAAAATGCAAGAAAGCTGCATCAACCTTGCGAACCTGCATTGATAACTTTCATTACGTCATGGGAAAATAGGGCCAATTGTGTTTCACATGATCTCTTCTTCCGAAATCCGTGTTGACACGGTGTATGTAACTTGTTCTCATCTAGAAACTTCATAATGTTCGAGCATATGACATGTTCCAGAATACTGCTGCAGACAGATGTTAGAGATATGGGTCGATAATTCCTAGGATCACTCCGATCTCCTTTCTTGAAAACGGGAATTACCTGGGCTATTTTCCAGCTAGAAGGTACTTTTTTCTCTTCTAAAGATTTACAGAATATATCTGACAGAAATAGTTCAATATCCTCCGCGTATTCAGAAAATACTCTTACCGGTATACCATCGGGACCCGGCGCTTTACCCCACTTCAGGAGTTTTAATTGCTTTACAATACCTACGCTATCAATTTCTATCAGATCCATCTCTAATTCCACACGATGTGCTAAAGTGGTGATGTTTTCGCGCGTGAATTAATTTTTGAATTCGGTGTTAAATACGGTAGCCTTGTTGCAGCTGTCTTCAACTTCCCATCTGTCTTTTATTAGAACTGGCTTATTGTTCCCACTACAACTAACTTTTGTTTATATACGACCAAAATTTCTTAGGGTTTTCAGTGAGGCTCTTAGAGAGAGAACTGGCACGAAAGTCATTAAATGCCTCACGCATCGCATTCTTAACATGTCCCCTTATCTCCTCTAACTCATCTAAATCAGTCTGCTGCATCGTCCTTTTTGAACGTGCATGTAACTTCCTTTGCTTTTTGAGTAACCTTTTAACCTCCCGTGTGTACCATGGGGGATCGTTCTCTTCCCTGATTGTCCGTTTCAGTATGTGCTAGCTCATACCTTCCCCGACTATATGTAAGAATCAATGCCATCTCTCTTCAACGGTGCCTCCTGCTACTAAGAAGGTATGGTAATTATGTCTCAAATATGCTCTAAAACACTCTTTTGAAGCCTTTTTGAATCTGTAAACGCTCTTTTCTTTTCTCTTTTTGCGCGTGGTTGTTAGTTTTACTGTAGCAATTACAGCTTTGTGCTCACTTCCTGCGGGGGTAGAAATATCTGTGAATAATTCAGGCCTATTTGTAACAACTATATCTAAAATATTTTTGTTACCGTTGAGGCATCACGTTGGTTCAGTTACGAGCTGTTCAAGATTATGATCTGAGAAGAGGTCTAGAATGATTTCGCAAGCTGCTTTATCCCTGCCCCCAGTAACATGAACGTAATTAGTCCAGTCGATATCTGTCAAGTTAAATTCACCACCTAGAATTATTGTATGGTCCGGAAATTGCCGTGCAATATTATTTATTTATTTTTTTCTTAAGCCCTCTGCAATATTTAAGCTTGCATCTGGTGGATGATAGAAGGAGCCTATCACAAGTTTTGTCCTAGCTACGTTGAGCTTGATCCATATGATTTCGCAGACAGTATAGACATCTATTTCGCTACATGGGAGGTACTTATTAACAGCTATAAATACACCACCTCCATGGGAATGCAACCTATCCTTATGGAAATGTTCATGTTACATCTGTTTGTTGTGGGCCATTTCCTCAATTGCGATAAATAATATTTATATGAATAATTACGCCTATGCAATTAAATATTTGTTTATTTCACCGAACGCGTTTCACTTCATGTCTGAAGCATCTTCAGCGGTTCGTTCTGTGGGGTATTTTTACATGAATTAGTTTCTTATATGCTAATTTGTACATGGGGCTTATGTTAATAAATATATACAATTCTACTTACAATTTTCCATCAATTACAGTATTTGGCATAGATTATGCCGGTAATATCATTTTTCATCTTCATTTTTGCGAGTATCAAGTCACTTGCACTGAGCACTGAATTTAACATTTATTCTGTGTGCTGTACTTTCTTACGATAATTACCGTGTATAGACATTTCCAGTGGACCTCTACAAACAATACAAGAAATTACACCTGAAATTACATAAGACCATCCAGAACATCAAATTCAACAAGAACTGCAAAACCAATAGTTTTAAGCCTAGCTATATAAATGTTAGTATTAAATCCATTTCGCCATCAGCTGCCAAAGCAAAAGAAACTGCCAAAAAACAATGGTTGCAAAATGAAATCAGATTACTGTACACTAAGAAAGATCAGCTAAATCAAGACCTTTACAGAACACATATCGCATTAGCAAATAAACTCAATAACCCAGCTATTTTTAATGAGACCATCGAGAAAATTGAAAGTTTCACTGCACAATCAATTAAAGTCATAAAACAAACACACATCAAGAAATTAAAACACCTGAGCCACAATGTTATGAACAGAAATAACACAACAATCCACAATAATAACAGACCAGAATTTTACCCAAGAGTTATAAATCTAACAACAACGCAATTCAACCCAATGGAAAACAGATTGCTAAAAAACGGACTGAAATACAACATGAATAACACCTCAACCGAAACATTTGTAAAAAATACAATAATTGAGACAGAACACATATTAACTCATGAAGACAGAAAAGCAACAAACTGCGAAATTAATGTAAAGTTAACACGAGAACTTGTAGCAGAAAAACTTAGGAAATATCAAAACAAAACAAAGGACAACAATATACAAACAAAGACAAGATAACACTCAAACACTTAAAAACAAAACTAAACACACATAACATAGTAGTCACCACAGCTGATAAAGGAAACACAACAGTACTGGTAGATAAACAGGAGTACACCAAAAAGACAGAAGAATTTATTAAGAATAACAATATCACAGAATTAAAAATCTGATCCCACCAACCGATACCAGACATACTTCAAGAAATGCATCTTCTCACAGACAAACAGAAACAACAAATGTCACAAAGCAATCCAAAAGCACCCACCTTAAGAAGCCAACCAAAAATCCACAAAGCTGGAATACCAATGAGACCTGTTGTAAATTTTAGGAAAGCACCCACATACCACCTAGCCAAATACATGCAGAAATTTCTAAATCAAAATTACACATTTCACAACGACAGAACCATCAAGAACACCACACACCTCATAGCAAAAGCAAAAGACATATATATACTTAAATCAACAACATTACTGTCATTTGATATAGAAAACATGTACACAAGTATACCAATTCAAGAAACTTTGCAAATAATCACAAATAACCTCAAAGAACAACAAAAACTGCCTGACACACACATAAAAGAAATCACAGACATACTAAATCTGCTAACATCACAAAACTATTTCCACTTCAATGATCAATATTGTACTCAACAAGATGGCTTAGCAATGGGCTCTCCAATTTCAGGAACATTAGCAGATATTTTCATAAACCATATAGAAAACAAAATATTTGAAAACACCATCCACAACAAAGGTTACAACATCATACTTTGGCTGAGATTTGTTGATGACATCCTGTGCTTAGTAGATGAACCAGAAGATAGAGTTAACCAATTTCACACAGATATCAACACCATACACAAAAACATAAATTTTACATTGGAAAAAGAAAAGGAAGGAAAACTCAGTTTCCTAGACCTCACCATAACTACTCACAACAATCTTCTCCAATTTGAAATATACAGGAAACCTACCACAACAGACATGATTATAGGCTCAAACTCAAACCATCCACAAGCACATAAAGAATCAGCTATCAGATTCATGCTCAATAGACTAAACAGGATACCACTAAACAAGGACAAATACAGAACAGAACTTAACACAATCATACACATAGCCACCAAAAATGGATACAAAGAAAACAGAGTACACCAAATAAACAGAACCATCAAAAAACAAATACCAAGAACAACACAAAATACTACACTAACTCCACAACAAGCAAGTACAAGCACCCACATGAACTCAACACTATATAGCACAGCACAAACAGAAGCAAAAACACAAAAGTGGCACACATTGACTTACATAAACAAGAACACTCACAAAATAGCAAACATTCTGAAAAAACAAGGACTCAGGATAGCATTTAGAACAGACAACTCAATACAGAAAAATATCAGAAATAACACACAAAACAACATATTTCACAATTCAGGTATATACAAATTAACTTGCAGTGACTGTAATGCAGAATACATAGGCCAAACATGCAGGAAATTCGAAACCAGATACAAAGAACACCTAAGAGCACTAAAATATAATAACCACTCAACTTTCGCAGAGTACCTACTAGAATACAATCACCAGCCTACAAAAATTGAGAAAGATATGGAAATACTAACTATAAACAACAGTAAACTACAATTACTAACTTTTCAAGAAAATTACCACATCCAAAAATCACTGGCAGAAGGAAAAAACATAATAAATGAATAAACGAACCTGACGGACTCAACACTGTACACAGTTCTTAAAAGAAAATTAGAAACACAAACACCCACCTCAAAAGATATAACCAAAAATACACCAAACACACTAATCTGAACACAAACGTATATTTAAAAGCGCGCCATCCACCAAGGAAACAGAAGACAAACGATAAACAAACCTACCGCCATGCCAAATACACCACAGTAAACACACACGGTAATTATCGTAAGAAAGTACAACACACAGAATAAATGTTAAATTCAGTGCTCAGTGCAAGTGACTTGATACTCGCAAAAATGAAGATGAAAAATGATATTACCGGCATAATCTATGCCAAATACTGTAATTGATGGAAAATTGTAAGTAGAATTGTATATATTTATTAACATAAGCCCCATGTACAAATTAGCATATAAGAAACTAATTCATGTAAAAATACCCCACAGAACGAACCGCTGAAGATGCTTCAGACATGAAGTGAAACACGTTCGGTGAAATAAACAAATATTCAATTGCATAGGCGTAATTATTCATATAAATATTGTTCATGTTACTATTAAAAATTTCGCCAGACCTTATAACCGGTTTTAACTAACTTTCTGTGCCTATTACGATATCAGCATCTGTACTACGAATAACGTTTTCGAGTTCAGGCTGTTTATTACAAACACTTCTGCAGTTAATTACTAGAACTTTTAATGTTCGGGATTCTTTTAAGCTACCCCTAACACACGGTGCTGAATTTATCTTGGCTGTCCGAAACTGAATTTCCTCCTCAGGGTCATGCTCCCTCAGCCTAAAAAAAAAAAAAAACCACACGGCCCCTGCCACCCGTGTAGTCGATTCCCGTGTGTAGTGCACCCCTGATCTATCCAAGGGATCCCTACAAGACTCAACCCCAGGGCGAAGATCAAGGAATCTGCAGCCATGACTATGAGATGCTCAATATTTTTTTTAACTGCTTAAGGTCTCTTAACAGCGAGGTCTTTAGAGACAGGAAAGGAATGGGGGCAAGGAATGGGTAGGAATTCGGCCATGGCCTTTTGAAGGAAGCATTACGGCATTTGCCTGGAGTGATTTGGGAAACCATGGAAAACCCAAATCTGGATGCCCCGATGGGGATTCGAACTGCCGTCCTCCCGAATGCGAGGTCAGAATGCTAACAGTTATACCACCACGCTCGCTGAGATGCTCAAGATCGGGGGTGAACTACTGACTGACCGGCTGCACGCTATTATTTCAAATATATGGGAGACCGAAGTCATACCTGCAGATTGGAAAATTGCATTAATTCACCCGCTACATAAAAAAGGAGACAGGTCAGATCCAAATGTACTCCTAGTCCATAGTCACTACTATCCATAGCCATACAAAAAGGTAACTCCAAATCAGGGTGCTATAATATTTTGCTATTCAATAATTCATTTTTCAGTTTATCGAATGCTATTTGGCAGTCTGTGGTCCATAACCAAGTTACTCTCTTTTTTAATAAATTATTTAAATGAGAATTATTAAATGACTGGTCTGAAACAAATTTACGATAAAACCCACACAAATCCAAAAATGATTTTAGCTGTTTCTTGCTTTTGGGAATTGGAAACATATAAATAGCTTCCAACTTTTTTGGGTCTGGTTTAATCCATCTGAATTTATCACGTGCCACAAGAATTTTATTTCCTTCTTAATGAATTCGCATTTCGCTAACTTTATAGTCAAACCCCCTCCTTTTAATGCATTGAACACCTGTTCCATTAACTCACAATGTTCCTTCCAACTCTCGGTAGCTATTAAAATATCATCAACGTATATTGATAATTTGCTCAACAATTGACTTCCAAGCCCTTGGTCTAAAGCCCTTATGAACACAGACATAGAAATGTTTAAACCGAAAGGCAATACCTTATACTGGTAACATTTGCCACCATACAAAAAAGCAGTATATTTCCGAGACTCGAACGCTAACGGTATTTGCCAATAGCCAGCGGTAAGATCTAAACTGGTCATATATCTTATCCCATAGAATTTTTGTAATATTTTTTCCAAATTTTCAGGTCTGTCGGTCTCTCTTTCCACAATTTTATTTAGCGTCCTTGCATCCAACACCAATCTCACGGTACAAGCTTTCTTTCCCACTACTACCAAAGGATTGTTATACATACTGTCGCTTCTTTCGATTATGCCCCATTCAATCATACGGTTTATTTCTGTATCTACTGGTTTCTTTTGTGCCAAGGGTATCGGATATGGCTTTACAAAAAATGGCATATGTGGTTTTATTTTTAACTCACACTCAAAATTTCTTACAATTCCAGGACGATTCGAAAACACCGTTGCATACCTTAATAAAATATCTCTCACATCTTCCTTCTTTTGCCAAAGCTCACAATCTATTTCATTTACTTTATCCAAAACTAGTTGTTTGTAATTATGGTCACTCCCATTTGTTTCCATTAATAGCTTATCTGGTCCCAAACAATCCAAACAATTTTGTTTCATATATGATATCTTCAAATTTCCCACAATGTCTTCTGCATTCACTAATTCACCTTTAAAATTTGTTTCGCCTTCCACATCATTCGATACAAACTTAATTTTCCCTTCTTCACAATCGATTTTCACCTTGTATTTGATCATCCAATCCATACCCAATATACAATTTATTGCGAGATTTGGTGCTACTAGACACACCTGCTCCATGTCCATTTTGCCTATCTTCAGAGGCAACCATATTTTTCGTCGTACCAGTCTACTTAGCTTCCCAGTTGCCCCAACAATCTATATTCCAGAAATAGGCATATCTGTTACCTTTTTCCTTTTAACAATATTCTCATATAAGGACTGTGATATCGCAGTCACCTGGCTTCCTGTATCAACCAATCCGTAATCTTCAATATCAAACACTGACAACTTTACCAAAGGTTGCATTTTACACCCCTTCCTCAAATCCCGTTCTTCAAATAATAAAAAGGTTTCAATATTTCTTCGGGACCACTCGTTCATTTCATTATCTTCCTCTTTCTCTATTCCCATTTTTCTTATCTTCAGCAATTTTACATGACCTTCACATGCTTCCTCTAGACTATTCGAACAAATTTCCATTGTTGGTTGTTTTCCATCTTTTTTACTATCGTCATAAACTTCTATAGTTATCCCATAACTTGCTGCTGATACTGTCCTTACGTCGTCTTTCTTTGTTAACTCTGTTTTTGACCCTCCAGGCACTAACAGACTGTCACATTCGTTTAAATCGTCCTTCCTGATAAAAAATATCTAACTTCTTCTGTACCTTCCTTAGCTCCTTCTTTTCCTCCTTTCTTATTACTAATTTCAGCTTCTTCATCACCCACAATATTGTCCATTCCTGAACATCCGTCTTCTTCACTTGATTCCTCCTCCGACACCGCATCTTCTGAAATCATACTTTTATTGTCCACGTCATCCACAACTTCCTCATAAGAAATACATTCCTTCTGATCTTCATTTCTCCATTGATTTATCCACATCAAATTGGAAATTCCTTCTTTCTGTCCAGCTATATTTAGGGTTCTCCCTTTCATCCCCTACTCTTAATTTATTCTTTTCTAATTCAAAACATTTCCACCAATGTATAGGATCTTCCTGTGTTTGCTCCACTTCATTAAAGTAACATTTCGATAAATTACAATTTTCTTCGTAATCGTCATAATCCAATTCACCTTTTAACTTTACTTCCTTAAATTCTCCTTTCTTGATATTAGTATCATTACATTTTGGTCCTGTACTCTTCCAATCTGAAACTTAACGGACCGCATCAGCCCCGGTTAACAGTTTTCCTTCCTTTCGTCACTCTGCCGAAATCTGCCTTCACCTCCTTCTCGTGGCTCTGCATTATAATTTGACCCCTGATTATATTCCTTGTTTGCTGCAAAAGAATTTCCACCATTTCCGGGAGTACTTCTTTCGAAATAGCCTCTTCCTCTGCATTCTGCCGGGTGTCTCACCATTTTACACTCATTATCTCCGTAATTCCCTCTTGCAGTTACTTGGTTCATGTTAGAATTATTCCTCCAGTCATACCTCCTTACATTGTTACCATAATTATGCTCTTTGGATTTCTCAACAATCTCTTCCCATGATTCTTGCCACTTATCTACTTTATCCACAGCGTCCAAAAATTCCTCTACGTCATGCCACTGTTGTACTATCAGTTTGTCTTGCACAGTCCTAGGTATCTTCTGAAACAAATCTCCAATTTTTCTTCTTCGTCAAACGGATCATCCAAAAAATCCACTTCCCTTAACATTCTTTTGCAAAAACCACGTACGCTTCCATCTTGCCTACTGTAGTACCTACAGTTTCTGAAATCGCGCTTCACCTTCCGCTATTTCTGCTTCGACCAGTATTTGTTCAAGAACATTGCTTCAAATTCCTCATATGTCACAAATTCTGCACACGCATTACAGCCCCATGCATACTCATCTCCAAGTACCATGTTTTTCACATACTTTATTTTATTAGTATGCTCCCAATGTGCTGGCAAATTGCTGCTATATGTTTTTACAAAAATGGCAGGATGAATTTCACCACCAGGTATAAATTTTATTTCAGGCAACTTGAGCTGATTATCCATCACACTCCAAGCAGATCCCCATTCAAACCTTTTTTGTTTCATGTTTTTCAGTTCCCTATCTACTGCTTTCCAATGCTCCGATTTAATTTCCAATTCGTTTATTCTGCCCTCTTGTGCTCTCAAGTCATTTCCAACTTGCGTAATTTCTTTTTTCATTTCTTGTGTCGTTTCCATTAATTCTGTTATTTTGGTGAAATGCGACTCCTTATGGTCCTCAATTTTAATCTTTAAATCACAGTACCCCCTAGTTTGCTGCTGTATCAAATCCTCAATTTCTTTGTCCAGGCTTTGTTTTACACTATCGATACTCTTGTCCTCCACCTTCTCTATTACATTTTCTCGTTCTGTGATATGTTCATACACTGCATTTATTTGTGCTCCCCATTCATTTTTGAACACCATAACTTCCTGTCTCATCCCACTATGTAATTCCTCATGTGATTTTCTCAATTCGTTTAATTCTTGCCACAACATTTCTTGTGTTTTCCTAGTCTCTTTCTCCATTTGTGCAATTTTCTCTTGTGTCTCTTTTGTGAGTTTGCAATTTGTTTTCTTAGATTTTCTTCCATTTCTTGTTGTAACTGCATCATTTGCCGCATAAACAAGAGTAATATTTCATTGCCATTTGGTTGCTGTTCCTGAATCTTGTCGTTAATTATTTCACTATCATTCAAAATAGTTACTTTACTCTCAAATGATTCTGTTGTACCCGTTACAGTAACATTATTTATGTAATTACTTTGAATTTCCACCGGTTGTCCAATGTCTCACATTTATCGCCTTCGTAATAACTGTTTAATCCACAATCGTTTATCTCTGACGTAATAACTTGGGAATCATTTTCACAGATATTGTTGTCTTCCCTGCTTTGAATTTTACTATCCTTATTATTCACCATTCTGGTCAAAAATCAAATTAATTCAATTACTGCCAATGCCGAAATTACACGATGTATCAAACCTTGCCAAAAATAATTGAGTGAAGAAAATTATTACTACAGAAAACAAAATACAATGTCGTAACGGAAAGTCACTTACCTAATTGGAAATTGATTCAACAATGATATAAACAAAATATGACACACAGCAGTTCTGTTTGAAAACTTAGATTAATAACATACAAACATTAGATATAAATTTACACAGCTCTGGTGTCCTCTACTGACTGCACCTGAAATTATTATTATTTAAATTACTTCTAAAATTTACGTTGAAATGTGTAGTAATTCTGTAACTGCCGCTCCTTCGCCCAGGATATTGTCAACTGCTGCAAGATGTTAATTAAAACTTCCACATACCATTACTAATTGAATACTCCGACCCTGAAGTTTGCAGGCTTGTTTTTTGAATATTTAATTTTTTTTTTTTATTTAATATTTACTTTCCTGAGTCCAGTCCACGGTAGCCAAATTCGAGGTTAATTCTTCCTTTTGCCATTTAATATGGCCCGTTATGCATTCTGGATTTAAACCAAAAATTACGAACGATAGCCGCTTCGCTGCTGTTTAGTACAAACCATTATCTTGATAAATTTTATTCATTACTCATTAAATAATTCTTATCTCATTTTTTCAACATTGATTATTTATTTCACATTCAGTATTGAAACTCTCATAAGCTTAACAAATCTTAATTCAACGACTTTCAAGTCAAACTTCTACTACTAAAACATCCATGACAACCACCAGTCAACGAAAACAAGCATATGATGCAGTTAGCAATATTCATTGCATAACTCTTTGCAATACATGTTAGCCAACTTAAACATCCCACCATATTATTTTTACCATCACTTACACTAGTTATTTTACAATTAACTAACTCTATGGTTGTATCTCACACAGTTGCCTACAAAGTACTTTCTTGTGCCCTCCGGTCAAGGTTGGAGAAGCAGACAAAACACAAGATTGGTGAATATCAAGCAGGATTCCGACCACAGAACAGATCTGGAACCTAAAAATGATACTCCAACATCGTCAGTTAACCTGCACAGTGGTAACTTTTCTAGACTTTAAGAAAGTATATGATTCGATAGACCGCATTGCGCTGTTCAATATACTATGTGAATATGGAGTAGTTAATAAAACAACAATTTTAAATCAACAAACTTAGACAAATACTACATCAAAAGTGAAATTTATGGGCGAAATCTCTGAATCTTTTGAAATTAAAACTGGTGTAAGACAAGGGGATGGTTTATCACCACCCCTGTTCAACTTGGTACTAGACAAGATCATTAGCAAATGGAAAAAAGAAATATCTGGAATATACATGGGAACAAATGATAAACGAATCAACATAAAATGCCTTGCTTTTGCGGATGATCTAACAGTAATTACACAAACTGCTGAGGAAGCCAAACATGCGGTTGAGAAGCTTCATGAGTTAGCTATCAAAACCGGCCTCCAAATCTATTATGAGAAAACGCAATATATGGACTTCAAAAGCACAAACCTGAAGCCACTCGTGACCAAATATGGCACCATCAAACAAGTTAAACACTTTAAGTACTTAGGAGAAATTATTGAGAATACTGGAACTGAGAAAGAAGCCCACAAAAACCGCACTGAAAAACTGCAAAAAGCATATGCAATTACTTGGAATACTTACAATAAGAAATCACTTTCCACCAAATCCAAACTCCATCACTACCACACCGTCGTTCTTCCAGGAACACTGTATGCGATGGAGACATCATCATTAACGGTAAATGTCAAAGGAATAGAAAAAATAGAACACCAGATACTGAGAAAACTATTCGGCCCCAAAATCCAAGATGGCATCTGGATGCACAAAAGCTCAGAAGAACTGTATTCACTGACTGAAAGATTCACCTCACTTGCACGCAAAAGACGCATGAAATTTTATGGACATATAGCACGAATGGATGACTCACGACTTACCAAGAAAATTTTCCACATCGTCAACGGTCCCCGACAAATCAAAGCACACTGGTTTGTAGAAACCCAGAAGGACCTCGCAGAAGCCGGCCTTGACCCACTGACATCCATACACAGTAAATACAGATAATTGATCACCTCACATAAATTTGCACCTAAGAGTCCAACATCAAAAAATCTGAAACTCAGAAATGCATGGACACAAGAGAGACGTCAAGCCCACAGCGAAAGGATGAGGAGGTTTTGGGAAAATAAGAAGAACAGCAAAGAATAAGAAGGACAATGCAAATTAATGGTTCCACATGCTCCTTAGTGGGCTAAACGATATAATAATAAATTGTTATACAAAACTGTGTTTCCTAAAATACTTCTTTAATTTACCGCATCATTCACATGATAATCTATTGTACCTATACTTCTCTTTGTGAAATTTCAACACCAAGGAGTCATGTAATTACAATGAAATTTATTCCACAGAGTAGGGACCTGACAATATACAAATGATTAGAATTAAAGAACTGTACATATACTTTGACTGGTATGGTATGTTTTTTTTTTTTTTTTAATGGCATTCGGCAACTAAGCCATTCAGCCAGCTCAATGTGTTTATGATATCTCATCCAGTGAATTACTTTCTCTCGTAGGTTATGATTCCTAAGTATAGACACCACAGGACGGACAGGACATTCACACAGACACACAACACTTAAATATCCATGCCCGCGGCCGGATTCGAACCGGCGACCTTCGGCACGCGGAGCTAGTGCTCTAGCCCCTACGCTACCGAGGCCGACAGTATGGTATGAAGGTGCCACTTGCTGCAATCAGAGCCTATAGACACCGTGGCACAGAGGACAAACTGTCACACGGTTTGTAAACACATCCATAAATTTTCGACAGTGGTTGGAGCAGGACTAGAATAAACAAGTAGCTTACCAGCCATATCCCATACATGTTTGGTGGACAACATGTCAGGTGAACGTGCAGGCCGGGGAAACTGTGGCATCCGTCATTCGTGAAAGAAGGCTTGCACATTCCTCACTACATTTGGCTGAGCACTGTCCTGCTAAAAAAATGGCACGTGGAGCTTCCTCTATGATATGCAGTGCCTTGACCTCAAAAATCTCCCTAATGTAGCAGCTGGTATTCAAATTGTCCACAACATGTAGAATGTGACATTTCATGTTATAACAAATGGTGCCCAAATTATCACACTTGGTGTTTGTCCTCTATGCTGCTTAACAATGCAGATTGCCCTATTGCTTTTACCATGATAGTATCTAACACATGTTCAGTCATAACTGTAGGACAAGTTGAAGCAGGACTCATCAGCAAACACTACATTTCACAGTTCAGCACGACAGTGACAGAATTCACGTATACATTACAGCCCAAGGCATTGAAGATTTCTGGTCAATGGAAGCTGACACAATGGCATGTGTGCCACCAGTCCAGCCCTACCGAACCATCGAGGCAGACATGTCCACACACATTGCAGTGTTCCAACATCGAGCCAACACTGCGAACGAAGCTGTTCTGTCGGATATGGCTGTGCAGACATGATGGCGGTCATCCCACACTGTGGTCGCATCGTGTGGTACAGTATCCATTCGTCACTGTGTACGACCCTCTTCTATCCACTGGGTCCACACGTGCACACTGTCGAAGCAGCGTGCCCTGTACAAGCCACAATGTTGTGGAACACCTAACCCGTTTCCCAGAAACCAATCATTCTGTCACCTATGAACTCACTCACAAACTAATATTGCACCCTTTGATGTCGACAAGGCATACTGGCCCTTCCTTCCACATTTCCACTTTGTTTAACAGCTCTGCACAAATGAGCGTAGCAGATCACTGAGTCACTGCAGGGGCTATGTGCAATCTTAATCACTTATTATGGTTCCACTGTTCTATACATCCCCTAATTTTGTAGTTACTAAGATGATTTCTTCTGGGTGTTGCCATTTTCACAACCAGTAGTGTAGATAGAATTCAATCTATGACAACTATAGAGAACTTTTTTTCATTTTTTTTTGCATATGGTTTTATGCCTTGTCAAGACCATAAGGACAAGGAATGGGAGGGATTTTGGCCATGGCCTTCTAAAGGCACCATCTGACATTCATCTAGAGTGATTTGAGGAAACCGTGAAAAAACCCAAATCTGGATTGGTAGCCCGCATCATCCCAAATGCGAGGCTCACCCACCACACTCAGTACATATATACAACTATACACCTTTACACAAATCTCTATTTTCCAGAAACATTAATTACAAACAAATAATCTCACAATACTATTCAATCATACAATATTTGTATAATCTGTGCACAACCAATTTGAATCACGATACAAATATTATCACAACACTTGGATCTACTAATATCCCATGCATCTTCTTATCATATTACATGATAACATCAGCATTACATGAATTCAAACTGAATCTAAAATTCTCCAGCAATATTAGAATACCAACAAGTGCTTAAAACTTATCTTTTCCAACCTCGATTTCTGCAAGGTTCATACCTATTTTTCAACATGCGTGCCTTTCACAATCTAGCAAAACTAATTCATGGCTGAATTATTTGTACTGTACTAAAATCCAACACAAGCATGTTGACCAACAACTCCCATTTTTCCCCATGAGTAACCACTATTTTAACAGTCACTCCTTAACAAAATTTAAAATTCTTCCTTGATTTTCTTCCTCATACTTCCTCCAAACCTCTTACTCATGAATATAAACCACAATACCTATTCCCACAAATTTGAGTGTAATCATTACAAATTTTGACATAGAGCAGACAGAAGGAATATCCTCAACAGAGGCTTCTGAAGCAAATACAACAAAGTCTTACTTCCATTTCTGCATGATTATGGGCAAATGCACCCAAATCTTAAGTTTTATATTCATTGTTTACCATCTCTCTCTTCTAGAATAGTTTTCAACCACTGGTCAGGTGTGTTATTGTATGCCACTGTCAGACTAACAACTTGCTACGCCTGTAGTAGTTCGACAGGTGAAAAGGATGTGCTGACATCTGCCTCTAAACCTCGTTCTGTGCACAGTAAGTATATTTTTTGTTTGTGTAATTTGTAATTTATGAGGTGGAGATTCGGGACTGTCCTGGCATTTACCTTGATGACTGCAATCAGGATGGCTGGTATGCGGGGATCAGGACTCAATCCTGATCCAGTGTGGCACCTTAATGCTCTCAGCCACAGTGGTGGGTTTCCAGTTATTTACCACTGTACTAAAAGTCTTCTTTGTCTATCCTCACGTCTAATTAAAATAATTCCTAATCCACACGCTATTTTCTCATACATTTCCCTTTGGAAGAAGAACTGATTTAATTTAGATAGGCGAGTGCCTTTTCTAAAGGCCCTTGCATACATCAGTTCCTTAATATAGGGTATATAGGGTGTTTTTTTTATATATATTTTGTTTTTGAAAACATTGTAAATATTATCACCTTTTTCTTTTGCTTATGGCTTTATGCCTCATTGACGTTGAGATCATCAGAGGTGGGAAAGGACTGGGGGATGGAACTTTGCCATGACTTTTGAAGGAAACATCCCCACATTCACCTGGAGTGATTTGGGGGAAACAATGAAACACCCAAATCTGTACTAGACAAGAGTAAATTAATGACTGACTGTACAAACACAAACAAAAATGGTAGCAATACAAAAAAGAAAAGTACATAAAAGCTACTCTGTGTATATATATATATATATATATATATATATATTAGACATTGGGATAGGAGAAAAACCACCGCTTACCAAAGATGAGGGCTCCAGCGGCGTCAAAACACGAAAAAACACACAAACACAAACATAATACAAATTTTCTCCGCGGGGCAACCACCTCATCCTACAACCTGATGAAGAGCTAAGCTCGAAAATTTGTATTATGTTTGTGTTTGTGTGTTTTTTCGTGTTTTGACGCCACTGGAGCCCTCATCTTTGGTAAGGGGTGGTTTTTCTCCTATCCCAATGTCTAATATATCCGCTCTCAGCGCCTTTGTTTCCAAACAATCTCTATATATATATATATATATATATGTGTGTGTGTGTGTGTGTGTGTGTGTGTTGGAACAGCGCATTTGCTGTGTTGCGAAGGGCCCGATATCGTCCGAAGGCCCACGCATTGTCGGAGCACGGGGGTTACCCGTACGGAAGTGGAACTAAGGGAAAACATAAGAACTAAAAAAATTAATAATATTTCTTCACAAACACTGCAGAGAGTTAGCCAAAACATCCTTAGAAGATGTCAAGCGTGTATTGAAGCCGATGGCCAACATTTCCAGCACATGCTATAAGGTAAGAAATCTGCGCAAGCGTGAGGCGTTCCTAAGCACGGGCGATGTGCCTTGTGACTTCCCGGCAAATGAGGCGGCGCTGCCCCTGCCAATTTTTGCCGTGTGCACAGACACGACATAAATGAAACGCCATGCATATACATACATATATATATAAAACTAGAAATCATCATTTCTTCCATACATGGCCAATTTGTTATGAAAAAAATAAATATGTAAAGCTAAAATTCCTACCAGTTGCTGTTTCCATCACAGCAATCCTGATGTCTGACATCTGTGAGCTTTCATCAAGCAAGCCATCAATTAATTCTGGTTCTATTACTCGCCTCTTTCTTTTCTTTCTTCTTTTCTTCTGAAAAAGACATAATTTACTACAAAAAAATCATCCCTTACTCATTGGTTAAAAATAATTTTCTTAATGCTTGTAAAGACTCGATAACATATTGTCATTCTTATCAACTACACTTGTATAAAAAATTAAAAATATTACAATTGAAGGCTTAATTTAAAATCCAATATGCAGCAGCTGTTCACGTGAATGACTGACTGTTTATGATAATGGAATAATACCATCTTCCTTCTAAAAGACTTTACAGATTCAGTTTTCTGCCATCCAAAATACAGTATGAATCTGATTATAAATGCAACTATTCAGGAAAAATGTTTCCCTCAAATGACATAATTCCCCAGAGGCATTGCACCATAGAGATAAGTGCCATTCTGCAGTATTGCAGTCAGTACTAGCTTTGACTGATGAGGACATAACCCATAGTTCTTCAGCAATCATTCTTCTCAAACAATTGGTGAATTTGGTGTTCACTTTAATATCATCAAGGTGTTCAGTGGAATTCTTTTAGACTATAACACCAAACAAGAAATGTGTCATCCAATTAGCTGTAGAAACAGACCACTTCTGAAGACCTCGAATAACGAAAGTAAAAATATTGCACCATGTGCAAAATGAGTTTAGTGCTGCATAAGTAGTGTTAGCTCATGGCACTTTAGTGAACAGTCATACATCTTTTTTTTTTTTTTTTTTTAACAACAGTTTAATAATTTGTTGATGCTGTGGTTATTTGAGCAGGGATATAACTGTTTATAAGGAATGGAGAGGTTATCAGCGATGTCATTTATATGAAAAACTTCCCAGCTTGCCTGGAGCGATTTCGGGAAATTGTGGTAAGTCAAGATCTGATTGCCCAGACCTGGAATCAAAAAAGGCTCCTTCCTAATGCCCGGTTCAGGCATCACCACTGAACCATCTGGGGGCACAAATGGCAGAGTATACATGGAGGTCTCTTAAGTCTTTGCAACAGCATGCCATTTGACAATGGTAGAAGGATTTTGATCACAAAAATCAGGGATGCCTGCTGCTTGCTAAGAAAAATTGATTTCTTCCTTGAATTTCACGGAAGATCATCAGAGAATCCCGAGTTTTTAAAAATTCCATATCCCTAAATATATAATTTTTAAAATTTAGTTTCTCCTTTTGAAGAAGGCTCTTCAAAATAGAACTGAACTGCTGTTTTGGCCATCAACTGTAATTCTACTGCTGTAATAATAAAACTTACTTATTTATTCAACTATTTCTTTCCCTATTTTCATATTTACCATATTATAACAATTTCTAATATAATACATGACCATCTCACTTTTGTATCGGTACGCAGTATAAGGGAGTGCTGTGTTAATATATTTACAAGTAACAGATTAAACACTTATGGAGTAATCAATAAATGCCATGAGGCAATTTTAATATGGAAAAGAAAGTTAAAGTGCACCCATCACTTATGAGAGATAAAGGAAGATGGGCTGGGGCACAAAAAACATTAAACAAATATTAAACTCATGAAGACAGAAATTGATGCACACGGAAGGTTGGCACGCACATCCATGGTAAACGCATTTGTATTAATTGTTTGTTGTTGTTCAAAGCAGAGATAGTGGGGGCAGCAAAACTGCTCTGATGGCTCCTCTGGTGAAACCAAACCTCACCACTGGTGAAATCTTCCCCATTACAGACCATGCCACTTGTGTCACAACCTTCATCTGCCTCCATTTCCCAAGTTCTTACATTGGCCTGGCCATGAAGATGAATGAACACAAACAGTTTACCCACAAAATCTAGATCATCCAGATGCTGCTAATTCTAGCAGCACTACAATTCCCAAGATCTCAATAACTGTATCAAAGTCAGAGCCACCAGAGTATTTCCTGAAACCACATCCCCATCCAAACTTTGTAAGTGGGAACTGGCAACTGAACAAATTCTGGACAACAGACACCCCCCTCCCCCCTGGACCTCAATCTCAGAAAATACTTACCCTCATCTTTACAATACATCCTAGTAAATCCAACTCTTCTATATATATAAAAATCAATGCCACTTTTTGTTGTAATTTTAAAACTCAAGAATGGGCTCACCTATCCAAACCAAATGTTTAGGCTTTGTTCGGACTATTTAGTAGATGGTTTATGTGAAGTTTGCACAAAATCGGTAGAGCGGTTCTTCATTTAACACATTTTTTGTAACAAATGAATTCAATAAATGGCGGATCATTCTGTTAATGGGGATTGTGCTGTCAAATTGAAACTTTTTTCAGTGTTGACAGGCAAGCATGTTGGTATGTCATTCATGCAGTCATTTCATTTTGGACGTGCTTCGATTAAAGCAAATTGTCAGCGATATTGTTGAGTGCATTCATACAAACGGTGAGTCTTGAATTGTTCAAATGTACTATGTATATGTGTGCGTGTACTTTTATCAGTTTTTTAGCGAGCCGTCGGTGTTTCATATCGTTTACAGGCTTTATTTGAATTAAATTGTCAAACGCATTTACGCAAACGGTAAGATTTGAACTGTTGAATTGAATTACATGTATGTAAACATATTGTGTGCATACGGGTGTTTTATTCTTTTGTAACAGATGGAAGCACGTCGATTTAAAAATGAATTATTTAATGACATTTTTATATACATTGGCGTATGCAGTCATATACATTTCCATTTACACATATATGCACATGTATAAATACTGATACACCACTATTAATGTAGCAATTTGTTTTTAATTTAATTTATTCTTTTTTATATGAAGGAAAAATGCCATGAGCCAGACGAGCAAATATAGGTCGGCGAACGCGTAATGCAAATGATGTGGCATTAATAAGACGATCACAGACTGCAGATGAACGCGCACAAGCTAATGCATCGCAGCGTGAACATAATGCACGAAATAGATCTGTTGACCCTGTACCTGTACTGAATCTTGCACGGTGATCACAAATACGTCGTGCTGTTTTGGCTGAAATGATGCGTGCTGCTTTTAATTACAACAATCAGATTGATTATAGTATGTACGGATACATTGGAATGATGGACACAATATGTCCACATTGTGATGCGGCTAACTTTCCAGGTGAAACGCCCGGCATGTGTTGTGCTAATGGAAAAGTGAGATTGCCAGTATTAGAAACTCCACCCGAACCATTGTATTCATTTATTTTTGGGACATCTCAAACGTCGAAGCACTTTTTGAGTCATATTCAACAATACAATTCGGCATTTCAAATGACTTCTTTTGGTGCTACTAAAATTATTAGAGATAATTTTATGCCGACGTTTAAGGTAAATACTTCAACAGGATTGTCCCATGTTTATATCAATCTGAATCATAAAGTATTCGATAGTTTTAAAAATTCTGATCCAACATCTACCTAAAATTGCATACATGTTACAGATTCAGGTCCAGATTTATCATCAAGCTGGTTCGTTATTGCCACACCCCGACGCTGATCATCAATTTTTGCAAATTTATTTTATTGGTGATGAAAATCGTGAATTGGATCAACGTTGTGCAATTGTTTTGAATACAAGACGAGAAATTATTCGTGAGCTACAAAGGCTTTTCCATCAGCGTAACGCATTAGTTCAATTGTTAAAAATTGCTCTCGATCATATGCCATCTGATAATCACAAAATCGTAATAAGGGCTGATAGAACACCTTTTGGAGAGCATGCAAGGCGATTCAATGCACCGACAATTGATGAGGTTGCAATTGTAATTCTTGGTGATCAGTTTCAATCCCGTGATATTGTACTTGATCGCAGAAATGAGCAATTGCAACGTGTTTCGGAACTTCATCGTAGTTACGATGAATTACAATACCCAATATTACATTGGAAAGGTGACGATGGCTACCATATCAATATACCAATGATTGATCCAGGAACAGGTAAATAATTGACCTATTTTCAGTGTGTTGACATTTCATTTGTATAATTTTCTAAAGTCACATTTTGCACTTATTTTCAGGTCTACAGGTGTACAGAAAAAAGTTAGTGCCATGAATTTTTATTCGTATCAATTGATGGTTCGTCCACAAGAACAAAATTATATCTTGAGATGTGGTAAACTATATCATTAGTACATCGTTGATATGTATGCCGAAATAGAAACTGAACGTCTTAATTTTATTCGTTTCAACCAAGCAAAATTAAGATCCGAAGAACATATTCATTTGCAAGATGCGATAGGGAATGATGCTAATGACATCGGACGTTTAACTATATTGCCATCTTCGTATATTGGTAGCCCACGGCATATGAACGAATATGCACAAGACGCAATGTCTTATGTACGAAAATACGGTCGACAGGATGTGTTCATTACATTTACAAGTAATCTGCAGTGGGATGACATCAAAAACAATTTATTTGAAGGACAGTCGACAACTGATCGTCATGACATTACAGCACGTGTTTTTCGGCAAAAATTGAAAGCACTTATGGATTTAATTGTGAAATTATGTGTATTTGGATAGTTGCGTTGCCATATGTACCCCATCGAATGGCAAAAAAGGGGATTGCCACACGCACATATATTAATTTGGTTGGTACATAAAATAACTCCAGATCAAATCGATAACGTTATATCAGCTGAAATTCCTGATCAAACTGTTGATCCTGAGTTATTTCATGTTGTCGTTAACAACATGATACATGGTCCGTGCGGTGAACTAAATATGAATTCGCCTATTATGATTGATGAAAAGTGTTTGAAACGATACCCAAGGCAATTGACCTCAGACACAATAACGGGCAATGACAGATATCCGTTGTATCGACATAGATCACCTAATGATAATGGCAAAACGGCAACCATTAGAATGCGTAACCAGGACGTTGAAGTTGATAATCGTTGGGTGGTTCCATATTGTTCATTATTATCGAAATATTCAATGCTCATATAAATGTGGAGTGTTGTAATTCAGTCAAATCCATTAAATATATTTGCAAGTATGTAAATAAAGGGAGCGATATGGCTGTTTTCGGTGTTGCTGGTGATAGTAGAAATGATGAAATTACTCAGTATCAAATGGGGCGCTATATTCATAGTAATGAAGCTGTCTGGAGGATTATGTCGTTTCCAATGCACGAAAGACATCCTGTGGTTGTTCACTTGGCTGTGCATCTTGAGAATGGCCAACGTGTTTATTTTAATGAAGCAAATGTATTGGAAAGAGCAGCACAACCACCAGCGACTATGTTGACCGCTTTTTTCAAATTATGCGAAACTGATACATTTGCGATAAATTTGTTATATTCTGAAGTGTCTCAGTATTACACATGGAATGTGTCTTCAAAAAAATTTCAAAGACGTAAACAAGGAACAGCAGTCGATGGGCATCCAGGCATTTTCCAAACAGATGCAATTGGGAGAATATATACAGTACATCCATACAATGTTGCGTATTTTTATTTGCGATTGTTATTAGTTAACTTCAATGGCTTCGCTACGTATAAAGTGAAATAATAAAAAAATTTAATTGGAACATCAAATTTATTTATTCAAACAAAAAAATATTTTATTAATTGCTAGCTATTTTAAAACTTAATCTAAAACATTTGGATAAAAAATATTTTTTGATTTTCCATTTTGAGCATGAATAAACAAACGGCTGGGGGTACCGACTCTGGAACAGGCAACATAAAGTTGGCCATGTGAAAAACATGATTTCTCCATATTCACACCACAAACGTGAAGTGTTTGCCCTTGGGCCTTGTTGATGGACATCACAAATGATAAACGCACAGGATATTGTAATCGTTTGAACTCAAATGGCATATCAGTTGGAATCATAGGGATACGCGGTATCAAACAAACTTATCCTTTTGATTTACCAGTTAAGATCGTAGCTTCAATCAAATTTGGCAATAACTTTTTCACTGCCAATCTGGTGCCATTACACAGTTTTGGTGGATTAATACTTCGCAACAATATAATTAAAGAACAACTTTCAGATTCAAGCAATGCGGTGGCATACCAGCCGGTTCCAATGAATTTAAAAATTCAATTGGATAATTCATGGCCTCATCTTGATTCATAACAGTGTTAATTGATTTATATGTCGTGACTACACCTGGCAGTTTCGCTCGAATTTGAAAATTAATGGCATTGATATGAATGTTCTTCGGTGCTAAAATGGCGCGTTCTCTCAACCAATCATGATTTCTGTAATTCTGAAGAATATTCGGAAAAACACATTCAATCCATTCATCTATCGATTGCGCAATTGTACAAAATTGTTCGGTACAGCGATCAATCCGTTGGTACTGTCGATTTGTATTTTGCCATCACCAATTTCTAACAATTGTTTTGAAAACTCATGGGCAGCTGGGTCATTTTGTAGGTGAAGACGCATATTAATGTTCAGTGTCAATTTTTGTACATATCTCCAAAGAACTGATGACTTCAAACAGGCATTTATTTCATCAGCAGGAGTTGATCGAGGAATGACAGGCAATGTTTGACGAAAATTCCCTGACAGTAATATCAGAGCACCACCAAAAAGCTGTTGATTACCACGTAAATCTTGCATTGTTCGATTAAATGCTTCTAGTGATTTTTTATTCGCCATTGTACACTCATCCCATAACATAATTGACGTTAATCACACAACTTTTGCCATAGCAGAATTTCTCGAAATATTGCAAGTTGGAGTTTCAATCACCTGTACATTCAATGGCAATTTTAATGCAGAGTGTGCGGTCCGACCACCTTCTAATAATGTAGCAGCAATTCCCGAAGTTGCAAGTGCCAATGCAATTTTCTGTTCCGATCGAATAGTCGCTAAAATCAATGATATTACGAACGTTTTGCCTGTACCACCAGGTGCATCCAAGAAATATAATCCACCTGCATTATTGGAAACGGCTTGCATGATTGTGTCACATACATGCTTTTGCTGAATATTCAATTTGGTTATATTCGATTGTACAAATAAACGCAAATCATTAAAATTGAATTCCTGCTCACATTGCAATTCACGATCAAACAAATCATGCATCTCACGATTTGGTGCGGTCATACCCAATTGTACTAATGCTTTATTTGCAATCGTTAGACACATATCTTCAATTATTATCAAAGCTTCGATGTACATTTCCAAGGTAATCAACAAATCAGGATTTCTTGCATGATGACGCATAAGAATTAAAATATCTTCTGCCATATAATGTTTATATTTGTTCCATAATTCAAGTGCATTTGATGGCATACATGTTGATAATATAATGGCAAATAGCATTCGTATTTGTTGTGGATGAGCTGAAGTAGATGCATCATGAAGTGTTGAATCCCAATGTGCATCATCCTCCGACAAATGCAAGAGTTGACATGCTTCACGATATGTTTGACACAAGTGACAGTTGACTGTTCTCAATTCTTGAAATGATTTTGGGCCATTGACGTTAACTAATAACAATCGCAAATAAAAACACTCACCATTGTTTGGATGTACTGTATATATTCTCCCAATTGAATCTGTTTGGAAAATGCCTGGATGCCCATCGACTGCTGTTCCTTGTTTACGTGTTTGAAATTTTTTTTCGAAGACACATTCCATGTGTAATACTGAGTAACTTCAGAATATAACAAATTTATCACAAATGTATCAGTTTGGCATAATTTGAAATAAGCTGTCAACGTAGTCGCTGGTGGTTGTGCTGCTCTTTCCAGTACATTTGCTTCATTAAAATAAACACGTTGGCCATTCTCGAGATGCACAGCCAAGTGAGCAACCACAGGATGTCTTTCGTGCATTGGAAACGACATAATCCTCCAGACAGCTTCATTACTATTAATACAGCGCACCCATTTGATACTACTTCTATTATCACCAGCAACACCGAAAACCGCCATATCGCTCCCTTTATTTACATACTTGCAAATATATTTAATGGTTATGACTGAATTACAATACTCCACATTTATATGAGCATTGAATATTTTCGATAATAATGAACAATACGGAACCATCCAAAGATTATCAACTTCAACTTCCTGGTTACGCATTCTAATGGTTGCCGTTTTGCCATTATCATAGGTGATCTACGTCGATACAACGGATATCTGTCATTGCCCGTTATTGTGTCTGAAGTCAATTGCCTTGGGTATCGTTTCGAACACTTTCCATCAATCATACATGGCGAATTCATATTTAGTTCACCGCACGGACCATGTATCATGTTTTTAACGACAACGTGAAATAACTCAGGATCAACAGTTTGATCAGGAATTTCAGCTGATATAATGTTATCGATTTGATCTGGAGTTATTTTATGTACAAGCCAAATTAATATATGTGCGTGCGGCAATCCCCTTTTTTGCCATTCGATGGGGTACATATGGCAACGCAACTATCCAAATACACATAATTTCACAATTAAATCCATAAGTGCTTTCAATTTTTGCCAAAAAACACGTGCTGTAATGTCATGACGATCAGTTGTCGACTGTCCTTCAAATAAATTGTTTTTGATGTCATCTCACTGCGGATTACATGTAAATGTAATTGAACACATCCTGTCGACCGTATTTTCATACATAAGACATTGCGTCTTGTGCATATTCGTTCATATGCCGCGGGCTACCAATATACGAAGATGGCAATATAGTTAAACGTCCGATGTCATTAGCATCATTCGCTATCGCATCTTGCAAAAGAATATATTCTTCGGATCTTAATTTTGCTTGGTTGAAACGAATAAAATTAAGACGTTCAGTTTCTATTTTGGCATACATATCAACGATGTACTAATGATATAGTTTACCACATCTCAAGATATAATTTTGTTCTTGTGGACGAACCATCAATTGATACGAATAAAAATTCATGGCACTAACTTTTTTCTGTACACCTGTAGACCTGAAAATAAGTGCAAAATGTGACTTTAGAAAATTATACAAATGAAATGTCAACACACTGAAAATAGGTCAATTATTTACCTGTTCCTGGATCAATCATTGGTATATTGATATGGTAGCCATCGTCACCTTTCCAATGTAATATTGGGTATTGTAATTCATCGTAACTACGATGAAGTTCCGAAACACGTTGCAATTGCTCATTTCTGCGATCAAGTACAATATCACGGGATTGAAACTGATCACCAAGAATTACAATTGCAACCTCATCAATTGTCGGTGCATTGAATCGCCTTGCATGCTCTCCAAAAGGTGTTCTATCAGCCCTTATTACGATTTTGTGATTATCAGATGGCATATGATCGAGAGCAATTTTTAACAATTGAACTAATGCGTTACGCTGATGGAAAAGCCTTTGTAGCTCACGAATAATTTCTCGTCTTGTATTCAAAACAATTGCACAACGTTGATCCAATTCACGATTTTCATCACCAATAAAATAAATTTGCAAAAATTGATGATCAGCGTCGGGGTGTGGCAATAACGAACCAGCTTGATGATAAATCTGGACCTGAATCTGTAACATGTATGCAATTTTAGGTAGATGTTGGATCAGAATTTTTAAAACTATCGAATACTTTATGATTCAGATTGATATAAACATGGGACAATCCTGTTGAAGTATTTACCTTAAACGTCGGCATAAAATTATCTCTAATAATTTTAGTAGCACCAAAAGAAGTCATTTGAAATGCCGAATTGTATTGTTGAATATGACTCAAAAAGTGCTTCGACGTTTGAGATGTCCCAAAAATAAATGAATACAATGGTTCGGGTGGAGTTTCTAATACTGGCAATCTCACTTTTCCATTAGCACAACACATGCCGGGCGTTTCACCTGGAAAGTTAGCCGCATCACAATGTGGACATATTGTGTCCATCATTCCAATGTATCCGTACATACTATAATCAATCTGATTGTTGTAATTAAAAGCAGCACGCATCATTTCAGCCAAAACAGCACGACGTATTTGTGATCACCGTGCAAGATTCAGTACAGGTACAGGGTCAACAGATCTATTTCGTGCATTATGTTCACGCTGCGATGCATTAGCTTGTGCGCGTTCATCTGCAGTCTGTGATCGTCTTATTAATGCCACATCATTTGCATTACGCGTTCGCCGACCTATATTTGCTCGTCTGGCTCATGGCATTTTTCCTTCATATAAAAAAGAATAAATTAAATTAAAAACAAATTGCTACATGTGCATATATGTGTAAATGGAAATGTATATGACTGCATACGCCAATGTATATAAAAATGTCATTAAATAATTCATTTTTAAATCGACGTGCTTCCATCTGTTACAAAAGAATAAAACACCCGTATGCACACAATATGTTTATATACATGTAATTCAATTCAACAGTTCAAAACTTACCGTTTGTGTAAATGCGTTTGACAATTTAATTCAAATAAAGCCTGTAAACGATATGAAACACCGACGGCTCACTAAAAAACTGATAAAAGTACACGCACACATATACATAGTACATTTGAACAATTCAAGACTCACCGTTTGTATGAATGCACTCAACAATATCACTGACAATTTGCTTTAATCGAAGTACGTCCAAAATGAAATGACCGCATGAATGACATAACAACATGCTTGCCTGTCAACACTGAAAAAAGTTTCAATTTGACAGCACAATCCCCATTAACAAAATGAGCCCCCATTTATTGAATTCATTTGTTACAAAAAATGTGATAAATGAAGTACAAAAAATGTGATAAATGAAGAACCGCTTGACCAATTTTGTGCAAACTTCACATAAACCATCTACTAAATAGTCCGAACAATGCCTAAACATTTGGTTTGGATAGGTGAGCCCGTTCTTGAGTTATAAAATTACAGCGAAAAGTGGCATTGATTTTTATATATATAGATATATAAAAACTATTCCAAACAAAAAGTTCTCTGACCTTTCGCTCCAGCTGCTCATGTTGTTTGCGGTTCTGCTCTGCTTTGTGTTGTTTTACCATCTCTGTCAGATTTCCTATATATTCATCAGTCTGAGAAAGCAAGAACGACAGACGCTTATCTTTCTTCTGGTCAATCAATTTCCTGAAAAATGAACAAACTGACTATTAGTGAAATCATCAAACTATAACACAATTTAAATTATTTTCTTATTCATTCGAAATCATTACTTTTAATCCAATTCAACATGTGTACAGTTCAAATAGCTTTCTTACAAAGCATGTTTATACCATAGATTAGAAGAAAACCTTCTTTATAACTGGGCAACACATGGAACGGATGCAAATAAATATGAGGGTATGGACATACATATACTGACACGGACAATCGAGGAAGGGACTGATCACCCATGGCATACACGTGAAGTTAAGAAGCAAAGGAGGATACACGTGCACTCAAGGACTAGATACCATAATGATTTAGTAAAGGTAGATGAGGTTAAGAGGACGTGTTAAAAATGTGATGTGTGAGGCCCTTAATGACTTCTGTTGCAATTCACGTTCCAAGAGTCTCGCCAAAAACCCAAAGAAATTTTGGCCCTACATTAAAAAAGTCAGTTGTAGCGGTAATAATATGTCAGTACTAATACAAGACAGTCATGAAGTAGAAAACAGCCGTGATAAGGCTACCGTATTTATTACCGAATTTAAAAAATCATTAATGGACGAAAATATGGAAAAACATACTAATTTTTCCACATTATTTACAATTAGAAGTGGATTCAATATGGGTAGTGTAGGTATCATAAAGCAATTAAAGCTCTTGAAGTGGGAGAAAGTGCCGGGTCCTGATGGTATACCAGTAACAGTATTTTCACAGGATGCGGAGGAAATATGACCATTTTTGTCAGATGTTTTCTGTAAATCTTTAGAAGAGAAAAAAGTCCCTAACGACTGGAAAATTGCCCAAGTAATTCCTGTTTTCAAGAAAGGAGACCAGAAGGATCCTAGGAATTACCAACCCATCTCATTAACATCTGTCTGCTGTTGAATTCTGGAGCATGTTATATTCTCTAACATTGTGAAGTTTTTAGATGAAAGTGAGTTACTTATAATGAACCAACACAGATTTTGGGAGAACAGATCATGTGAAACACAGTTGGCCCTCTTTTCTCATGACACAATTAAAGTTATTAATACAGGTTCACAAATTGATGCAATTTTCTTGGATTTTCAGAACTTTTGACTCTGTACCACACAACTGACTTTTAGTGAAAATTCGAACGTATGGTGTATCGGATCAGATTTGTGAAGGGTTGCGAGATTTTATGACTGGTTGGTCACAGTCTTTGTTGACAGGGAAGCCTCTTCTAATCTAGATGTTACTTCAGGCACATCTCAAGGTAGTGTAATAGGACCACTTCTTTTCTAAATTTTTATAAACAGTCTTGGTGACAACATTAATAGCAGGTTGCAATTGCTTGATGATGATGTAGTTATCTCTAGGGAAGTAAGGTGCTCTGACAGTTGCTTAGAAATTCAGCGTGATCTGGATTTTATTTTGGAAAACTGCCATAAATGTCAACTTACACTAAACTGCAAAAAATGCAAAGCAATGTGCATAAGTAACAGAAAGAATCTGTTTGCTTATGAGTACACAGTAAACAGCTCAGTTTTTGACACTGCTGATTCTGTGAAGTATTTGGGCGTAATAGTAGAAAATAACAAGAAATCAGACCAGCACATAACTTGCATTGTTGGTAAAACTAATTCTAAGTTAAGACTCATAGGTCATATTTTGAAGAATTGAAATACTCATACTAAGGAAATACCTTATAAAACTCTCGTGCATCCACATTTGGATTACTGCTATGGAGTTAGGGATCCTTATCGCAAGGAATTGATTGATGTGTTAGAAAAAATAAAGAGGAGAGCCACTTGATTTGTGACTGCTTGCTACAGTCCTTACAGAATTGACACATAGACTGAGCTGGGATTGTCTGGCAGACAGACATTGTCAGTTTCAATTGAATTTGTTGACAATTATGCAAAATTCTTCTTTCATTTACGAGGGCAATGAAATACTTCATCCACCAAGATATTTAGGTCATAATGACAGGAGAGATTAGAGAAATAAGATGCCTTACTGATGCTTACATGCATTCTTTCTTTCCTTGGGCTATTCGAGATTGGAATGCCCAGAGTTAGTTTTGATGCAAAGCACCCTCTGCGAACCACAAAATTTGTGAATTACGGAGTATGGATGCAGATGTAGATAGCTTTCTGCAGACCTGAATCTGAGCCCCGAGTCAAATTTCACAACATTTTATCTTAACAACTAGCCAGCAATTTTTTCTGAGTATATCAGAGCACCGTTGCTATATTGTACACAGGAACTACTTTATTCATGCAAAAATACAGACATACAAAGTGGAAAACCATCATAAATGAAGAGCAGATCCTATGAAAAGCTTTAAAAAAAATCCTTTGGAAAATTATCCTACTTTTCAGCCACATCTTTAATTGTAAAGAAATAACTTTATCAGATTTGCATGAACATTTCTTCCTAATAACCTTCATGTTTCTTCATATTATTTACAGTCTACACAATTCTATATTCACAAACTAATCAAAAGTAAAACTGCAAAACAGCATCAATTTTTGAGGACCCCATATATATATATATATATATAAATTAGCAAAGTAAAAATGAGCAATAGGGAGAATATTAGGAAATATGTGGAAGTAGGTTCGTGTTTAAGCAAACATAACAATATATAAACATTATTATAAAAATTATAAACAAATATAAATACAGGGTGATTCAGGAGGAATGGTAAATATTGAAGGAGGTGGTAGTTCGAACAACATACAAACATGTGTCCGATTTCCATTCATTTTGGAAATACAGGTGCTGGAATGCTACACATAAAATAAATCTCAGAAAATGATCAAGAGCACACAAATAACTTGTTGAACTACTTTATTCATGCAAAAATACACACATATTTTACAACAGTTTAAATTAAATGTTCGAAAATCCCACCACTGACTTCAATACACAAATTGAAGCACTTTATCGATGTTTGAAGTCAACATATACCATCGCGATGTGCGTGCAGGAATGTTTCGTATGATCTACTAAACACAAACAATTCTCAGCGCAGTTCCATCCTAGAAGAAGGCCAAAGCAGATCAACTGAATCGTCAGCATTAAATACTAGTAAACTAGTAAGTAAACTATTTATTCTGGTTGCAGAAGCCTTCGATAGAATTCTTGAGATTGTTGTATAGTGCCAAAGACAGACTTGCTCTAACACAATCACTGAATCAACCTGCTTTAAGGAGTAAGAACAAAACCCATTTCCCAAGCCTCGGTAACAGCAGTGATTGGTTTAGTTATAGAAGAGAATACTTCAAGATAAATATCGTTTTAAGTTCTTCTGTTTCATGCCATAACATATATAAGTAAAAAATAATTACATATACATAAACTTTCATAACATAAATTGAACTTTATAATCCATAATTTTATATTTAGATCTTTCACTGCCATCTTGGAAATTGGATGACACTGGTTTACATAAAATGCTGTTTGCAAATGTATAATTCACAAAACGGCCACTAGAACTGTTAGTCGCTGGAACCTCAGATTTGTATCTCACTCATAGCTCAAGTTTCAACAGAAGCATTTTAGCAGTGTGCGTATATATAGTTTATAAACAAACAGTTGTTAGAACAACTAGTTGCAGCAACTATCAAAACAATAACCCCAAATTCAAACATTACTCATATTTAGTGATAACAAAAGCATTTCCACTGTGTGCTATTGTGCTTTTTATTGTTTTTAGTGTTATTGCTTACTGATAATAATCGTTGATAATTTTGAAGCTGTATTGTTTAATCCTATTACTTTTGGATATTTAGGTAAATAGATGAATTTTTCATTGATTGCAAGATAAAATACATTAATAATGAAAATAGTGACGAAGTTTCTGATGCCGACCTATGTAGGAGGTATATCTCCCAACACAAGAAAATACAATTCATCATTTTTATCATTAGGATTCACAAGCATTGCAAATGGTTTGGAAAAGCCATTTTTTTTTTATTTTTTTTTTTTTTTTTTTTAGAGAGCTTTTTCACCTTAGATGGTTTGAGATCAAGCAAATTAAAAATGCACCATGAAACAATGCATTCTGAATACTATGATAAGACCAAAGACTTTATTCACAGTAAATTACACAAGTTTAATAAACAAATGAAGTTGTTCAAAACAATAGTTTCTGTTTGATTAACTGTATTATTAATGTTGTACCAAGTTTCTTATGGAATTGTGAAATGTAATATCTACAAACAATACAAGAAAAACTAGCTTTGTCAGTAGCAATTGGTATGGTTACAATTACATTCAGCAAATCATGAGCAAAACAGTCGTGACAAAAACTGCTTGCTGATAATGCAATGGGTAGAAGAATTGATGATTGAGAAAATATTCTTTTTGTGAAAAAAAGGGGAGGTGGAGGGGGGGAAAGGTTCCAAGATTAGATTATTTCAAAGGGAGGTGTAGTAACATATTTCGGAAACCTCTGCATTAGATCAAATAGTGCAGCTATTAAGGTGTATTACATGCCAAGAACTTTCAAAGTTGAAGAACACAGAAAATTGATGAGGATTGACAGTCACACAAAGCTGGAAAAATATAACTTTGCTACATGTAGAGAATAATCTTCTACTATAATTGCTGTTGGAAAAAGTTATGATCAGAAATTTTAACTAATGGGAGAACTCCAGATGTGTACAACATAACAATTATGACAGTTGGACAGTAAAATTGAGACAATAAATGAAACAGATATTGAAAAAATTATAATGACTCATGACCAGGAGTCAACATTAGAGGAGTTGGAAGAATTTACAAGCCCGAATGAAGAGGCGGCGTTAAAGGACGAAGTGGAAACAGCAACTGTTAAGCTAGTTTTTCAGTGAAAATGTACACTCAGATTTCTTTCTTAAGCAGAACAGCTACGTGGTTGCATCACTAAATATTTATTAATAAGTTTCATTAATCTGAATGTAATTAGGTTACATATTACTCATTTTTTTTTAAATGTAATTTTTAATTGTAATTATTTGAAGTAAATTATTTTAAAATCTACAACCCAGCAGATTGATCTTCTAGATTTCTCTTTTTTTTCTATGGTTTTGTTATCCATACAACATTTGTGGAACATGATCCCTCCGGTAATTGAGGGGTTACTGCATTCAATAATTCCTTAAGCATAATGGTTAAGAAATCAATTAAAAAACACAAAAAATGATTTTGCATTAACCCCACATAGTAAAATGTGTCTTTCTGGAAAATGTATACTATTGAAAGTATGAATACACTGTACCAACCTTAATGAGTATGTGTTCCACAAAACATGTCACATTCACTAAAACTGACAATTATGCTCACACTACCTATCCAATAAACATGTCTATGCACATAAATAACTTGATTTTTGGTAGACAACAATTCTGATAATTTTCCACATACAATCATCATACTGGTATAATGTCACTCCAGCAGATATACACACCAGAATCATGTGCACTATTTTGAATTAGGAAAGTCTTCACAATCACCTCATCTTGGAAAATGATCTACTAAGCCAGCACTGATAAGCGTAATACATAGCACGTCATACAGGATGGTAAAAGAAACAGTTGTTCTGCTTAACAGTTTATCAGTCATAAGAATTATAGCCATACACTGTTTTAAGTTTAATATCCGTGGCCTAATTATTTTCAATACTGACTCATATAATCTATATATGGATAACAGATGGCTCTATGTCTGCATTAAAAATGTTTTTGTTGTATGAAATACACCTAGCAAAATGTATATAGAAATTTGCAGGACTTCTAATGTTCCTCTAATGACTTCGACAAAAAAAATCTAATATTCCTTTTAAATTGAATGTGAACCCATCGATAATTTTTTTCCCAAGTGATGGAGATTTTGCCAATACACTCAATAATACAACATAGATTTAATTACAATATTTTTTCTTCTTGAAATACTTTTTGAATTTTTATTCAGATTCTTCCAAGAAGTCTGACACGGAACACAGATGAAAAAGTTACCCTAAGACATATATTTATAAACTGGATGAATTTCTCCTAAAGTAACTACACTTAATTTACATTCTGTTACAATTTGTTTCAAGATTTTGAGATTTCAAAAGCAAATGAAGGTATCACAATTATCACTAATACCACTGCTGAGGCACTGGAATTTCTTCTATAAAAGAATTTTGTACAGAAAGTAAACCGTTCTGGCCTCGCAATCGGGAAGACGGCGGTTCGAATCCCCGTCCGGTCATCCAGATTTGGGTTTTCCATGGTTTCCCATATCACTCCAGGCAAATGCCAGGATGCTTCCTTCAAAAAGGCCATGGCCAAATGCCTTCCCATTCTTTGCCCCCCATCAGTCTCTAAAGACCTCGCTGTTAAGAGACGTTAAGCAGTTGAAAAAAAAAGTAAACACAATACAGCTGATATTACAGAACAAACATAAACATAAAATTCATGTGTTAAAACATTTAAAACCCTTAAAGGTGAATAGAATAATGCTTAAAATACTGCTTTATTAATGATTAATGCAATAAACTGCAGAAGTGAAGAAAGTATACATTTTGATGCAAACATGGTACTGCTAAATTTTTATCCATAATAACATAAGAATTCATTGATTATTGAATGTACATCATCTTCAGTGCTTTGGTAAAACATTATTGCAGATGGAAGAATGTAGGCTTTCTCGGTGAATCAGATGAATAAAATCATTATTGCTGATGATGTGACGACAACTGGATAGTCATTAGTATGCTGGGATTTTTTTCACTTGGGTTTTACACTAAGAACAATCTCAACTAGAGGAAGATGATGAGTGTTGTCATCTGTCCATAAATCAGAGGGACTGTATCCATATGCAAGGGAAAAAGTAAGGAGGGGGGAGGAGCAAAGAGTGGGAGCTGATTCCTGTTTGGGTTTGAGTCATCAGTTGAGATCTGGTGAACATCAACTATCATTTTTGCCAGCAGTGTTATTCCCACTCTTGATTCTTATGTAGTGATCTAGGCGATCACTTGCCCAAATACTTCAAATTAATTTCTCAAGTCGGTATCCAGGGCGGGCGAGCATGAAAAAGTTAAGCAATAGAGCTATGACCTGGGAAGTAACACGCATATCAGCAAGCCAGTTGCCAAGCGCTTGTTATTACTGCAAGCTGTTACTATGACTTCATACAGCAGGTTAGCGAGGAGTATTGCCCTCTCCACATAGTGATGATAGGAAGGGGGAGTATCTATTTAAACCCTGGGAGCAGGGGTCTGGGGGTCTGTCTCTCTCTGAAAGTCTTTCAACGAACCACATCGACGCAGAGGGCGTCGTCGCCGGCGCCGCCGGGGTGGCGGTTGCAGAGAAGAAGATGGCTGTCGTCTACTACTAAGGTGGCCTCTGCTGCGACAGCTGGGTGTGGATAGTAAAGAATCATTTGGTCATATTCATATGGGCATAGTCTTGTAGAGTTCATATCAATATTCCAATTAGTTTGGGCTGCGAGGCGCCCATCAGCTACATGCTCGCCCAGTCCTCGGCCGTATCTATAATGTTTTGTTTCAAAGTCAATGCAACATTGTAAATATTCACCTATGTCACCAGTCATTGCTAATGTGAATAAATATGTAAATAGGAAATTGCTGTTTACAGATAATTTAACCGCCATTCCTATATTATTATCTGAATGTGTTGTGTGTGCCATATAACCTGTGAGGTGTTGCAGTAGGAACCTATGACGAATATTCATATCAGAACTATGGTCGATTTTCTATGATCGGCCCTTATCCACGGCTACAGTGGAAGTTACACTGTCGGCTCTCAACAATCAGCTGGCGGGGTCACTACACTTACCACCATGCTGTTTTTTAGCTCTTTAGGGCCAAGGTGTTAGGTATCCTGTTATCTCTTAAAATCAGATGATCAGATGTTGTCAGTAGTTACCAATAACTACAATCTTTGTTTCTTCAAACTACTGAATGCAGAAATCTCAATAATCTCTCTACTAATTCAAATTTCTGTGCAAAAAAAAAAAAAAAAAAAAAAAATACACTTCATGCACATTCTGCATAATGACGACCAACATAGTGCTGGGTATGACAGATGTAAGTATGAACACATTCGTGCCATACAAAATATAAGGTTACACTTCCAATATGTTGCTGATCTTTGTGAGAGGTATAAACATGGTCTCTATCCTGTGTCTGGGATTTTTCCTATTTTGGATGTTACAGTGACCATTAACTCAAGAAACAGAAGGTATTTTGGAAGCATCATGTTCTTTATGTTTCTCGTCTTCGTTTCTATAAAGTTTGTCCCACACTGCAAGTAATTTCTAGAAAGTTATCCTAAAGTAGCTGAGTTCCAAAGTGAAACTGTTTTGGTCACATACTCAATATGTTCTATGAACAATGGTATACAGAACTGCTTAAACGGCATAGAGTGATGACAGATAGAATGGTCTTATGATACCATTGCTATGTTTTTCTTTTTTCACTTTCTTACTTCAAAAATAGCGTTAATGATGAAGATCATTTTCAGAATCCCAACAAAGATTAGAAACAGAGTTGGAAGCATAAAGCTTTTTTTTTTTTGCTTATGGCTTTATGCCTCATCAACATCGAGGTCATTAGAGGCAGGATGGGGTTGGGGACAAAGAACAGGAAGGAATTCGGCCATGGCCTTTTTGAAGGAAGCATCCCGTCTGAAGTGATTTGGGGAAACCAAGCAACACCTAAATCTGGATGCCCGGATGAGGATTCGAACCGGTGTCCTCCCGAATGCAAGGCCAGAGCATTAACCGCACACCAATCCCACACGGTGGAAGCATAAAGTATGACCTCGGACTACATGTCCTGGGAATATATTGTACTCCTGGTGGGAAGGTTTACATTTGACAGACCAAGTAGTATGTTGCTCAGCATTGTATAAAACATGCAGCAAATGTTCTTCTATGGCAGGAACATAATTCTATGGCAGCAGAAAAAAAGCATTCAAGATGAGGTATGACAGATAGGGATGTACACAGATGGGGAGGGTTAACATGAAACACAATACTACAAAGAAAAGAAGAATCGAACCTGTATCCTTCTTCATCTTCGGCCATTAAACGCCTCATTCTTTCTTTTTCTATCCTCTCCTGCTCTTTCTTCTGCTCTCTTTCTGCATTGGCATGATGATTCAAAATTGCACGATTAAGGCGCTGTATACGGGCATAATTGTTGCGGAAATACTCTTTCAGATCTTTACCATGTTGAAGAACGGCATTCAAGTACTCCTAATAAAAAAGAAAATCTTAATGAATTTCAGATTTTTGTATCAGTTTCTATCAGAAAGATTCATAAATGATTAGGTATTTATGAATAAAAATAAACTAAAATTAATAAAACAGAATATAATAGTAAATAGAAAATTACTCACCTGATGCTTCTGTCGGCGTTTGCGCTCTGCTTCAAGTTTCTGCTGTTTCTCTAGTTTTTCAGTAGCCCGTGCTTCGCGCAAACCCATCTTCTTAGTTCGACGCAAGCTCTTTAGTAATGAAGAAGTTTCAAGCATTGTTTCTTTACGTGAACAAGCAATCACCTGGAATGCATAATATAAACATCAAGATTGGAAAACATTTTGGGCAGTGGCAACCATCTGGTTCAAAAAAATAAATTATGAGTATTTGGTTGCAAATGTTTTGCATGAAGCTAAAGGAGTGTTTACTGGAGGAAAAGAAAACCAGAAGTAAAAAAATTAAGCCTGACATGAAGGAGTTGGAACTCATTTTTACATGTCTATGATTAACATTAATCACATTTGGGCTACATGTCATTCCAAGGATTATACAAAATTCCTTAAAAAAATACTGAGATGGGGTAATATTCTTAATATCCTCATGTGTTTGTAAAACCATTCTGAAAACTGGGATGAAAATATGCTAATCAATAGACTTGTGTATCTCTGGATTTTAGTCACAACTGAGACATTACTCCAAAACTTTATTCTAAATTATTACATGAGAGTTTGTAGATGTTGTTTCATGGCTTTAATGTTGAAAATCAAGTGTCATAGTTCTTGGCAACAAAATCAGTGGCTTATGTAGATAAAAGAGGGGCTGTATGTATTAACACAACCAAGATTTCAGATACATTCATTTTTAAGGAGCGCAACAGTAAACCAGTGACATTTTTTGAATGAATATAGTATGAATAGGGAGAACTTAGAGCCTACATTTAAAAAAATTTATTATTATTTCTTCAATTGTCTATTTTGAATAATAAGGATCTTCACGGTACCAAGATGGACAACCCTTAAAAACGCGATTTGGCAATATCTCTCAAGTAGCTAAATTCAGATATCTAGGAGAAATTATTCAACCTGCTGGATTAAATCGTGAAGCAAACAAGGAGAGAATAACTAAATTACAAAAAGCCTACAGAATCACCTGGAACAGATACAACAAAAAGTCAATATCCCGAAATGACAAGTTAAGACACTATAACACTGTAATCAAACCGGAGGCATTATACGCATCAGAAACCTTGATTATTGGAGGAAGATCATTGATTAAAGATATTGAAAAGCAAGAAAAGAAAATTTTAAGAAAAATCTTTGGCCCTGTTTGTACCGGAGGAATTTGGATGAAAAGGAAATCAAACGAACTGTATCAGCATTCGGAAAAAATTTCAGACTACATTCAGGAAAAGACGAATTAAATTCTACGGCCATATTATCAGAATGAGTAATAACAGACTAACAAAAAGAATTCTAAATCTAGCCCTTTCAATGAAAATTAAAAACAACTGGCTAATTGAAATTGAAAAGGATCTCCGGGAAATAGGAATAACAGACAACATCATACAGGACAGATGCCGATTTAGTAGCATGGTCAACAATCACCAGTTTGCCAACAGCCAGTATATCAGAAGAAGGAGGAACCCTTGGACAGAAGAACGAAGGAAAGAACACAGCGAAAGGATGAAGAGGTTTTGGGAACAGAAGAAAAACACATCTGCTAAATAAGTTCACTCGCGCTCCTGAGTTGGGCACAACGATGGAAGAAGAAGAAGATTAAATTTGGGAAGGGTTGAAACAGTATCTTCGTTTTGCCATATTAATAAACAGTAATTTGGAAGTTATTAGCTAGAGAAATGAGAAGTACATTATTACAAGGAAATGATTGCATGAAGCTATTGATTTGGGAGTTTACAAAAAGCTTATTATAATAGTTTAGTAATTTGGGAGTCATGAGATAATGTCACGTTGTATCTGATTATTGGTTTTAAGTTCAGGGACTTGAGTATTTCTTTGGATGGTTAAAATTTGGGGAATAAATACCCATAAACTGATATCATAAATAAATCTAATCACTGACAGATTCAACTACCACCTCACCTCATTAAAATGTCAAGGGAGTGGGCACAATTACTAAAATTTAGCACTATTCTAAGAGAACTATGTTTTATTTCACAGAATGAATACATAAGCAAGACTGTAAACTTTTCAGAGTCAAGAGTGTACATTCCACAAATACAAAGAACAAATTGTACAAAAGCAGTGGGGAAAATGTTGGGGAAAGTTCTTTGGAAGTAACTGTAACCAATAGTTGGAAATACTAGAAGATGACCGCAGATTCGGTGGAAAAACCAACAATTGCATAATACGTGGAAATATGACTGGTTTCAAAAGTGATTAAGTAGTGTTCTGTATCTCTGACACCATTTTTACATGGGACAAAGCTGAGCCTATCTAATCTCATTGTAGAGTAATAAAGAATTATCTTCAAAATAGCTCAATATTTAAAAAAAAAATTTACATGGAAAAGGAAGGAGGAAAAAAAGGGGGGAACAACACCCAACACTCACCAAAGTTGAAGGGAGGAGGGCAGCAGCAACAAAAAACAACACACAAACAAACAAAATAATAATAACAATAAAAAAATACAATATTTCTGGTGAAAACCCCTTTTTCACCCGAAATATTGTTTTGTTTTTGTTGGTTTGTATGTTGTTTTGTGTTGCTGCTGCCCTCCTCCCTTCAACTTTGGAGAGTGTTGGGTGTTTTTTTCCCTTTCTTTTCCATGTAAATATTGCCTCGTGGCATTTCTTGCCTTTCATTGTTACTTAAAAAATAAATTCTTGCAGCAAAATTATTTAATTATTACATAGTTTTGGCAAACCTGTCCAATTCACCAATTGTTAACACACACTGAAAGTATATTCTACAATTCCCTACCATAGGCAAATGATGACAAAATATTTATTCAATTTTAATCAAAACTATTCTTGCTGTGGCTTGAGCAGAAAAACATGTTTCGAAGTAATAGTCTAGAGATATACAAATCTCAATGCAAGTATATCATCTTCTACTAAATGTGAGAGGCTTTGACATACCTCAGCTCTTAGTGCTCTCTGGAAGTTCAGTAACCTAAGAGCACGCAATTCTATATCAGCCTTCAGTCTCAGATCATCTGACATCGTTGTAGGAAGGTTATTCAGTTCCTCCATTCTATGAGCTATACGAGCATTTAGCCTAGAAAAAAAAAGAAAAAAAATTATTATTGATAATTATAGTCACAAAAGTAAAAATACCATAAATACAACACTCTCTGAAGATTCACATTCTTCCTATATCACATTATGTGAATTGTATCATACATTAATAATTACTTTGAATGAAGCATTCTTCCTATATCACATTATGTGAATTGTATCATACATTAATAATTACTCTGAATGAAGTTCACAGTCCAACTAAAGAAATAAAATTCCCCTTTGCTGAACAGCTTTAATAGTCTGAAAAAATATTTTTTCACTTAAAACAAATTTAACACTTTAATTCAGTCTTTACACTATTAATGTTCATGATAATTACTTTTACTATGGTCTGCATCTTGTTCAGTCAATGACATTTTATGTGCAGAATATTTTCAAGTCACAGAACTAATAAAATATTTTCTCTGACTGTTTAATCACCATTACTGTTCTATAATATAACTGAAAATATGATTTTAATACTGACAGCTAACAATATGGGCACTTACGCATAAATTTACATCTCTATAGCTTCGTCAGGTTTGAACAAAACAGAACTGGAATGTAAAAGGAGACAAGGTATGAAGCACACTAAGATGAGGAGGAACCAACTGCAGCATTTCTCCACAAGAATGATTCTTTAAATTAGTATTAATGGAAAGATTAAATTTAGAAAAACAATACAGTATATGGATCAAACCATTATTAATATTCTAATGTCTGAGCCTGTTATTAATTATAGTAATGCTCTAATAAGTAAATTATAATGAAGTAACTGGCAAAACCTGTAGACAGGATGTAAGGTGATAAACCAGTACTCGGGGGGGGGGGGGGGGGGGGGTAGTATCAGTTTAGTCACCTTAACTGATTTTTGACTTGTTGAAAGTTCTACTAAATTTGCAATAATAAATGACCATGTATCAGTCTGGATAATTCAACTGTAAAGCCTATCGGTCGCCACAAAGCTTATTTAAACCAAAAGCTGAGGAAAGGTTAGTGCTCACTACGAAAGTATGTAAAAATCCACTTGATGAAAAATTTTAAATTTATTTCACAGTCACATTTGAAAAACAGCAATTACAGTCGAATTGGCAATCGAACTAAACGTTTCCGAAAATCACAAGTCATGAACAGGAAGAAGTACCAGACTAAACCCCGATCGAAAATTTATCAGTCCATAGTCAATGCTAGCATTCGTCACTGATGGAAAAGTTAACATGGCTGTGAGTATCTCAAAGTTCAAACCGACTGGAAGTCAGCTTGGCTGACCGACACCCATATTAACCAACGAAACACATTAGCTCATGGTTACTCCGCGACTGGAAACAAAAGGCAAGGAAGACTGCCTGAGCAGCTTAATTTATACCCTCAGCCGCATGCTAACCGTGATCTACCGCTTACCAAAAAATAGTATAAAAAAATTTAATTATCGTTAGTGTTCAAAGTTTAACAGTGTGTAGCCTGGCCCTTATGGTTTATTAAAAATATGATGACTATAATTCTAAATTAATGCGTCTTCTTATAAATAATTAAAGTGTGTGTGTGTGTGTGTGCAATGGTAATGAATTTCCTAAAAACAGTTGGTGAACCCCCGATCTATTTCTTAATTTGTGCAATTTTTAGACGTCCCTACTGGGTTACAAATTATCGTGTTTAAATTAGTGTCAACCGTGTTCAGTGCTTGCTCCTGATTTCAAAACTGTAACTTTTATTATTATCGGTGGTGTATTAGCAAAGTTATCTGTTTTACCAAGATTGAGGTTTATACTGCTTAGAAGCCATGTTAGAAAAATTTGGTTTCTGGTTAATAATTATTCAAGTGTTGTTTATATCGAAAAAGTGTTATCAGCTGAATTTTTCTTTTATTTAGTTGCATGTTTTAAAAGTTGTTTCGTCCATGGAAAAGCCTAGTTTAGTTACAGTTTAATTTAAAAAACAAACACATTTTGGTTTCGACATTAAAATTAATTTAATATTTGTTCTACTGCATGGAATGTCTTGAAACTTGAATATGTCATACTAGATTATTTACTCTTTCAGGAAATTTACTTTTTAGTTCGAGAAATTATCAAAAACGTGTGGTTATTTAATGCTGAAACTGCAAGTGTGTCTAACGAAGTGTTTAAAATTTTGTTTACTCTATTTACACGGCCTGAAACTACTGAATTTTAGTGAATTTAACCTTCTTTCTGATCTTTGTTATTATTATAAAGTTACTTTACTGCACCGAAGTGTTGAGAATTAGTGAAATTATTATATAATCAAAATTGACTGGTTACAAATTGGATAATAATGGATTACCCTGTTTCAGGTTAGTTCAAAGGTTATTTACTATTATAAATTGTTTATTTAGGACCTGTATTATATGTTGAGTGACTTTACAGTTTTTAAATCGGCTTATTTACTGATTTAGGTTGCAGTATCGGCTTCTGCATGAAACGTGTCTCTCATATCCTGTAATTGCGAAATGAAAAATTTTATGCTCTATATTCAAGAAAACTAGAATTTACCCAAATTCTAAGGTGGTTAACAAGGAGTACTCCTTGTTCAAACCAACAATGAATTAAAGAACTTATGTAGCTTTAGGAATTTATGCTGTAAGTTAGCTTCCCCATCCTTACTCATACCACAAACTAATATTAATTACCAAAATGAAACCAAAACAGACAAAGACTGCAGAAAATATTGATAGTAAAATCAAAGAAGAATTTAGAATGCTCTTACAGGCTTGACTAAACATGATTATGCAGTTTTAAAGAGGGCAAAATCTGACTTGAGTGCCACAATTTTCTAACCATTGAGAAATATGTTGTGTGTACCCTACATTATACCAACATAAGATGACCAGCGATCCTGCCACAATCTGTTAAATGAACTGTGGAAATTTATTGTACGAGTAGACACAAAAATGAATGAACCATTAAACACAACTCTGAAAAGATTTAAAACACTGTACCAAAAAAATGAAAAATATTTCTGCAATTTGTAGTTAAGTATATGTCATAAAGTATTTACACCACTTTTATATATGAATCAATCCAGAACCTGATTACAGAAGACAAACAAATGGATACAGAAATCTGAAAGGACATCAGGAACTAAATGTTTTATGACAAAATCAAAGTTGACACATTCCCATCTTAAGATGGTGTGATATTTGGATCCTAAAATTAAACACCAAAATGTATGGATTAATACGATTTGGAAATAAAATAAAACCAATCATTGAGTGTGTAAACATAGATTTCAAGACATCAGGATCCAAAACACTGAAATGTAATGAACATATTATTTCAACAGTAGAAAATCAAAGAGTATACTATTTTAGTGCCTAACAACAATTTCCCTGTCACCATAATAAAATACTATGTTATTTATATATTTCATATTATTTATATACGAGGTGTATTTTTTAAGTAAGTACCGTTTTGTCACACCGTGGCTGCAGCGCTACGGTCGGCGTTCCGCACATGTTCACTGGGTACCTGCATCTCTTGCCTATGCACTGACGCCATTACAGTCTAATTCTTCCATGTTTATGTAGTTCACTGAGTGTTTAAGATGCCTCCGATAATTGTGAGTCCCGCCGACTGAGAAGTACGGGCTGTTATAAGATTTCTTTATGCTAAAGGCCTAAAACCAATCGATATTCATCGTGAGATCTGTGCAGTTTATGAACAAAACATTATGAGTGATGGAATGGTTAGAAAGTGGGTGAGAGCATTTAAAGATGGCCACACATGTGTGCATGATGAACAACGGAGTGGGCGTCCTTCGGTCATTAATGAAAGTTTGGTGCAGAAAGTGGACAATAAGGTGAGAGAAAACAGATGCTTTACGATTTCCTCCTTGTGTGATGATTTTCCAAATGTTTCTCGTAGTGTTTTGTATGGCATTGTGACAAAACACTTGAATTACCAAAAATTGTGCTCATGTTGGGTACCGAAAATGTTAACAGATGTGCACAAAACCAAACTATAGGCAGTGCATTGACATTCCTTGAGCGGTACCACAACGATGGTGATGATTTCTTAAGCCAAATTGTTACGGGCAATGAGACATGGGTGGCCTACGTCACACCTGAATCAAAGCAACAGTCCATGGAATGGCGGCATTCAGATTCACCCAAAAAAGTGAAGTTCAAGCAAACGATTTCTGCCCAGAAAATCATGAGCACAGTTTTTTGGGACAGAAAAGGAGTATTGCTTGTGGAATTTCTGCCTCGTAATGAGACAATCAATGCAGCAGGTTATTGTGAGACATTGAACAATCTGCACCGTTCAACCCAGAACAAAAGACATGGCATGTTGAGCAAGGGCCTCGTTTTGCTGCATGACAATGCCTGTCCACATGTGGCTAATCAGACCAAAGATCTCATCACATCTTTTCGATGGGAAACTCTAGATCATCCTCCGAACAACTCTGATCTGGCGCCTAGTGACTACCATCTGTTCCTGCACTTGAAGAAACACCTGGGCGGTCAGCGTCTTGAAGACGATAACGAAGTCAAAACAGTTGTGATGCAGTGGTTAACAAGTCAGGTGACAGACTTCAGGAGGGTTTTCAAAAACTTGTACTACGTTATGACACGTGCCTCAATATTGAAGGAAATTATGTAGAAAAGTGGAGTAAGGTACAGGCTTTCATGTAAAAATAAAATTATTGAGATATATTTGCACGTCTTTTTTTTAATTTCAAAACGGTACTTACTTAAAAAACATGCCTCGTATCACATATAATGACCAAATATAACAAATAAAAAATAAAGTAAGAACTCTTCACAACTCTTGAACTCCCCATTTTCATATTATTTTGGTAACTTGCTTAGCCCACAACCTAAAGGTTAGATAGATCCTCAAAAAGGAGTAATACTAAGCCATTGTGTCAGAGTTCCTTTCCTCTGGGACCTACAGTTTAACATGGAATCTGAATCACAGAATGACCTGGTGTAGCTCATATGATCAAACACAACTCTTAAAAATTCCAGTCCCCACTGGGATTTGAACCTGGTAGTGGAGCAGTAAACTTTTGAAAGCAAGTGCCTTAACCATTGAACTATCAGGCCACTCATTATTGTGGTAGTGTATGAAAATTCATACCAGAGATCTTTATTAAAGCAAAGTGAACAACTTCAATAAAGGACAATATATTTTAACACTGGAAGCCACTACGTGCACAGAAATTTACTGGATAAGATTTCTTCATTTTTCTTTGCCTCTTCCACTCACCCACCTCAGTCTGTGAACACTGGGGACCATATTGCTGATGAGTGAGTTAGTCCTTTGAAAATTAGAACATATTCACTAAGGCAACTAGTGTTGTCACAACTGTTTGAATAGCTAAGTGGAAATTACTGCCTTGTCAGAAATGGTATTAAGACCTTAACAAACCAAGAAAATCTACAACATAGGCTGACCATTCTCCCTCTATTTGGACAAGAATTAAAAAATCCTATCTTTTGTGCCCAAAAATTTAGGTGCCGCATTTCTTATAATAGAACTCTTTGTAAATAGTCAGCTCCTTTCTGTGAACAGAGTGATACGCATGTAAAACTAGAAACTGTTTTGTTACACTACTCTAAGAGTGCTCCCAAATGGTCTTTATTTCTTTTCTTTTCCTTTTTTTTTACTTATAGCTTTACGTCTCATCGACATCGAGGTCATTAGAGGTGGGATGGACTGGTGGGCTTTCAACCAGTGGCCTTTTGAAGGAAGCATCCCAGCATTCTCCTGGAGTGATTTGGGGAAACCATGGGAAACACAAATCTGGATGCCCCGAAGGGGATTCGAACCGGCGTCCTCCCAAACTGCTCGCCCACCATGCTCAGTACCCAAATGGTACACAGCCTGGTCATCCAACTTATTTTTTCACACCTTGTCGACACTTTTTTTTTTACTTATGGCTTTACACCTTGTCAACGTCAAGGTCATTAGTGGCGGGATGGGGGATAAGGAACAGCAAGGAATTCGGCCATGGCCTTTTAAGGGAAGTATCCCGACATTTGCCTGGTGTGATTTGGGGAAACCATGGAAAACCCAAATCTAAATGCGCGGACGGGGATTCGAACCCGCGTCCTGCCGAATGCGAGGCCAGAGTGTTAACTGTTCACCGACCGTGCTCGGTCTCTTCGACGCTGAGGGCACTAGAGGTGGGAAAGGACGTGGGCAAGTAATGGGAAGGAATTTGACCAGTGGCATTTTGTATGAACCATCCTGGCATTCACCTGGCGTGATCTGTGGACATCATGAAAACCCAAATCTGGATGGTCAGGTGGGGATTTGAACCCACATCCTCCTGAATGCAAGGCCAGAGCATTACTGCTCACCCGCCACACTCAGTTTGACCTATTCTATTAGAATCAAGCTGCTTCAGGAATCCAAGATAGGCTTGTTGGCAAATCTATTGTCCAAGATGTTCCTTGGTCTTTACAAGAACACGACAGTAACAAAAAGAAGTGCCAACAGATAAGGGTACAAGGTTAGTAAAAGAAAATAGCTCACAATTAGCCAGATTCAGATGTATATCAAGTAAGGAGCTAAGCCAGCAGAAAATTGTAGTTACCATTTATTTTTAAATATTTACTGTCTAATCAGAGCAGCAGCAAGTTGATCACCAGCAACCATTGTGATAAGTATCACCATTTCTGTTTACTTAATTTAAAGTGTTGTGGATAGATTTTGTTTTATTTGAGTAGCAGCAGTTTATAATAATTGTGATCATCTTCAATTTTTTTCTGTATGAAGGTAAATAGAGCTTATTTGATCTTTTATTTATTACTGTGGTTAGTTAACACAGTTTACTGGTACATCCTATTAACTACTCAGTGCAGTATCTGCTGTCTGGTCTAAATTTAATTACTTCCATAGTTAAGTTTTATTTAACCCGTGATTGTTAATAAGTAGTGAATAGTTTATTTGATCACTCGGTTTGTTCATCTTTCATCCTGTCTGTAGTTTTTGTTTTCAACGTAATATGTGTAGGGACTGTGATTGCTGTGTGCACACGCGGGCTGAGGTGGCTCATCTTCGCGCTCAGCTTGCCACTTTGCTAAAGAAAGTTACAAGGCTGGAAGCTGCCGTAGGTGACTGCAGCAGATGTGATATCCGTGACCCTGTTGAAGCTAGTGCTATCACAGGTTGTCCCCTACCAAACATTGTACCTGCAGTCTAGGCTGAGACTTTGGAATCTGTGCAGCAGTCACCTGACAGTGACTGGCGCATGGTTTCCGAAAGTCGACGCCGCATGTAGGGGCAGTCTTAGAAGTCTGAATCCCAGGAGGGCAAGCTTGTTCCACTGTCCAATAGGTTTGCTGTGTTGTCTGGGTCTGATTCAGTTCCACATCGTCATTCTGCGAGTTGCCAGCCCCCCCCCCCCCCTGCCCGCTAAGTCTGAGCGATCACAGAAGGGGATTCTGGTGGAAGGTAGCTCCAACATGAGGCATTTCATTGAGACCCTTAGGGATATGGTGAATGGGTCGGGGAAGAAGTTCAATGTCCATTCATTGTGCATTAGGGGAGGTCTGATCCAAGATGTGGAACAGGCCATCCCGGATGCCACTGAACGGACGAGGTGTAGCCAGCTGCAGATTGTTGTTATGTCGGCACCAATGACCCTTACTACCTTGGGTCGGAGGGTCCCCTCTCATCCTTTCGGCGGCTTGCTCATAGGATGAGCTCTGTGGTTGAAGACCGCAAGATTTAGGCTGAGAACTATCTGCAGCATCGTCGATAGAACTGATTGTGCATCTCTGGTTCAGAGCTAAGTCGAGGGTCTGCGGCGTTTCTGCGATAATCATGGATTCAGATTCCTAGATCTGCACCTTGGGGTCGAGTCGTGTAGGGTTTCCTTGGATAGATCAGGTGTGCACTACACACGTGAATCGGCTACACGGGTGGCAGGGGCTGTGTGGAGTGCATTGGGGGATTTTTTAGGCTGAGGGAGAAAGACCCGAAATTGGGATTACAATTACAGGCAACCCAATTAAATTCGACACCATACATTAGGAGTAGCTTAAATCAATCTCAACCATTAAAAGTACTCATTATTAATTGTAGAAGTGTTTATAACGAGCAGCCTAAGCTCGAAAATGTTATTAGTAGCAAAGATGCAGATGATATACCTATTTGGTACTGAAAGCTGGTTAAAGCAGAAATTTTTAACAATAGCATGAACGTTTTGCGTAGGGATAAATTGCATTCCAATGGAGGTGGAATATTTACAGCTGTTAGTAAACACCTGTTGTATAACAAAATAGATATCTATATGGTCTGTGAAATCCTATGGATTAGATTCAACGTAGCTAGTACAAAACTTATAATAGGGTCTTTCTATCATCCACCAGATGCAGATGTAGCCTTAAGGAATAACATAAGTAATACAGCTCGTCAATTTCCGGATCATGCAATAATACTAGGAGGTGACTTCAACTTTCCGAATATCGACTGGACTAATTACGTCCATGTTACTGGTGGCATGGATAATACATCCTGTGAAATTATTCTTGTCCTTTTCTCAGGTCTTCACCTTGAACAGCTCGTCTCTGAACCAACGCGGTGCCATAACTGTAACGAAAACATTTTAGATATTCTCGTTACAAATAGGCCTGAATTATTCACGAACATTTCTACCATCATGGGAATAAGTGACCATAAAGCTGTAATTGCTATGGTAAAATTAACAGCCGCGCGCAAAGAGAAAAAATAAAGGATCGTTTAAAGATTCAAAAAGGCCTCAAAGGTGTGTTTTAGATGAGAAAAGAGGAGATTTTAAGAATGCAATGTGCAAGGCCTTTAATGACTTTCGTTGCAATTCACTTTCCAAAAGCCTCAATAAAAACCCAAAGAACTTTTGGTCATATGTAAAAAAAGTTAGTGGTAGTGACAACAATATGCCAGTTCTGCTGCAAGACGGTCAGGAAGTTGATAACAGATGCTTGTAGAATTTGATATTGATCCAGTACAAATTCATAGTGTAGGTATTATAAAGCAATTAACGCTCCTGAAGTAGGGGAAAGCGCTGGGTTCCAATGGTATACCAGAAAGAGTATTTTCAGAATACGGGGAAGAAATAGAACACTTACTGTCTTCGGGAGGACGGCGGTTCGAATTCCCGTCCGGGCATCCAGATTTGGGTTTTCCATGGTTTCCCAAATCACTCCAGGCAAATGCCGGGATGCTTCCTTTAAAAGGCCATGGCCGAATTCCTTCCCATTCCTTGCCCCCATCCTTTCCCGTCCCTAAAGACCTCACTGTTAGAGAGACGTTAAGCAGATTAAAAAAAAAATTACTGTAGATATATTCCATAAATCTTTAGAAGAGAGAAAAGTAACTTCTGACTGGAAAATAGAAGAGGTGATTCTTGTTTTCAAGAAAGGAGATCGGAGAGATCCTAAGAATTGCTGACCCATATCTCTAACATCTGTTTGCAGTAGAATTCTGGAGCATGTCATATGCACAGGTGGGCACAGTTAATCCAAACTTTAACTTCGTTAATCATTATTCCGCTACTTAAAAAGTTAACTTCAATAATCGTTAAAGCGTTAAATGTTTATAAATTTAACGCAAGTTAAAGTTATCCGTTAAAAGTTAACTAGTCAAAAGTTGTACTGATGTATTAGTATTATAGTACGGTAGGTATAACTGCTCTCTATCTCAAGGTGTTATGTACCACGATGCAAGTGTGGATTTATTTACAAAAATTAACAAATTGTGGTTACGCTATCGCCACAACAACGAAGTGGTATTCCTGTCTGTTTTTATCTTTGTTGAGACTGTGATCAACATAACACTTGCAAATTGTCTTACGAGAGACAATTAAGGTACTCGTGACTTTATAAAAAAAAAAAGTAGTAAAAAAAAAAACATGAATGCAGAAATCATGTAAAATCTTGTTCTGTTACGTTAACATATTTCCATGTTGTCATAGCACATTTTCTTTCATAACATAATGATCTCTTATGTACGGCAGGGGTGTTGTTTTGCAACTTTTAATTGTTAACGATGTTTACAAATTAATACACCTCATTACAGATAATAATGTTGATTTGTCAATAAGATCGGTTATGACGCTTTTTAGTTTATTTACGTTTGCAGAATTCACAATATAAAATAGTCATGCTGCTGGCGTTACGCCCCCGCCGGCTGAAAATGCTCGGCGCGCCGCCGCCAAAATTTTAGCAGGCGGCGCCCACTACTACACCGAACATACGAGCAGCGCTGCCAGTACAGCCAACTTATATTATACTGCTGTCTCTTTGAAATGATATAGAATGAAACCCAATTATACAAAGGGGTCATCCATTGATTACATACGTGAGTGAAAGTGCTGGGAGCAAAAAAAGTCCACGAAAAGTAAACAATGTATACATTGATAAATTTTGAATAACAAAAAGGAAATAGATATGCAGGAAGGGTTGCCAACTCAATGAAACAAAGGGCAAACACTTTCAAAAAGGTGCTGGAATGTACTTTACTTTTAAGTGCTCATTTTTGTATCCAATTATACAAGGCAATCTGTTTTACAAACAGGATACAAGAGGTAACCAAATTATACAAGTTTTGTATCCAATTATACAATCTGGCAGCCCTGCATACGAGTGGTGGCGTGGCGCACAGTTCAAACAAACGAAAAGACGTCAACAACCTATGTAACGGACTAAAGTTAACGGAAGTCCAATTTAACGGAAGTTAAGAAGACCGTTAATGATTTTTTAGGTTAACTTAAAAGTTAAATTTTTGCAATTTTTTTAACTTCGTTAATTAACGATTAACGGATTAACTGTTTTGTGCCCAGCTGTGGTCATATGCTATAACATTACGAAGTTTCTAGATATACCAACACAGATTTTGGAAGAACAGATAGTGTGAAACACAATTTGCCCAATTTTCACATTACGTAATGAAAGTTATTGATGCAGGTTCACAAGTTGATGCTATTTTCTTGGATTTTCAGAAAGCTTTTTACTCTGTACCTTACAACCGAATTTTAGCAAAGATTCAAGCATACGGTATATTGGATCAGATTTGTCAATGGATACGTGATTTTCTATCTGGTGAGTCACAGTATGTCATTGTTGACGGGAAAGCCTCTTCTAAGCTAGACGTTACTTTGGGCATTCCTCAAGGAAGTGTAATAGGATTACTTCTTTTCTTAATTTTTATAAACGACCTCTGTGACAACATTAATTGCAGGTTGCAATTGTTTGCAGATGATCCACTTATCTATAGGGATATAAGGTGCTCTGACGATTGCTTAGAAATTCAGTGTGATCTGGATGTTATTTCAGAATGGTGCCGTAAATGACAGGTTACACTTAATTGCAAAAAATGAAGGCAATGTAAATAAGTAACAAAAAGAATCCATTTGTTCACAAGTACAAAGTTAACAATTCAGTTGTTGACACAGTTGATTCCCTGAAGTACCTGGGCATAATAGTACAAAGCAACATGAAATGGGGTTTGCATGTAACCTCCACTGTATGCAAAGCTAATTCTAGATTACAGAAATTGTAATACTCATACAAAGGAAATAATGTACAAAACACTAGTTCATCCACATTTGGATTACTATTGTGAAGTTTGGGATCTGTATTGCAAAGGATTGATTGACACATTAGAGAAAGTACAGAGGAGAGCCGCTCGATTTGTGACTGCTAGTTACTGTCCTTACGAAAGTGTCACAGAATTGATACATAAATTGGGCTCCGATTGTTTGGCAGACAGATGTCGTCATTTTCGTTTGAATTTATTGGAGAACATGTGAAATGCTTTAATTTACGAGTGCAATGAAATACGTCTTCGCCAACCTATATAGGTCACAATGACAGGAGTGATAAGATTAGAGAAATAAGATGCTATACTGATGCTTTTATGTATTCTTTCTTTTCTTGTTCTATTCGGGATTGGAATGCACAGAATTAGGATTGGTGCTTAGTAGCACCCTCTGGCATACACAATATTTGTGAATTGCAGAGTATAGATGTAGATGCAGAAAAGTAGGACAGTTTACTAATAACAAACAATAATCAGCAGCCATTGGGTAAGGCAATTCAGCAAATAAGAAATGTCACACACAATGGCATGGATAGAAGCATGGAGTAAGGTATAAGATGCCAAAGGAATGGGATTTTTGGGATTATCAGAAGCACGTAGATGAATACTGCAATGATGCAGGAATCAGTTATGTGAATTTATAGACAAGTGTGATATTTCAGTAGAATTAATGACACATACCGAACAAGAGTTGTTGATTGTATACAGTCAAAAATAGTGAGGATGGTGAGAAATAAATTAACAGTTAAGGACAAGTAAATATCTAGCCAAAAATAATGGTAGTGCTGGTGCAATGGTTTTGATGTTGTTGGATGTTTGATTACTATGCTTTTCCCTGTTTCTAAGCAAACATGAACATCGGAGAAAGTAGTTGATTGAGCAGCCTAGGTCAACAGGAAGCAATATAAATTTAAAGAAACAGTTATGAAAATGATGGTGGAGAAGGGCAACTAGTTTAATCAAAAAATTAGGGAGAGCCATATTTATCAAGGTCTCGTGTGTGGAAGTGAAGGAAGTACTGATATTTCAAACAAGTAACACTTGTGACCAGACAGTTATTTGTGGAATTGTAACTAAAAAAAGGTTAGTAGGATTAAAATCTTAAAGTTTGCAACATTTTAGAGTATTTTGGACAGTTTTAGAGATTTTGGTAATTTGCTAATTATTTTATAAAAGGACATAGGCAAGTTTTGATACCACAGTTTTAAACAAGTTGTGAGCAGTTCTGGAGGGTAGAGGGATATTGGTGAAAACGTGTGAAAAACAAGCTAGAAAAGAAATACGCTAATTGGATATTGGAATAACGTAGTTTTGTGGTAGAGATTTAAATATAAATTATGAAAGAAGTGAACATTGGATATGAGCTAGATTAGTAAATTAAAGGGAGATATTCTGATTAATTTGCATTATTTGGAAAGCTTAAAGTAGTAATTTTAGTACAATTCATTGTTTTTGGGGTAATACCATTCTACTGGAACTATGATTCATGAAGATCAGAAGCCTTTAAGAACCCTCCAATCAGGAATTTATGTTAGACTGCTGAGGTTTGTTGTTGAATGAGGGTCATATCAGTTTGACTTACAAATTAGGGAAACATTTAGTAAAAAAGTGTAGAATTTAGTTGAAAGTAACTTTAAAGTATGGGGAAGTAAATTTGGAGTACCTCTATGGATTGCAGCCCTGTTTTCAGAAGATTTTTGGACATTTACTAGAATTTACTGGTTATATTGAGTTGGGACTGGCTATGTTGGACTGATTGTTAGTGAATCTGAAGTATGCTTCCATGGACATAGAGTCTTCGAAGAGAAAGACCTTGTTTAGTTATATTTCATGGTTAAATTTTTTTTATTAATTCAGGTGTTGTTTATGGAAAATTTATCAGTGAAATTATTAGAGTGAACTGTGACCTTAAACCCCATTCTTGTAATTTCGTATTGTTAATCCCAACTGCAACTCTATGTATTATTGTTTCCTTCAATGGAAAGGTGGCAGCTGAAATAATTCAGCTACATACACTTCTAGTTGCAATGAAGTGTTAAAGAACTATTGTACTTATTCAGCACAAAGTTCATACACGCTAAACCCACCAAAGCAATTTAATAACCCTATTGACAGTGAGCAAGTTTGAAGGTACAATCATATTACCACATAATGGTGGGAATTTAACAGGAAAGAAAATAAAGAATAGGGTAGGCCTCACCAGAAAATATGGGCTGAGAGATGCTTAAAGACTTTACACACCTGATAGCAAAAAGAAGGAAAATTAAAACACCCTCAAGGAAGGGATGTTCAATGTTTCAGATGAAATAATTCACATTAAGGGTATTGGTGAAGAGGCACTGCATACCCTTGCCACTATAAATTTACACTATGGGATAAGTCAGAAATGCGAATTAATGTGCGAGCATTATGTGATTTATAGAAACGTGGATTTAATATCTTATAAGATATTTAACTGGTGAAATACAGGACTCCATTACTGAACTTTGCACCGTGTATAATGGCATCTACCATCTGTTCAGAGACAATCTAATATTTATTTACACCTGCAGTATGACATGAGGTAGTATTGGTACCCCAATGCCCAAGGAAAAGTAATGAACAAATGTACATATCAAATTTGCCACAAGCAGAGGAGATACTACGGACAGTTAGCCAAATTATAGACAGAATGTGTGATCTGAGAAAATAAGATCGTGAAAATTTCCTCTTATACTACTAATGAAAAAATGGTTGCAAGTCGTTTAATGCACAGATACTATGACGTCCTGTTAGAAGACAGCATTTAGTAGCTCATACACATATTATGAGTTCAACTGGCTGAGTGTGGGATTTACAATAGCACTTAAAACATTTGAATAGTTGGTGAGAATTGTATTAGCAGATCACAAAAGGAAATATGCCTTGCCTACTTGAATGAGATTGTGTGCTATGTGGCATCATTGCAGGAATACAGTAACTGGCTAGCAGAAGTATTTGATGTGTTAAGAGTGCAAAGCTTAAAATTGCAGGTAGACAAGAGCATATTACTGTACAAGAAGGTCCCATATCTAGGCCGTGTAATCATGGTTGGCAAGGTAAAAACAGACCCTGAGAAGATACAAACCATTTGGGACTTCTCACAATCACAAAACAATAAAACAGTTAAGGGCTTTCATTGATCTTTTTGAGTGTAAACGAGGAGAATGATCCATTGTGGAATATGTGTGAAGTCAAAAGGAAAGGAGGATGGGGTGTCGTAGTGACTTAGAAATCTTAGCTGAGTTAGGAAGACATGTTAAAAATGCGATGCATGAGGCCTTTAATGATTTCCATTGCAACTCACTTTTCTATGAACCGCACAGAAAACCCAAAGAAATTTTGGTTTTACGTACGAAAAGTCTGTTGCAGTGACAACAATATACCAGTACTAATTTGTGATGGACTTGAGGTCAATGAAAGTCATGACTTAACACAAAATTCAAAAATTCATTCAATGATGAAAATAAGGCTAACATATCCATTTTCATACGTCTTGTAAAGTTAGAGACGGGTTCTTTACGGATAGATACTGCAGCTCCTGAAGTGGGGTAAGCACCAGCTCCCGACTAAATCCCAGTAAGTATATTTCCAGAGTATGTGGAGGAAACTGGACCATTTCTGATTTATACAGTAAATCTTTAGAAGAGAAAAAAGTACCTTCCGACTGGAAAATGCACAGGACACTGATTTTCAAGAAAGGAAATCAAAGGTCTTTTAAGAACTACCAACCAATATCTATAAAATCTGTATGAAGAACAAAAAGAATGTTTGTTCAGAAGTACGAAGTAAACAGTTCAGTTATTGATATAGCCAATTCCCTGAAATATTTGGGGATAACAGTACAAAGCAACATGAAATGGGAATTGCAAATAATTTTGGTCGTACACAGAGCTAATTCTAGGCTACAATTCATAGGTCAAATCTTGGAAAATTGTAATGCACAAACAAAGGAGATAGCGTACAAAACTCTCTTGCGTCCACATTTGGACTATTGCTGTGCCGAATATGATCAGTTTCGTAGGTGGATAATTGACAGTATAAAGAAAGTACAGAGAAGAGCTACTTGATTTATGACTGCTTTCCACACACCTTATGAAAGTGTCACAGGACTGATTTGTAGATTGGGCTTAGATTCTCTGGTAGATAGACGACGTAGGTATCGCTTGAACTTGTCGGTAAAAATGCGTATACCCACTTTCATTTACGAGTGCAACAAAATACTTCGTCCACCAGCCTATTTGGGTCACATTGACAGGAGAGATGAGATTAGAGAAATAAGGTGCCACACTAATGCTTATACGAATTCTTTCTTCCCTCGTACCAATGGGGTTGGAATGCACAGAGTAGAGATTAGTTTTGGTGCAAAGCACCCTCTGCCACCCACAATTTTGTGAAATGCAGAGTATATTTTTAGATGTAGAGGTATTACTCCATGCTCCTGAAATACTTAAGTAAAAAGGTCAGGCCTTTAAATAAGCTATGTGTGGGAACCAGAGGGGAAGGCTAAAGAATATGTTCATCACCCCACCCTTCCTTCAGAACCCCGGTTTCAACAAGTAGATGCCAGCGGAGATGCATTGGTGTGGTTGAGTAGGTACACGGCCTGTTACTAGATGGGCAACAGCTTGAAGTCCACGAAATTACCCGACCACTGAATTGTATTAAAATCTTTTAAAGCAACAAGATGAAGAGACTCTTGAGGAAAGACATGTGAGTCTGTGTGTGATCTTGACCTCTGCAAATGATATATAGAAGGCTGTTTAGTGATATGGATTCCTTGTTAAACTGTAAGCCCCCTACATCAGAGTAACCTTCATTGACAATGCAAATAAACTGACCATTTTAAACACATTTCTAGTGCTTTTTAGCATTTGAAGCTGCAGGTAAGCTAATGTAACAATAAAAGGAGACAAAAAAAAAAACTCCATACTTTTTTTTAAAAAAAAGTACATAAGTTCTATCAAAAGTTAAATTGATATTGTGGGTAGAGAAGGTGGGTAGTTACGATTAGCACCAAGAACTGCTTTATCAAGTCATAAAACTTTCATATAAATTTTAAAACAGGCCATTTTAAGGAATGAAAGAAGTCCAATAATACCAGTACCACAAAGCATTATGGACTGGGTTGCAAGAAAAAAATGAAAACATATTTGAAACGGTAAGCTTCAACAATTGAAGTAACCTATTAATTTTACCTGTTCTCTCGTTCCAAAAGAATGACAACAGGATCTGGGCCAGCAGGTCTAACAGTAGGTGCCACACAATTTTGTGTTGGAGCGGGGACAGGTGCCGGTGCATTGGATGTCCCAGGGGCGGCACGAGTCTGGGAAGTAACAGGTTCACCTGCCAATGTAATCACCTGCCCATTTTCTGAGACAGCATTTTGTGACTTGTCCGGAATGATGGCCCGTCCAGTTTTCCAGACCGGCGGGGCAAGACCTGCAAATAATACATAATTGTGCTACGATTCTTTGGTACAGACATTAAAGATACAGGAACAAACAATCTCAGCTATTTAACTTTGTTTCTTGTCACAATGAACTGGTTTCAAAAAATTACAAGGAACTGCAGGTAAAGACTCATTCGATACCTTGAATTTTTTTTTAACCATTTCAGTATTTTCTTTACTCTCTCACAATAATGTGGGCATACTTTTTCTGTTTAGGGATGATACACTTTCAAATTTGGAAGTTTTGAAAAACTGACAGAATTCAAAACTTATTTACTGATTACACACTACTGAAAAAAGTTAACTGACCCTAATAAATTCATGTGATAACCATTAAAAATAATATTGCTGAAGTGCCAATAATATAGTAACCATTAGCAACACACAGATGTAAACTCACACAATTCTTTTAAAAAATGTTGTCTTTATTACCAAGTTGTTACAGTCAAATTTAATAGTTTGCAAAATACATTGTTCCTAAACCCAAAAAGCAATTACTCATCCATATAACATAGGTTACACCTCTTCTCAGTATAACTTCATGACCCATATATCTGCAACACACATAAAACAATTTTGTGATTTGGTCAAGAACTGATTCCAAGCAAGCAATGGTTCTTGGCAAACCACAAAAAATTTCAGCTTTTTCTGCTGATTTTCTGCCAACATTCAGTAAGTAGTGTTTGGCACGGACTGTTTGCATCATTTTATCATATTACCTGATTACTTGAAGGAAAAGAATTATTATTAAATGTCTCAACACTGTATTTTCTTGATTATGTTCATCCTGGTGTTGTATCCAAAATAAATATAAACCATTATTTTGCTACATTACATCATAAATGTAGGTGATGAAATTATTATGATTTGTTATTTTAAAAATGATTTTATCAGTCTTTTAAATCATCCAGACTTATTCTGTTAAACTTGTATAATGTGTAGCATATTACAAACAAGCAAATCTTTTTTTTTTTTTAATTTTCAATTTCACTTGCTACATTTTATTTAGTGTGAACTCTAAAACAGACCAAAATATTGCTTATTATGTAGGGTATGTCTTTATTTTATTTTTTTATTTTAATTCAGTAACAACGTAGCACACACCATGGTTCCAATTTCCAAACGCACCTACTTTTACATTTTTTTTGTCTTAAATTCATTCACTGCTTCAGGTAAATTGTTTAGCATTTCCTTTGTGTTTTTACCAAAGCTTAATTTTAGCCTCACAAAAGAATCACATGTAAAATAGCCTATTACAGTCGAGCGTCGATAATCCAAAACAAAGTTATTTTGGATTACTGATTTGTTCATATTTTGATTTGTACAGTTTCAGATTGTATAGTTTTTATTTTGCCTTTAAATTTACATTAAGAACTGTACTTTATAATTTTACACACCCCAAGCAAAAGAAGTCTATTGCTTCATTTTGGAGACAATTAAGCTTCAGTTTGTAGAAAATAATCATGAAGCCATTATATGCGTATAATGTTGGTACGAGATACTAAAGTCAACAGAACTCACTAACACAGCAAATCAAAACAAAGGCTCAGGACGAACTCAATGGGTTTCAGATTTTTAAAAGAAACTCGAAACAACTGGCACACTGCAAGAATTGTTATTGCGTCACGGTTACAACAAACAAGGCCTCTCATTCGGGAGGACACCAGTTCAAATCCTTGTCCGGGCATCCAGATTTGGGTTTTCTGTGGTTTCCCCAGATCACTTCAGGCAAATGCCAGGGTGCTTCCTTCAAAAGGTCATGGCTGAACTCCTTCCTGTTCCTTCTCCCCAGTCCCATCCCACCTCTAATTATGTCGATGAGGCGTAAAGCCCTAAGAAAAAAAACATTCAGCATGAACGCCAGTGTGCGGTTGGTCAAGAAGATATTGCGGCGATAATACCTTATGGCTTTACATCACTTACAATAGCTGAAGGCAGAAGGGAAATGATAACAAAAACTACATTCATACAAATACTATGTAAGATTTATGGCATGTCTCATTTTCTCTCATTATTAAGGAGTCACCCAATATACTGCGTATTTATCACCCACTTATTTCCTCAAAGCAGTCTAACCATCACATATGGTAAATGACAAGTTTTATTTTCACTATCCTTATTCTAGTTCATATCACTTCTCAACACTGGTTCAACTTTTGTCTGTTAGTACTGGTGGGACTGTGGTACTGGGACCTAATATTGTTTTTTCCTCTAATGGCTGTGTGTCTCACCAATGTTGGAGTCATTAAAGGTGGGAAAGAAACAGAAAGGAATTCAGTCATGGTCTCTTAACCACCCCACGGAAACCATAAAAAACTGAAATCTGGATGGTCAGATGGGGATTTAAACCTGCACTCTCCCAAATGCAAGGACAGAGCCTTACCACTCATCCACCACACTAAGCCACAAGATTGTTAACATGAAAGCAAAGCTTTATTTTTTTTTTATTTTTTTTTGAAAATATATTATGGTTCACATTACCCAACATTTTTTATTGTTTAATGCAAGAGGCTATGTTGGCTGTTAACAACAGAGTATTTCTCTTTTTGTATATCTTTTCTCTCTCTTAATAAAGCAGCATTGAGAGACCAAATGTATCAATCAGAGGAAATATTTCACTGCTCCCACATAATACATCTTGCACTGACATACAAAGGGTTTAACTTGCAATGTAATCCTCTCGGCTGTCCAGCTGGATAGTGTTGTATAAACACGACGTTTCGACAGCTAGCTCTGCTGTCACCTAGCTGTCGAAACGTCGTGTTTATACAACACTATCCAGCTGGACAGCCGAGAGGATTACATTGCATCAGTACGCCGGGAAAGTCTCCACTCACTTGACTTTTTTTAAGGCTGTTTATAAACAAATCATTTCACAGTCACAAAAACCTAAAAGTTTTATGGGCACTGAAAATAAAAAGTAACCAGCAATTGTTATTAGGGAAAATTAATCAAAGATTTATCCTAAAGAGAGTGGGTTTAAATCTGAAACAGACATAAAGATGCAAACACTGAAGTAACAATACAATTTGGAAGATAAAATACATGTAACATATAGAAAATGTTTCACATAAGTTAAAGCATTAAAAAATTGTATGGAATATTTTACTTCAGACAAACAATACTGACAAAAAAAAGAAAAGAAATAAAAAGCAAATTGTACTGCCATGACCTAATGACAGAAACTGTAAGGACATAGACCGATACCGGGGTTGAGTATCGCCTAAGTGCCTTAACTTAAACTCTTGATAGCACTTCACTGTTCGATGAAAACTTACTGAATCTGTTAATTTGCTTTGACCATGTTGCCTGGATATTCAACTAGAACGCTACAGGTCGCCACAATATTTGATGACCTCAAACATTGAAAAGGTTATTCAACAGCTACGGAAATAAAACAGTTCACTTTCCCAAAAATTCTTCAAGTTTATTTAAATGAAATTAAAAGTTCAAAACAGCATTCTTACAGTTGATTAGGCAAATCGAACAATCGTTCCAAAAGTTTGCAGATTGTGGAGAGAAGTAAAGACCGACCGACCCCTGATGAAAATCACAAGTTCATGTTGATAAACAAATGCCATGCCCCAAAAGCCAAAATTCCATGATGGCCGACCCGGTGGTACCAACCTAAAACTTGAGCTGCCAACCTCACCTGCGCACACGGTTATAACATCTTGTCAGTACAACGTTCAAACCCGGACAGCGTGGCGTCATCTCACCGCCCCGTGATTTATAACCTCGCTGACGTCAGAGCCAAAACACAGCTTTATGCTACCACCTAGAAGATTTAGGCCGGAAATATCTCAGTAACTCAACAATTATACGAAACTTTAGGTGTGACAGTGTTTATACTTTTTTAATTGTGAAATAATGGATATTTAGTGATTAACTTTAAGTATCTGGTTTTAAAGATCCTAGCGTAAGAGTGAACTACTTTCCTACCCTGGGGAATTACTATTGTTCGAGAAACTTCTATATTTCGTCATTTTATTAAAGCTACAATTTATGCAAATAATATTATTATCACCGTGTTCTACCAAAATTCCTGAGTTTATTGGTGTAATTTTTATTAAGATTGGCGCAGGGAAAGTTTAATTACGACGTAACCAAAGTGCGAGTTCAGTTTTAATTTTATAACTTTATTTCTATTACTTTTATCGCAAATATAAAATTACCAAGAGATTCTCTGAATTAAATTACGTATTCTGAAAGTTATCTCATCTCTGTATGTTATCGTAAACAGCTGTAAATAATTTCGAAGCTACGCACGTGCTTGCAATGAGAAATAAATTTTAAGATCTCTATAGAATCGGTTCTATTGCCTGGAATTACTTGAAATTATTATATGTGATATTAGATTTTTAGGTCTTCCCGGAAATCTACTTTTTATTTCGAATGTTCTCTAGGATTTTGAGATAAAAAATGTTAAAAGTGAAGTGCATCTGACGAGGTATTAAAAATTGTTTTAAGTTATTTAAACGTTCAGAAACTACGAAATTTTAGTGAAATTATATTTTAATTGAGTTATTACTTCATCAAAACTACTTTATTTTGTTCAAAAGTGTGTAAAAACAGTGAAATGCCAAATATTAGGAACTGCTTGTGTGCTGAACTGGATTATTTTGGATTATCATATTTAAGGTTAGTAAAAGGTGTTAATATTATTACAGAAAATTAATTTAGTTGGTTTATTAAATATTGAGTTACTTTTTTGCTCGTAAATCGGGTTGAAAATAACAAAATACTTCCAAAGTAGGAGCTCATAATTCCAAAGTTGTATTATTAATGATTATTTAATTTTCAGTTGATTTAAAGTTTATTTATTATTATACAAAGTTTATATCCGGCATTTAGCAACTACTAAAAGTCTTTACTGCACTCAAATTGGCTTAGAAACTGTGAAGTTAACTTATAGCAAAATTTATTACTTGAAACTGAACTTGAGTGATTTAACCTATTTCCTCCCAAACTAATGTTTTCTTTCTGTTATAAAAGGTTTACTTTAGTGCTTTTATTTACTTTTGAATACTTTTACAGTTCCTAAAAGGGTTTATTCAGTTTGTTTGGTTACAGTATCTTCATGCTATATAAAGCTTTACTCTCATAACCTGTACACGAAATGAAACTATCTTTTACTAAAGAGTGAGCTTTCCTCTTAATACCTAAAGGTGAGAGGCTAGAATTTACTAAAATTCTAAGATGCTTACATGCCCCCTGAAGATTGAAGTTATTTTCCAAAGAAAACTAACTGAACATCTTGAAAAAAAAAAAAATAAGAGAAAAGCAAAATTTAAATCCCCAAAAGAAAATGAACTATTCCCCCAAAATTTAACTATCACTTGTCGGTTCAGTTCTCTCTCCACCATTCATACTCCAAAGCAAAAATATTATTATTTGTAACAATCTCAAAAACTTTAACTTTCACTCGCACCATTATTACAAAAATTCTTAAAAACTCGTTCATTCTTAAAAGATCGATATTAATGAAAATTTATGACCAAATAGCAAAAATGTAACATATTAAATGATCACAAAATTATAAACATGTGTAACATAAATAATCCCAAAATTGTCAAAATATCAAACATATTATTAAAATACAAGACATAAGTGGTATAAATGCATATTACAGAAGTACATTGAAAAATATTATTACAAGAAACATCACATCTGTTTTAAGAAAAAACATTAGAGTTTAACATTTTATGAACATAGACATAAGAACAAAAATGAAAAGTTATAGTGTTTTACAAATAATCACACTTTGAAATTCCATATAGGAAAGTCTTTCGTTTTCTAAACGTCCCTGTTTGAATATTATTCTGTTTTACTATGGCCTTAAAACTACCACTTTCCCTTTACACACTTTAAACCCTTATCACAGAACTCCCTAAATGGGTGAAAACCCAAGTCCTGTAACGGTCGCAGACTTTAAGGCTCGTAAATTATATAAATCAATAGCCTTTTGGCTAGGTCTGCTGAGCAATGTCCATCATCCCCGGTTCCTGACGCAGCAGGAGTAGCCTGGGGGACTCGGTCAGCTAGCTTGTCTGGAAATGATACAAAACAGAAAAAAGATGGGAATTAGTGGCGGCCAAACTGTTCTTAACCACTAACATATACATAGAGAAATATTAAAGTAAAATACAAAAGTAGATACAAAAGTAAGATTACAATAACCATAGTAATTACAATGAAGTTCCCACAAGTTGTTGGGAAATGAAACAAAACATAATTATTTTCCTTAGCAAAGGTGATAAAATAATTACAGATAGCAAGTAAAGTGAAAAACAAGTACAAGTTATAAGTATACCCATAAGTAAGTAATGTTACAAGAAATAATCCAAAGGAAAAATATAAAGGTACAAGAAAAATACAAGCATATACATATCAAGTTAAAACATAAGAAGGTGAACTTGGTCCATGCCAAGTTATTGGATCACTTAATTCAACTGAATTTGTTACAATCATAAGAAATATTACTTATTAGAGCTATTTACAAAATATTATCCCCAAAATAAAGGAAACATCCTAAAAATGTGTAGGGGTAAATTGTAACTTATAAGGAAACGTAGTTTCCAAGCAGCAGTACACTGCTGTGTGAAATGAGAATACAAAAGCAGTGTATGTAGTAGCAACGTAGTTGCGTGGAACCAGTATACTGGTTGGAAGGTCAAAACAGTGTGTCAAATCGTTGTGTCAATAGAGTTCACCCCAGTGTTGGTATCGATGTAGAACCAAGTAATGTAACCTTAGGTAGTTTCTACATTTGTGCTATCATCCTTAGCATAAAAAGGTTTCAGTGCTGATACATGATACCTCCCCTTGAACTTATTGGTATCTGGGTGAACTAGTGTGTAGTTATTGACATTCTGTACATCTGTAATCTTGAAAGGGCCCTCATAAAGAGGAAAAAATTTCTTTGTTTCTTCATTAATGGCAGAAGATTTAATGTGTTTTTGGACTAATACTAAGTCACCAATATTGTAAGATGTAAGAGAAATTGTTTTGTCATGACGTATTTTACGTTCCTCAGCTTTCTTTTGTAGTTGATGTAAAGCTATCTCCAGAGATTTTTCATATGAGCAGTTCTGTGTAGATGGGAACGTGATAAGCTCATCTATAACATGTGGTGGCCTTTTGCCAAACATTATTTCAAAAGGAGATAAAGATGTTGATGAATGAGGTAGTGAGTTTAAAACATCTTCAATGTGAGGAATTTGAATCGCCCAACTCTTATGATTCACATGACAATATGTGCGAAACCATCTCCCTAGCTCGCGCATAACGCGCTCAACAGGGTTAGCCTGGGGATGGTAATATGCAGTCTTAAGTGTTTGTATCTGTAATGACTGTAAATAATCCTTCCACTTAGTGCTAGCAAACTGAGGGCCATTATCTGTAAGTACCGCCTGTGGGTGTCCTACCTGAGGTATAAAATGTTGCGAGATTTTGGAAAAAATTACCTCTGTGGTGGGTCTTTTAATGGGGTATAATTTAATGAATTTGGAAAATACATCCATAATAACGCAAATGTATATCACTCCTCCCCTGGATCTAGGGAGCGGCCCAAATAAATCTAGTGATAACAATTGCAATGGCTTGGTAGGTACAATGGGTTGGAGCTCTCCTGCTCTCTGAACCGTATCAATCTTATTTAATTGGCATACTTTACAAGGTAATAGAATTCTTTTAATCCATTTTAACAAATTAGGGAAATACACATACTGTTTCAAAATTTGAAAGCATTTTTGTGGTCCACTGTGACCATGACTTAAATGTTGATATTTAATTAGTGGTTCCAGTAAGTGTTCTGGGATACATAATTTCCACCAGTCGGTTGAAGCAGTAGTCCTTTGAAAGAGTACACCATTCTTTATACAATAATAGGTATGTAGTTTATCAGAATCTTCTACCTGCTGTAACTTTTGTCTTATCAGTTTAAGGGTTGGATCTTTATCTTGCTCGTGTTGCATAGTCTTCAATGCATTCCTAATTTCCTTCTCAAAAGGAACCTGTCTAAGGTAACAAATGTGTGGCCCGTCACTACCAAGTTTGGTATCTGGTACTGTGTCTAAGCCTTCTGGCAGGCGAGATAGGGCATCAGCTATAATATTTTGTTGGCCAGGTATGTATCTGATCTCATATGAGAATTCCTGCAACAACAAAGTCCATCTAGTCAGTCTGCCTGGTAGTAGTGTACATTTATGAAGAAAGGACAAAGCTTTGTGGTCAGTGTATATGATAACTTTTCTCCCTAACAACAAGTATCGAAATCTTTGGAAAGTCCAAACTGCGGCAAGAGCTTCTTTCTGAGTAATGGAATAATTACGTTCCGCTTTATTCAAGAGTCTACTGGCAAACGCAATGGTCTGTTTCTGAGGGCCTTCCTCCGTTTCAACTTCCTGAAAGATTTCAACACCAAGGCCATAGTCAGACGAATCTGTGGCAATGCAAATGGGTAAATCCCAGTTAGGTGAGTGTAAGTGTGATATTTTGTAACAAAGCTTGTTTGATTTTGCAAAAGTCTTGTTCGCAATCTTGCGTCCATTTCCAAGTAGAGTTCTGTTTGCATAGGATTTGGAAATGTTGACTGTTTAGTGCCTGATTTGGGACAAATTTTCTATAGTAGCCACATAATCCTAAAAAGCTTTTAAGTTGTGTCCTGTTCTGAGGTCTAGGAAAGTTTTTTATTGCTGCAAGCTTATCTGGTGAAGGTTTAATCCCTTGTGGGGTGATGACATGTCCTAAAAATTTAATATGTGATGTAAGAAAGATACACTTTTTTAATTTCACTGTCATCCCCCCCTTCCTGAGAGCAGTTAGTATTTCTCTTAAAGTATCCCAGTGTTCCTGAATCGTCTCACTTGCAATTAAAATGTCATCGACATAGACATGTACTTTCCTTAACAATTCAGGGCCTAGAACCTTATCTAGTGCACGTATAAAGTTAGCCACGGCGTTATTTAAACCAAATGGTAGCACCTTAAAGTGGTAAGATCTACCCTGATATAGAAAAGCTGTATACTCTCTAGAACTCGGTGCTATAGGGCACTTGCCAGTAAGAGCATGTTAAATCAAGGCTTGTTAAGAACTTTTTCCCATGAAAATTGTGGAGTATTTCATCGATAGGCAACGGATGATCCCTTTCAGTCTGAAGATGTTTATTTAAAGTTCTAGCATCCAAAACTAGTCTAACTGTTTGATCAGACTTGATGACAACTACAAGTGGATTGTTGTAAGGGCTATGTGACCTTTCTATAATTCCCCCATTGGAGCATACGGTTAATTTCCTCTTCTACCATCTGCCGTTTCGCGATGGGTAATAGGGTATGGCTTTACAAAGAATGGCTGTGTACAGGAAACCTGAAAATGGCATTGGTAGTTTTGTATTAAACCAGGTTGATCGTTGAAGACATCTGAAAACTCATCAATTAACTGCACTAACTTATGTTTATGTTGTGAGTCTACATCCTCAGTAACTTTTTCAAGAATATCTTCTCCTTCCCTAATGCTCAATTTATCAACCCAAAAGTTTACTACCTTGCTATGAAATGAAAGCTCCGAATCCATATTAACTGCTACATTCTTGTATAAAATCTTCACTGAAGGTGAATGTATTTGTTTCCATCCCTTTACCAACTGAATTGATAACCGTTTGTTGTCCAATGAAAAGACTAATGTATTCTTGGCGCAGTCTAGAGTAGCTGCAGTGTGGCAAAGCCAATCAATGCCAAAGATACATTGAGGCTGAAGGCCTGGTATCACATAAACTCTTAACTCAAATGGTACATCCATAATAGTGCCTTCGAGTAAAGCCTGAATTTTAATTGTTTTGCTTTTCTTACCAGTTGCCGTAATGGCTGTCATTTGGGGTACTTCATAATAAGGTACAGGTTTAATTGCATTTAAAGTATTGAAAAGCTCTTCAGAAATACAGGATAATTCAGCTCCAGTATCGAGGAGCACTTCTAAGTGTAACCCTTGTACCGAAATTGGTAATATGGGTACTTGCACCAGATCATCATCATTCAAATTATCTTCATAAAGCAAATCCTCCCTAGGATTATTATGAAACATAGTGAAAACTCCAGGTGTGTGATGTGGTCCTGAAAATACTTTCGCCTCTGTTTGGACCAAGACATTGGCAGGACTTAGTTTTTTGACTGCCCACTGTCTTCTTCGCGGTGAATTATAGCTTCAGTAGTGTCAAACTGTGGTGAATCACTGCGCCTTTGTGTTCTGTTGCTGTTATTGTTATTACCTCTCCCGCGGCCTCTACCTCTAAAGAAACCACGAATGTATGTTTTTCCTCTATTAGAAGTTGGAGAAGTTTTAGGTTGTCCTCCATTTGGAGGTTGATCACCATGATTATCTGAGGAAGGTTTGTTATCAAAATGTTTGTTGCCGTCTTGTTGAGGAGACCTATTGTTATTATTATTATCTTTAAATGTTTGTGAGTTTGGGTTCCTATCCTTATAGTCATTCTGATTATTCCAATAACGGCGTTGGTTCGCAGGGTGGTAATTGCGAGTTGCCTGCTGCATATCTAGATTATGTAATGTCTTCTCTGCTGCATCAATAGTATTAATACCCAATAGTGCAAAAGAATTTTGTACTTCTACAGGTAATCTTCCCAAAATATGCTTGACTAATTCTTCTTCTGGGATAGGTATTGATAGATGACAGGCTTTGGCTACTTCAGTGAGGAAGAAATCAGTCATTGTGATGTTACCATCTGACCGGTAAAAAGGACCTGTTGAAATGGTTTTCTTAATGGCAAACTGTATGTGGGTGGACCAAAACCTATCCAAAAAACATTTCTTAAACTGTGCAAAGGTTTCACAAGATTCCTTATGTCTTACGGCCCAAATTCTACTTGTGCCAGTTAAGTGTTGGATAACAATTTCAATTTTTTCTTTATCTGACAATAAATCAAAAATCCTGAAAGCTTCAAAACTTTGCAAAAAATCTACAGGATGGACAGATCCATTTTCAGTAAAAGGTTTAACCTCAATTTTATTGTTTCCAAGTAATGGGAAATCTGATGTTCTCAGATCAACAGCTGATATCCCCTGCTTAACTAACTGTTCCACTTTGCTTTGGCATCCCTGAATATCAGTTTGTGTCTTTTGGACCTGTAAATCCAAAGCGGAAACTTGTTGCAGTGTTTGTTGTTGTTTCTGATCAATGTGCAGAACCTGTTCATTTAATGAAGTCAACCTAACTTTACTATTTGCAACCTCTTGCGTAAGGGAAGTAACATCCTCATCCAATCTAAAGACATTTTGCTGTACCTCTGCAATTTGTTGAGTATTTGTCTCAGTAGCAGTATCTAAAACTTGCACATTATTGTGTATTTGAACTACATTTTCACTTACTGCAGAAACAGTGTTGTGGATTGACTTAATGGAGTCAGCTGAAGTGGATACAAAATGTTGTAGGTCAGCTGATATTTTAGCAATTGTTGAATCTTGTGTGTCAATTCTAGGTACAATTTCCTTTTGAAAATTACTCAATTGATTACTTAAAATGGTGGAATTCTTATAGCATGTGTCTCTAACTGAATGAAGTTGGATATTAAAATCTTCAAGTTGTGTCTCAACTTTATCTGCATGTTGGTTAAATGTCTGGAACATTTCTGTGCGGTGTTCTTGTAACTGGTTTGCAAACTCTTTCCTATTTACCTCACACTTCTCTTCCGACAGTACTGATCTCTTTTCTAGACTTGATATCTTGCCCCCCATGTGTGTTTCAAGAGAATTTGTTTGGGCTGTGAAAGCTTGTGTGAGTTTCTGTTCCAAAGATATGCATGAATTGTTGAGGGTGGTTCTGAAATTTGATTCTAGTTGTTTCAAATCTTTATTGTGTTGTTCCAACTTATCATTGAATTCATCCTTGTGTTTATCAAGTTTATCATCAAGACGTTTGAAATCCTGTTTAAAATCTTGTTTTTGTTCCTGGAAAAGTTCAAACATCCACTGAAATTGTGGTGGTACATTCATTCTCTGTGTGGGAGATTCTACTGCTCTAGCTTGAGTATTTATCCCTGTGGGTGTATGTATTGGTTGTAAATTACCAGTAATGGTTGCAGGTGTTGGTAGGGTGATATTTTGTGTTTCAGATGTGTTGCTATCTCCATTATTTTTTTCAGGAAATCCTGGAAAATCGCTCTCAGAGGTCGTGTGTGAGGTAACACTATGGCAATTGGAATCATAGTTGTTTAGTGAATTACGCTGTTGCAATGCTGTTGTGTCCTCTATATCAGATTCATCTGAATGCAATGTAGGAAGATCAGTACCAGAAACAGGTGTCAAGTTTGCAATCTGTTCCGCTAAATGTGCAACTTGTAGAGGATGGGGTTGCTGAGTATCATGTACAAGTTCCTCCTGAACAGGGATAGTATCAGTGGTAGACTGAAGTGAATTGTCAGAAGTACGATCAGTCTCATTAACATTAAGTTGCATTTGATCACTAAAATGTTCCTCAGTCTGTGAAGCAGGCTCGGCAACAGGAACATCAGGTTGTTGTGACATATTTATTAAGCCTCTAGATCTGGTTCTCATTGAATGAGTTCTTATATCTCCCCCCTCCCCAACATAAGCTACTAAGCTTCTAACAGTGTTGTCATCATTTGATGCCATATTGACAATAAAAAACAATTACACAAAAGGAAATAATCGCAAAAGGAATTGAATTGAGTATGACCCAAAAAAAAATTATCAAAATAGGGTATAACAGAATTTCAGCAAACAGCTGATCTCAAAATTTCAAAGTTCGACGCTAAAATGTAAACAAGAACACAGAGAAAAATAAAAATAGAAATTCCCAAAACACAAAAAAGAAATAAAAACTAATGAATACACAAGAATATTATTAACTCCCACGTAAAACAAAAACACTGTAAAAATCGAAGTTTTCAAATGTAAACACAGCAAAGATAATCACTGAAGCAGATGGTAAACACAGGTATAGAAAAGAGAAAAAAATATCTTTGTTATGCAGTATGTCTCAGCAAATCGTCGGCGAAGATGTACAATCTCGATAGTAGTAAACTCTTTGGGTTACATACAACAACAGCTGATCGGAGGTATACACAAAAACAGCTGATCGGAGTTACACATACAGCTAATCGGAGTTACATCCCAACATAAGTTCCAAAACACTGTTAATTTACTCGTAGAAAAGAAAGAAAAATGAAATGCCAGGTAAAATTAGGCCGATAGGTAAAATGGATTACCCCAAAGTCTTATCACTCAGTAAAATCGAGCACAAGTTTGCCACCGTAATGGCATAAATAATAGTAAAAATGCGGTTACTGTGGTTGCAACCTTTGAACAATATCATAAGATATTTTGGTCAACTATTAATTGAAGTTTAATGCTTCTATGCAGCATGAAAAAGAAAGAAGAAACTGCACAGATGATAGGAAAGAATTCTCCAGGCAGGCCTAAACTGTCGCCAGAGTTTAGGATGGAGAAGCCCGATGTCGAATGAAGAAAAAATGTACTTATCTTGAGCAGGCTAGATGTCCGTAGTCGGCGTGATGAAAGAAGCGATGTGGTGTGGCGAATACCGCGTCGTCCGCCCTCCTCTGGACCCAAAGCCAGCACTTCGGATGAAGTGTAGGAGGAGTAGTCGACATCCAAGTCTGCTCGGACTCTCGAAACTGTAGTCGTGTGGCGTCGGTGATGTGGTCTGGTCGGCTGCTATCGGTCCGCCAAGGTCGATGGAGGCATTCCCGAAGAAGATGTTATCCACGGGTAGGGGCTCACTTGTAACAGTTTGGTCGGCTAATTCTCTCCACCGTTTGAAAATTTCACAAACACGAGCCTTACAGTCCCATGTAAGGACAAGGGGTTGTGCGCCGAAATGTTCGGACGACACAAGATTTGTTTAACCTCCCCAAATTGGAAAGGTTATTCAACAGCTACGGAAATACAACAGTTCACTTTCCCAAAAATTCTTCAAGTTTATTTAAATGAAATTAAAAGTTCAAAACAGCATTCTTACAGTTGATTAGGCAAATCGAACAATCGTTCCAAAAGTTTGCAGATTGTGGAGAGAAGTAAAGACCGACCGACCCCTGATGAAAATCACAAGTTCATGTTGATAAACAAATGCCACGCCCCAAAAGCCAAAATTCCATGATGGCCGACCCGGTGGTACCAACCTAAAACTTGAGCTGCCAACCTCACCTGCGCACACGGTTATAACATCTTGTCAGTACAACGTTCAAACCCGGACAGCGTGGCGTCATCTCACCGCCCCGTGATTTATAACCTCGCTGACGTCAGAGCCAAAACACAGCTTTATGCTACCACCTAGAAGATTTAGACCGGAAATATCTCAGTAACTCAACAATTATATGAAACTTTAGGTGTGACAGTGTTTATACTTTTTTAATTGTGAAATAATGGATATTTAGTGATTAACTTTAAGTATCTGGTTTTAAAGATCCTAGCGTAAGAGTGAACTACTTTCCTACCCTGGGGAATTACTATTGTTCGAGAAACTTCTATATTTCGTCATTTTATTAAAGCTACAATTTATGCAAATAATATTATTATCACCGTGTTCTACCAAAATTCCTGAGTTTATTGGTGTAATTTTTATTAAGATTGGCGCAGGGAAAGTTTAATTACGACGTAACCAAAGTACAAGTTCAGTTTTAATTTTATAACTTTATTTCTATTACTTTTATCGCAAATATAAAATTACCAAGAGATTCTCTGAATTAAATTACGTATTCTGAAAGTTATCTCATCTCTGTATGTTATCGTAAACAGCTGTAAATAATTTCGAAGCTACGCACGTGCTTGCAATGAGAAATAAATTTTAAGATCTCTATAGAATCGGTTCTATTGCCTGGAATTACTTGAAATTATTATATGTGATATTAGATTTTTAGGTCTTCCCGGAAATCTACTTTTTATTTCGAATGTTCTCTAGGATTTTGAGATAAAAAATGTTAAAAGTGAAGTGCATCTGACGAGGTATTAAAAATTGTTTTAAGTTATTTAAACGTTCAGAAACTACGAAATTTTAGTGAAATTATATTTTAATTGAGTTATTACTTCATCAAAACTACTTTATTTTGTTCGAAAGTGTGTAAAAACAGTGAAATGCCAAATATTAGGAACTGCTTGTGTGCTGAACTGGATTATTTTGGATTATCATATTTAAGGTTAAAGGTGTTAATATTATTACAGAAAATTAATTTAGTTGGTTTATTAAATATTGAGTTACTTTTTTGCTCGTAAATCGGTTTGAAAATAACAAAATACTTCCAAAGTAGGAGCTCATAATTCCAAAGTTGTATTATTAATGATTATTTAATTTTCGGTTGATTTAAAGTTTATTTATTATTATACAAAGTTTATATCCGGCATTTAGCAACTACTAAAAGTCTTTACTGCACTCAAATTGACTTAGAAACTGTGAAGTTAACTTATAGCAAAATTTATTACTTGAAACTGAACTTGAGTGATTTAACCTATTTCCTCCCAAACTAATGTTTTCTTTCTGTTATAGAAGGTTTACTTTAGTGCTTTTATTTACTTTTGAATACTTTTACAGTTCCTAAAAGGGTTTATTCAGTTTGTTTGGTTACAGTATCTTCATGCTATATAAAGCTTTACTCTCATAACCTGTACACGAAATGAAACTATCTTTTACTAAAGAGTGAGCTTTCCTCTTAATACCTAAAGGTGAGAGGCTAGAATTTACTAAAATTCTAAGATGCTTACAAAACAGTATGTATATAAATTCTTAAACACAATGTGATATTTACCTTCAGTTGGAGAGAACCTCTGCAAGGATGATAAAATATAATTTGGAAGGGACATATTACGTGCCAACAGACGGTAAGCCAAAATCTGAGTGCGCAATTGGTGCATCTGTTCCTCAGTGTACGAAAATTTATCTGGAGCATCTCCTTCAACCTGTGGAAGAATATATAATCACAAAATGATAAATAGCTTAAACCAAGCATGAGAAAATATTGTAAAATTATAATAGTCCCAAATCCTGGTATCATACTTCACTTGTTTTTTGTTTACTTCCATGGCAATTATCTACAATGATGTGAGATATTAGAAATCTTAAAACATTCTCCCATCACAGAGCCTTTATCCAACATTATTTCCAATGTTCATTTCTGTTAGACCACACACTATAATCTGATACAGGAAAATGTTTTCCTAAACTCCGTGCATTAAAATAATAATCAAACTGCCACATCATCCACACTTCACAAGTCGTCACATGCGACATATTTCATTTCTGCTGAGAGTTATATCCTTTCCATCGCAGTACAAACAGAGAATATGAGGAAGCTACTTAAGTACAGGGTGAGAGAAGTGCTGATAAAACAAACACCATACAAAATGGATATGATTCAGAGCAGTTTCAGCCTGAAGGAATGACTACATGGGAAAGTTTTCAGACACTACAAGTCTCTGACATTAATCTGAAACATGAGCTGTCCAGATTCACCCTCAGTGGAATGGATTGTTTGCAACACCTATCATCCTGTTAGTATGCTATGTATGAACCAAAGGACTATACTGAAGGATAATTAAATTAATTTTTGTGCCTATTTTGTTACTGCAATGATAATGTATGCTTCATGACTATTAAACACATGTAGCAATGTGGACATTAAGATATGTTTGCTCTTGTTCCCAAGTTTCACCTGTAACACACAATTCTCTGTTCATAAATTACAAATAACCATACACTCCCCATTTCTAGATGTAGAGCATGACGTTAACAACAAGTACAACAGTTTCCTAATAGATCATCTAGTAATTTTCAGTCTGGATTTGAGCTTTATATCTGATTCGTTTGAAAGTCATTACAAGTTAGACCGCATCTAACCAAGATATAAGAAGTGAGCAACCTCTGTCAAAGAATCTTCATGACATCCATCAGGGGTGCTTTCATGAAACTAGTTCCCCCAACAGAGTGTCAAAAATGTAGCAACTGTAGCCTGTTAGTAGTTCCAGGATGAACAGTATAGCTGAGAGACTATTTTTATGTTTAGTTAAATTGTGTGATGGAATATATAAAAATAAATAAAACTAAACATAAAAATAACAGCTATATTTATAGTCAGAAAGAGAACAAAAAAACTAACTTCTTTGTCATATAATATACCTGATGAAACAAAGTGGGGAGGGGGGAAGGACAGAAATAGGCTTTGCTTCGGGGCAAATTACTTCCTTGTAACCCTGGGAGAAAAATATAAAACTTTAATTTCTAAACTTGTCATGCTATAACAAAAATACACAGAATGATGATTAAACAACCACGTATTTCTGTACTTTACTGTCAATAGCTCAGTGGCTCACAATGTGAATTTCATAAGACAGATTTTCAAGAAACATTTGGCAATAAGTATATAAATTTGACTACTCATGGGTGACAGAGGGTTTTTTGCACCAAAACTAAACTTCATTTTGCACATTCAAATCCAGAATGGCACAAGGAAAGTAATAATTCATGTAAGCATCAGTACAGCACCTTATTTCTCTGATATTATCTCTCTTATCATTGCAACCCTAATAGGTCGGTGGACGAATAATTTCATTGTACTTGTAAACGAGGATGTTCGCTAGTCTGCTATTAGACTAAAACAAAATTTACGTTGCCCATCTGCTAGACAGTCCCAGCCCAACCTAAGTATCAATTCCGACTCTTTCATAAGGGCTACGGTAAGCAGTCACCAATCGAGCGGCTCTTCTCATTATTTTCTCTATGCTATCAAACAATCCCTTGTGACAGAGATCCCAAATGCAAAAACAATAATCCAAATGTAAACGTATGAGAGTTTTGAGTGATGCCTCCGTTGTGTTTGTATTAAAAGTCTCTAAATTATACATAAGGACCACAGTCTAGGATCAGTTCTACCTATGGCCTAAGTTATGTGCAAGTACTATTTCATGATGCTTTGTACTATTACAGCCAAATACTTCAGATACTCAACCATCTCGATAACTGAACTGTTTACTTTGCACTTCACAACAAGTGGATTCGTTTTGTTACTTATATGCATTATCCTTCCCTTTTCGGAAATTAATATAAGCTGTCACTCATCACACCATGCCGAAACGGCATCCAGATCATTCTGAATTTCAAAACAATCGCCAAAATTCCTTACTTCCCTATAAATGACAGCACCATCAGCAAACAATTTCAAACTGCTATTAATGTTTTCTCTGAGATTGTTTATAAAAAATAAAAAAATAAGTGTTTGTATTACACTCCCCTGAGAGATGCCCGATGTAACATCTAGATTAGAAAAGGCTTCTCCATCAAGGATGATATACTGCCACTGACCACTTAGAAAATCTCATATTTGTTCACAAATCTTGTGTGATACACCATACAGTCAAATCTTCACTAAGAGACAGTTCTGTGATGCAGAGTTGAAAATATTGTGAAAAATCCCCCCCCCCACAAAAAAAAACATTAACTTGTAAACCTGTATCAGCAAGTTTCATTATGTCATGTGAAAATATGGCCAGCCACATTTCATATGATCTTCCAAAATTGGTGTTGGTTCAGTATAAGAAATTCAGTTTTGTCTGGACTCTTTATATTTTTCAGACATGCTCAATCTTCCAGCCTGAAGGTACTTTTTTCTGTTCAATGGATTTATAATATATATCAGACATAAATGGTTCAATTTCAGTAACGAATTCTTAAAATACTCCTACTGGGATACCATCAGGATCTAGGACTTCCCCCACTTCAAGAGCTCTAATTGCTTTATAATACCTGCAGTATCTATTTGTAAGGAATCCATTCCTAACTTTGCATGACATGGTAAAATTGGAATCAGTATGTTAGCCATAATTTCATAAGTGAATGAATTTTTAAATTCAGTGTCAAAACATGTTAGCTGCATCACAGCTTCCATTAACTTCAGACCTGTCGTGTATTAATATTGGTATATTATTGTCATTATAATTGACTTTTCTTACAAATGACCAATTTTTTTTAGTATTATGTAAGGCTCTTAAAAAGCAAATTGCAACAGAAGTCATTAAAGGCTTCACACATCACATTTTTAATATGCCCTTTTAATTCAACTAAATTTTCTTAGTCACTAAGGTAACCCATCCTACTTGACTGTGCATGTATCCTCCTTTGCTTTTTGAGTTGATGTATAAGCCATGTTGTACAATTTCCTTCGTTGATTGTCTGTTTTGGTATATGTATATTAATAACTTCCCTGACTGTAGATATAAATCGATGCCACATCTCTTCGATGGTGCCACTTGTTACTTTGATGGTATGGTAAATATCCCTCATGCATGTCCTAAAACATTTCTTTGTTGCCCTTTTGAAACTGTAAACAGTTATTTCTTTTTTCATTTTGTGCTCAGAATTTAATTTTTGGTTGCAAACTACCAATCTGTCCTTTTCCTATGCCTGCTGAAATGTTCATGAATAATTCTGGCCTATTTGTGACCATAAGGTCTAGAATGCTTTTGTTACCATTATGAGACTGTGTTGGTTCAGAACCCAGCTGCTCAGAATGGTTTAACAAGATGTTTTATGCATGCCACCAGTAATGCGAACGTAATTACTCTAGTTGATAAATGTTCATGTTATTCTTAAAAATTTCTTCAGCTTTAACAAGCTTTCTGTACTTATTACAATAATGACTACTATGCTATTAATAATGTTTTCTAGTACAGGTTGTTTGTTAAAAACACTTCTACAGTTAACTGGTTGTTGTTATTTGGGATTTAGGGTGTGCCAATGTCAGTGTCATTAGCACCCTAACAAATACTTACATGGCAATGAGGGTAATTCAAAGTGTTAATACTGTCTGTATGACCGATGTAAGGGGAACGACCATACAAACACAAAAATAGGATAAAACAATAAAATATTGGCTTTTAAGAGGCCATAAAACCTACAAAGCTAGAAAAAAACAATTATTGGCTGGCAGTAAACCAAACCAAAACAAACAAAAAAATGATCACCGATAGGTGGCTATAAATGGGACATTCATCTATCTTAAAAACTGAGTCAGTCTGCCCACAATTTTTGTAATAAGCCCAGCCAATACACAGAATTTTAAAACCACCACCACATTGCCAATGTCGTCATTTAAAATAAGGGACAGATCATTGGCTAGACTAACATCTGCCCTTAAAACTAAAAACAATACACAATCTATGAAAATGTGGTGCACCATCAAAGGAACAGCACAAGCATCAAATTCTGGTGGGCGAAAAAGAAAACGAGTCAAAGGAAAGTGCCCTATACAGAGGCAAGTAACCTCATCCCTTCTCACCCGCTTGAAGGAGTTGTTTCACAGCTGAACAGTCTGTGTGACCAACTGAAGCTGGTCATGCCACTGCCTCTGCATTCACCAAGATGAGGTCTGACTTTTGGAGCAGACCTTGTTACAAACTAACTTGGCAGCTTCATCCACTACCTCATTCTCTCTGGTTCCTACATGGCCAGGAACCCATTAGAAAACCACAAGACTGGAGTGAGTATGTCCTGTACTAAACAGTCTGCTGGGTACACATTTCCCAATGGCTGAACGCAGCTGAGGGAATCACAACATTTGATGTACTTCATGTCTGTGGAGAGAGACTGCAGTGTATTTATGCACATGCTGTCCAACTTGTATATCTAAGTCGCTCGAGGGAACACTACAGAGCAACCTACTCCATTAGCCTGCTTGACTCATTCGTATATACCAGGATAAACGTGTGCTAATGGTTTTAAAATCATTAAAAACTTTAATAAAAACATTGTCAGTGGTAAACAGCTTGTTGTAATGTGACAGGTCTAAAAGAATGTTGAGCCTCTTTAAAAGCTAGGGAGGAGATTTACTCCAATTCCGGTGATTAAAATTGGGCAACTCATAACAACAATCTTCTAGGATAGCCCTTTTATGGTAGCTGAAAGATTTGGTAGCTCGACACTGATTAGTGCAGAGGTGTTCAAAGGGTGGATTCATCGCTGTGTCATAGACAGGACTGCAAAGCATTGGTGCAATTTGTGTGGAGTGTCGCACCATGAGGGTACGCCAATAGATGACAAGGGGTGGTTCACATGCCTCAGCATACACAGCCATACTCCACTGCAACCTTGCGAACGCTCTGTATTATGGTAGGCAGTAACGGTATACACCCCATGATCTACCTCACAGATACTTTAAAACATTAATAACCTTTAAGGCTCTAGCTTTCAAATCCCTAATGGAGCCTATACACCTTCAGCTTAACTGCGCAGTTTATCACTTGTAAGTGACCAGATGAATCTGTATAGTTGAGGCAGATTTTTATGCGGGCCGCTCGTCTGCAGGAGAAACTCATCTTTTGCAGCTATAAAATGCACAGTACCCACCGGCAATTGCACAATTCAGAAAGTCTTGTTGTAGCTAGTCATTTTAACCTAACCCCATTGCCATCATGACTTCAATGAGGCTTGTATGGCAGAGGTGACAGCAACAGATTCCGAGTGGACAGTGTTTCAAACAAACGAGGCCATTTGTCCTTTTGCTGAATCACCCTCAGTATCGTTCTTTCTGCGGGTCATATCCCCTCGGCACTAGATGATGTGTGGGTCTAAACTGTGTCTCCTGAAGACAGAGATACGAGGGATTCAAATGTGCCAAGAATAGTACTTTCTCTTTGAGAGCTTAAAAATCGTTCACATTCCACCAAATTATGAAGCCCAACCAATCGATTTAACTTACCCACTGCGGATCGCATGGGTCCCCATTCAGTGACTGCTGAGAAATGGGATTAGAATTGTCCATTGGCATTTCCTTGTCTTCTGGTTCTCAATACAGTTCAGATTCAGTAAAGGCCTCGAACATGTGGGGTTTTTCTTCCACCAAAGCCTTTTCCTCTTCCTTTCCTTGACAACTTGTGGTCTTGGAGGCAAAGATGAAGGTGAATTCACAAACACTGTTGGGTCAGAATGAAAAACGACTTTGGACCTCAGACGTTTTGTGCTAGTTTCCTTCCGTTGCAAGCTGATGATATTGCAGGTAAACTGTGCTCCACAGAATTAAATAATGTATAATTTACCTGTTACACCCCCGTTTCAGGGGAACTTCTCGGGTAGGCTTAGGTTATGTATGACCGAGTAGATCAGCAACAAAGAAATAAACCGCAAATCATGCTAAAAATAACTGTTGGATTTTGATAGAAGTTTGATAAATGGACAGCCAATGGTCCTGCTGGATAATATGGTATGCTTCATTTTGATGTGACATGGTAAAACTGATAAATTTAAGACAAATTTTCTCCGACTGTGATTCACACCAAAAGTATTAGTCAGATTTTGATGGGGTTCTGATTAGTGATCGAGTGCCAGCTTGTGGTTACAGTCATCTTTTCCCTTCCATACACAACTTTTCATGTTGTGAGATTGAAGGCTTTCACGGCGTATCAATGAAATGTAGTCTTCACGGGTTTTCCGCCGTATGTTGTTGAAATGTGACAACGAGCTTTCGGCGGCTGACTCTGCCGCCATCTTCAGTCAGCCGCCAAAAGCTCGTTGTCACATTTCAACAACATAAGGCGGAAAACCCGTGAAGACTACATTACAACTTTTCATACCTACATCAATATCTTTCCATGCCTCATCACCAGTATACACCTTCTACACTCCCATAACCCTCTTCACCCTCCTCCTGTCTTGCAATGAATCCCATTCCAGCTCTTTTATCATACAGGGTGTGGCAGCATAACTTCCTTTGTTTTAAATGTGTGCCATTCAGACTGTTGATATCGTAGCGCAGCGCTAGTGGTCTCATTCGAGAGGCATGACTATACAGTTTTGCCCGACAAAGTTCAGTCGCCATCATGCGTTGGAACAGTGAGGAGCGTGCGTTTGCCATTGAGGCCTAATTTTCGAGCGGTTGTTCTGTGATCGCAACCCAGCGCGCTTTTCGGAATCGCTTTAATTTAGCCCCGTTGTACCTGTCCCGGACCGGAAATCAATTGTTACGTGGGTCACTACGTTCAGGCAAACTGCAAGTGCGACAAGACGAAGAACTGGAGGCCCTCGGCCCATCAGATCACCTGAGAACATTGAGGCAGTGAGAGCTTCAATGTTGCGATCACCACGGCGTTCTGCGCGTAAACATGCGTCTGCCCTTGGAATTTCCGATCGTTCTGTGAGGAGAATTCTTCATGATAATCTTCATTTCCATCAATACAAGATGGCGGCTGTGCACGAACTTTCTGAACGTGACTTCAGTTCTCGGAGGAACGAGTGTGAGGTTCTTCTGGAAGACGTTCCTGAGGACGCTATTGTTTTTTGGGTGATGAAGCCCATTTTCATTTGTGTGGATCCGTCAACAAACAAAACATGCGCTACTGGGATGACACCAATCCTCGACAATTGCGTCAAAGGCCTTTGCATTCACCTAAAGTCACAGTGTGGTGTGCAATTTCCTCAGGTGGAATTATTGGTCCTTGGTTCTTTGAGGAAAATAAAGCCACACTGACAGTGAATTCGGACCGGTATGTAAACATGTTACAGGAAGTTTCCCCCCCCCCCCCCCCCACGGCTAGATGAGTTGGATTTATGGGACACTTTGTTCCAACAAGATGGTGCAACGGCACACACTTCAAGAGCATCGATGGCTGTTTTGAGGGAACACTTCCCAGAGCGCCTCATCTCAATTAGGGGCGATTTGGAGTGGCTGGCCCGCTCTCCCGATTTGACCACTTGTGATTTTTTTCTATGGGTTTTTTTGAAATCCCGTGTTTATGTGAACCGTCCAAGGACCCTACAAGATTTGAAGACCAGCATTCAGGAAGAAATTGCCAACATAACGCTATGCTGGCGGGAGTCATGACAAATACCAGAAATTGCTTTACTCGGTGTGTGCAGAATGGGGGACGTCACCTACCTGATTTGATCTTCAAAACTAAGTAAAACAAAACTTTATGTATGTGCCTACATTATAAAAAACAAATAAAAATTTTCTGATTCATACAATGGGTTTTATTAAGTTTTGAAAAAAGGAAGTTATGCTGCCGCACCCTGTATCAGTTACCGATTACGTTCTGCAATAATTTCCAGAAACAAATCTAGCAGCTCTTTTTGCACCCTCTCCAACTCCTGTATTTGATACGAAAAATTAGGGTCCCATACTACACTACCATTTTCGAGCAATGGTCTAACCACACTTTTGTAACCCAATCCCTTTACTTCTCTCGTACATCCCCTCACCACTCTCTCCGACAAGTGCAGAATTTTGAAACCTTTTCCTACCACCTGTCCAATGTGTCCTGCCCAGTTAAGCTTGTTATCAAATGTAATGCCAAGATATTTACATTTCAAGCCTTCAGCAAGCAATTCTTTCCCTACCTTGTAATCATATCAACCTTTTGTTTTTTATTTGTGTATCTAATAAGCTGACTCTTCTTTGCATTTATCTTCATTGTTTACAATCATAACACAGGTGAACATGCTGTGTTTAGCACATATGTGAAATAAGAAGTAAAGGCTTGTAAACAAATATTTGGAAGAATATTGAACTGCAACATCAAAAGCACAAGCCAAGAAAAGTGCTACATGTATAAACAAGTCTGTAAAAGTGTATGAAGTGCTGTTCCAGACCGCCATGTGAAGATAATCACCATACCTTCACTGATTTTCACCATACCATAGCAGTGAAATAGGTATGGGGAATAAAGAATAAATTAAAAAAACATTCACCACAACAGCTGTTTGTAGATGGCAAATAACTTATAAAAATTTATTGATACGCAACTGCAGAAAATGATCTACATCTATATTTGTAGTTGTTAACGAAAGTGATACAGATGGATGCTGCCACAAACAGTTACAGCACACGTGATATGGGCAGCCACGATGTAGCTAACCTGTCGATTGCTAGCATGTGATTTCTGGGGGCAGTTGAACAAGTTCATTGTATTGTTGGAAGCTGACACAATCCTGTAACTTTGGAGGCCCCCACGCCTGCTGGGTCTGGTCTTGGGAGCTCCAGCATCAAGTGGTTTATTGAACCCCTTAGGAAAATTGCAGACTGTTAAGGGAACAAATCCAGTTTCCATATAGTGTGGCCACACCAGATACGGAGTGTAGTCAAGTGCAGATGGTGGCAAGTGTCAGCACGAATGATGTTTGTCACGATAGGTCATAGGTTATCCTCTCTACCTTGTGGTGGTTGGCTGAAACAATAAACTCTGTGGCCAGTGGTTGCAAGATATCAGCAGAACTAACTGTCTGCAGAATCGCTGACAGAACTTACTGTGGACCTCTGGTTAAGAGCCACATTGAGACTACAACACTTCTGTGATTCCTCAATGTGATGTACAGCTCTCTTGAATAGGTCAGGTGTACACTATAAGGAGGAGACAGGATGGTGGGTCACATTTTAAGACATGCAGGATTGAGGGCACAGATTCTAATGATCATATATCACATATCATATATCACATCAGCTTATAAATAAATAGAAATAAACATAAAAAAGTTTTTATTAGAAATAAACATAAAAAAGTTTTTATTAGAAATAAACATAAAAAAGTTTTTATTTATGTATTATAATTTGTAAATATACAACATTAATGTCATATTTGGGAGAATATTTTGCAGCACAGAATAAATGAAACACAAGAGTTCTACAGTTCTTGCCCTTATACATAGTTGTAACTATTACATAAGTTGCTTAGCCATACAATAAATAAATAGTAAACGGAGTCCTAAGACCAGAGAGAAGAAAGCTTAATGGAGGATAGAATATGCATGTTGGAAAATAAAGGAATATTTTCATGAGAATAATGGTATTGTGAAGATGCATCTTGAAGGATAGTTCAACTTGTACGGAAATTGATTTGTGTAAAATAGTTGTGGCTGTGGCCAAAGAAAATATGTTCATACAAAAGTTATGTTTAGTTGTTTACATCATGTATTGGAAGTGTTGTAATAAATGTGCATCAATATGCATAATATTGATTATAGAACCCATGGCATTTTTTTATGATAAAAAAAATTATTTCAGGTAGAGTATATTATTTTCTTACAGATTAAGAAAAAAAAAAGAAGAAGAGAAATTTATAATCAGGGGACTACTAAAAGCCATCTAAAGTGTAAAATATGGCAAAAAATTTAATCTTTCCTGTTGGAAATGACCAAGGAGCAAAATCAAGATAAACTAAAATAGTTCAAACTTAAGTTGAGAGACAATCTGAGAAGTAAATTTGTTAATAGTTATTGGTTAACCCTCAACTTGAGGGACTGGCTTTCAGTGCAATTTTGAAGTGGCAGCATATGGAGAATGCCATATCATTTATCATTTTTACATCCTCTGCTTTACATTTCTGCCCATTTCTCATAGCTATTACTTTTATATGTTTGTGAACTATATTCAAAAGCAATTTAAAAAAAGGGCTTACTCGGCATATTGAATAAACGAACATCTTGTACAAAAGGGCTCTAAATTTTTTTGACAGTTTTATTGAAAGACTCAAACATTCTCACTGTTGCTAGCTCATCAGTTTTTCTGCATGCCCTTGTTCCTTTTTTGTCAAATCTGAATGCAACACAGAAGTTTCTGAATCGTTTGACACCAATGATCTATTGCAAATTTCAATTCTTGTGCTGTCCTTCAGCCACACTTCACCGAGGTTTATTTTGAACATTTTGTGGTCACTAGTAAGTATAAAATACCTAAAAAGGCAAATACTTTTACTCTATTGGTGTCACACTTGGTTCTCTTAGAGATTTTTTGGGGGTCATCACGGTTCTGTTCCATAGAAAGTAAAGGTTCATATACTCTACAAGAGCATTAATCATATAATTGTATATAATCTGGTGGAAAGCAGAAAGTCTGTAAGTTACATCATCACAGTTTTTGTAAAACAGAAGAACGGTTTCAATAAGTTTTCACAAAGCATTCTTGCAAATTTGCTCATGACAGGACTTCTTTCAAAACCTTCCCTCTTACCTTTTCCTTTTTGCAAACTGTATTACCTGGATTGCTGACAACAACTCCAACATCGGTAGAATCGGCACGTGTCAGAGACGAGGACACTTGAGAAGGATCGTGAATATCTCCGACAATATCTGAATAAGTTTCGTAATCAGAATATTCAATGAACTCTGATTCGTCAATATCAAATGCACTGTAGACAGATCCGAGTGAATTTTCACCAAAAAGTTCTTACAAAAATCACTAGTAGTATTCAGGAGGCACACTGGGTTCGTCAATGTGACACACTCTTGAGTTATGTCCGAAGCTACAGTGAACAGGTCAGAGGGTAGATGGAAGGTAAGGGCATAGGAAGGGGTAGTCTGTTACTCAGAGACAAAAATAACTCATTGAGGGTTAAGTAAAGAGAGCAGATTTGAATAGCGATCAATAGATTAAAGTTTATAAAGTAGTTTCCAATAAGGGATGGGAGTTATGAGGTTAGCACAAGACAGGAAGAGATGCAGGACTGCCCCACACCAGTTGAGAGAATGATGTCAGCAAAAAATAAATAAATAAAAATTCACTACACATATGACATGACTACACAAGTGGTAGGAACCACATGAAGTGCAATGGGATGTTTTACAAGTTGAAATAAATTCAACACCGCTTCGTAGGAACAGCTTAGATGCTCGTAATTGACTGTAGAAGTGTTTGTAACAAACAGCCTGAACTAGAAAGCGTTATCAGTAGCATAGAAGTGGGCATCAAAATCAGTAGTTCGTTAAAACTGGATATAAATTACACAATTTTTTTTTTATGATAGCACGGATATTTCTGTAAGGATAGACTGCATTCCTATGGAGGTGGTGTATTTCTAGCTGTCAGTAAATGCTTCCCATGATACAAAATAGACACTGAAGTAGTCTATGAAATCGTAAGCAATAAACTGAATGTAGCCTGGACAAAATTTGTTGTAGGTGCCTTCTACTGCTCACCTGAGGCTGACATAACTGTCACCAAGGGGTCAAGAAAACATATAAATAGTATCACTCGTCAGTTTCAGGATCATTCTATAATACTAGCAGCTGCTTTCAACCAGCCTTAATAGTGACTGGATTAATTATGTTCGTATTAGTGGTGGCTCGGATAAAAGAGCTTCCTAAGTCAACTCACTTCCCTATAAATAAGTGCATCCTGCAATTAACATTGTCACCGAGATCGTTTCTAAAAATTAAGAAAAGAAGTGATCCTATTACACTTCCTCGAGGAATGCCAGAAGTAACATCTACATGGGCGCCGGCAGGATTGCTTCTAGGGGGGTGCACCCGGGATGCAGGGGGGTGCACCAGGGCCGTAATTGGTGCTCCCCACCCCCTATCGGCCAAATTTACGGGCGACCCGGGATGTCAGGGGGGTGCAAGTGCACCCCCTTGCACCCCCCTCCCGGCGCCCATGAACATCTAGCTTAGAAGAGGCTTCCCCGTCAACAACGACATACTGTGACCGACAAGTTAGAAAATCGCGTATCCATTCGCAAATCTGATCAGATATACCGTAAGCTCGAATCTTCGCTAAAATTCGGTTGTGTGGTACAGAGTCAAAAGCTTTCTGAAAATCCAAGAAAATAGTATCAACTTGTGATCCTGCATCAATAACTTTCATTATGTCATGCGAAAATAGAGCCAGTTTCGTTTAACACGTTTGAGTCTTCCAAAAATCCATGTTGGTTTGCTGTAAGTAACTCGTTTTCATCTAGAAACTTTATAACATTACAGCATATGATGTGATCCAGAATTCTACTGCAAACAGATGTTAGAGATATAGGTCGATAATACCTAGGATCTTTCCGATCTCCTTTCTTTAAAATGGGAATCGTGCGCTATTTTCCAGTCAGAAGGTACTTTTCTTTCTTCTAAAGATTTACAAAATATATCTGACAGAAATGGTTCTATTTCTTCAACGTATTCAAAAAATACTCTTACTGGAATACCATCGGGACCTGGCACTTTCCCCCACTTCAGGAGCTTTAATTGCTACACTATCAATTTGAACTGGATCCATCTCAAATTCTATACGCCATGCAAAAGCGAGAATGTTTTCCATGTTTTCGTCACTGAAAGAATTTTTAAATTCGGTGTTACATACGGTATCCTTGTCACAGCTGTCATCAACTTCCCGACCTTCGAGTAGTAGAACTGGGATATTGTTGTCACAACCAATTACTTTTTTTTACATAAGACAAAAATTTCTTTGGATTCTTTGGTTTTCGTTATTGTTGTGGCACCGCGTTGGTTCAGTGACAAGCTGCTCAAGATTAAGATCTGAGAAAAGGTCAAGAATAATCTCACAGGATATTTTATACCTGCCACCAGAAACATTGGCGTAATTTGTCCAGGCGATATATGGAAAGTTGAAGTCACCACCACAGTATTATTCCACGATCCGGAAATTGACGAGCTATATTACTTACATTATCTCTTAAGGCCTCAGCAACAGCTACATCTTCATCTGGTGGACGATAGAAAGACCCTATTACAAGTTTTATCCTAGCTACTTTTAGTCTAATCCATAGGATTTCACAGACCATATTGATATTTATTACATTACACGACAGGAGTTTACTAACAGCTATAAATACGCCAACCATAACAGTAATGAAAACACTTTAGATCTTGTGGTTACCAACAGGCCGGAATTACTAAGAAATTTCAAAAACCATAAGAATACGTACTTTACAGCAGTACAAAGCAGTAAATCAACCATAAAACCAATAACTGAATGCAAAAATGAAAGAGAAAGGACCGTTTTACAGATTCCAAAAGGCCTCAAAGGATTGTTTTAGAAAATACCTGAGGGGTAATTATTACCGTACCTTCAAATTAATCAAGAGGCAACACTGAAGAGATGTGACATCGATTTATACATATAATCACGGAAGGTATGGATTTATGTACACTGAAACGGACAATCAAGAAAGAAAACAATACTGAAATGTGGATAGGATAAAAGTTCCACAAGATTGAATTGCGAATTCGTAAACTCCGATCGGAGCCAGACCACACCCCATAGTTCAAAGTACAATTAGCTATCACTTGAAAGCATTTCAGAGTTCGACACACGCTTCTACTATTCAAATTGTTTTTCCACGACCGACACATAGGTGATCCCTACGCACCCCATGGCGTAAATACTGCTTCAAAACTGCTTTGCCCTAAAACTGAAACTTTCAAACTGAACTATGCCAACATTGCGACACTCAGCAGCATAGCTGCTCTCTAACTGAAATTGGCTGGCCGACTGACTACATGGTGTAGCGTTCACTGTTTCTGGAAGACTGGGCGACTGCAATTGTGTGAGTGAGCTACAGCGCACAAGGAAAATTCTAGCACTCACGGACCGTGGGAAGCTACAAAACTTACGCTTCGCATTAGAATCTTCTGGAAAATGTATCACATATCAAATCTCACGCTTCAGAGCTAGTATCAAATATTTGACCATTTGACCTTGCCAACTAAAGTAATCCTACCATCCTGAAATTTTGAGAATATGAACAATGTCAACTTTAATCCTTATAAAAAAAAATCTGTAACTTTAATAGTTTAGCCATAAATACATAATTTTGATGTGATTCCTAAAACCTGTCAATAACTTTCAGAATTTTGTTGTTACTAAACTGAAATAAATTTTATTTTACTCTTAAAGAGCTACTCTTTCGTTTATTATCAAGCAAAGCATATTTACTATTATCGAAAGGATGAAATAAAATCGTAATCCAAAAACAGAAGCTAACTAATTCATATTTCAGAAGTAATTAAAGTTATCGACTTGAAAGCGGCTTTAATCAAATCTATATATTCAAAAATGATCACTGTGAAAATTTTAAAGTCTCTAACTCTTTTCCGCAATTTATTATGAATTTTCAAAATATTACTCCAGGCGAATGCTTGAGAATGTTGCAATTGAAAATACTATCTTAAAAACTGTAAAAATCTGATTTCTAGCTTGAATTAACATAGAAACTGACTATAGAAATGATATGTAATACTATTTAATCTAACTCGTGGTTCTGAGAAGAAATTTTGCTATGCAGTTACATAATTTATAAGATACCTGACACATGGCACACGTGTGAAGTTACAAGCTTGCTCAAAAAGCAGGAGGATACCTGCATGCTCATGGATGCTCACTTGATGTGAGTTAACAGGACGTGCTAAAAAAGTGATGCACGAGATCCTTAATGATTTTAAATGCGACTATCTTTCCAAGAACTTTACAGAAAACCCAAAGAAATTTTGATTGTAAGTAAGAAAATTCAGTTGTAGTTATAACCAGATGCCATCCATGATGGATGTGATGTTAATGAAATCTGTGACAAGCCGAATGTAGTTAATACTAAATTCAAAAATTCATTCACTCATGAAAATATGGATAATATATACCCAGTTGTCCATGATATAAGAAGTTAAGAGATGGATTCATTACAAATAGATACTGCAGGTACTGTAAGGCAATTAGTGCTCTTGAAATGGGGGAAAGCACTAGATATCGATGATGTCCCAACAGGGGTACTTTCAGAGAATGTGACTTAAATTGAAACAATTCTGTCCGATATATGCGGTAAAGCCCAAGAAAGTACCTTCTGACTGAAAACTGTGCAGAAAGGAAATTTAAAAGAGCCTAGGAATTACCAGCCCACATATACAAAATCTGTCTGCAGAAGAGTTCTGGATATTGTTAAACGCTCAAACATTATGAAGTTTCTAGACAAAAATGAATTGCATCTACCATACCAACACCAATTTCGGAAAAACAGATAGTGTGAAATGGAGCTGGCTCTATTTTTGGGTGGTGTAATGACACTTACTCATGCAGATTCGCAAGTTGATGCATATTTTTTTTTTTTTTTTTTTTTTTTGATTTTCAGAAAGCTTTTGACTCACTCACTCAATTACCATTTAATGAAGATTTGAGCATACAGCTTATCAGATCAGATTCTCTAACTGGACTGGTCAGCCTCTTCTACTTTAGATGTTACAACAGGCATTCTACAAGGATGTTTACTAGGGCCACTACTTTTATTAATTTTTATAAACAATTTTGGATAAAACGTTGATAGCAGTATGAGATTGTACGCTGGTGATACAGTCATCTAGAGGTAATCAAGGAATACTGACGATTACTTAGAAATTCAGCAATGTGTAATTAATGGAAATTTACACTGAATTGTAAAAAAAAATGCAATGCAATGTGCCTAGCTAAAAAAAAAAAAAAAAAAAAAAAAGAAGAGAATCCGCTTCTTCAAGCATACAAAGTAAACAGGTCAGTTATTGATATGGTTTATTCCCTTAAGTATTTGGGCATAACAGTGCAAAGCAACATGAAATGGGAACTGAAAACAACTTCAGCTAATTCTTAACTGTGATTCATAGGTCATATTTTGAAAAATTGTATCCAACAAATGAAATAACTCTCATACAAGAACAAATGGAATACTGTTGTGATGTTTGGGATACATTTTGTAAGAGACTGACTGACACCATATAGAAGGTGCAGAAAAGGGCGTTCAATTTGTGACTGCTTACCACAGTTCTTGCAAAAGCGTCACAGAATACATAGATTGCATTGGTATTGTCTCGTGTAGGTTTTGTTCATTTATTAGAGTGATGAAATACTTTGTCCACCAACCTACTTGGATTGCAATGACAAGAAAATATGATTAGAGAAATAAGGTTCCAAACTGATTAATTTCTTCTTTCCTCAAGTCATTTAGGATTGGAATGCATGGAGTAGAGATTGGTTATAGCACATCCTCTTCCACATACAGTTTTATGAATTGCAGAATACATATATAGATGTAATAATGGTTTTACTTTCCCAATCCTTCCTCATTTATAAGTTTATAACCACTGTTTCCATAATGTATATATTTAAATAATTGAAATATGGCCTCTGGCTTCTGAGGAACAAAGGAATACCAGTATATTACAGAACCAGGGAAGAAAGGGAGATAATAGACACAACTAAGAACACAAAAAGACAATGCAGCTTTTCATTCTGGTTCCTGGCTAATTCAGTATGAAAGTTTACACGAATTAACTTTCACTATTCCCAAGAGATACATACACAAACAGCTTATTAACAATAATCAATAAAAATATTCATTTTTGCTTACTGGAAGTGCGGCTGCTTCTTTTGACTGATTACGACTGTTAACCTGGACTTTTAGTTCCAAAAGTTGCTGGTACCGAGGATCACTTTCCAAACCCATTTCTTCCATTTTTTTAATCGCATTTTCCAGGCCTTTCATTGCTTCATCCAAGGTTTGTGGTTCCAATGCATCTTGCTGAAAAATATTTCACAGCTCATATGCAAGAAGTTCTGGAAAGTGGAACCAACCTTTCAATATCATTTCTAATCCCTCGAAATATTCATACTTATTTGTGAATATTAAATTATGCCTTTACTAAAATGAATAGGAATAGATGCCAATTGTAATCAATCTGCATAGTGATACAAACCTGGAAATTGCGCACTTGCTTTTTAAATTATCAAAAGCAAATTTTTTGATTTTTTTTTTAAGTCAGAAATATTAATACTATGTGTCATTTGCAAAAGATTCATAGAAGTCTTGTAGTTCCTCTCCCAATCTGTGTAGATGAAAAAATTAAGGAAATATAAAAATAGAGATGTTCATTATTGCTACACATTTAGATTACAGGCCACGAGTTATTAAATAAGACATTTCTTCGACATTTCTTCAACATTTCATAAACACGGCACTTTTTCCCCATTTACAATTATGGCACAGCCAATAGGTGCGTGAAGTGATGAAAAACAGTGACTATACCTAAATCGGGACAAAACTGTTTGCTATTTGATAGTGTTACGACATTTCAAGGCTAGCCTTCAAGAAACAATTAGGAATTTCTTAATAAAAATGACATCCTGCCAGTCAGCTCATTAAATTTCAAACTCCACAGCCAGAGGATAGACTTTAAAATATATTTCTCTATCTCCAGCAGTAAGAAATTTGGCCACATTAGTGATTTATTTACAGGAAGTCATAACCTCAAACACAGTAACTACAAGAACATAATGATCCACAATTATCACTGCAAAATCTATTAGTATTCACCAACTCGTTTGACATCTCAATGATAAAAATGTTATTTTAATATAATTCTAATAATACATGTCATGTTATATACATATTTCTGCCTATTATTAAAATTTTCAATATTTCCACTTTTATCGGTTTCAATCAATTATGCCCCATTTGAAAGTCATAAGTAAATATCTAATTTGAATCTTCCATTACCATCCACACTAAGACTGATGAAGGAAAAAATCTGCTTAAAACATAGTGGCTGTAAAACCACTCTAATCAACTTTTTGGTATCTCATCACATCAAGGGTCACGTAAAGAGTCCAATAAATATTTAATGAGTCAAGTTTTATAGAGCACACCCTTCCCTCCAGCACAGATACACTGCAGCATTTCTTCCTGCAGTTTGGCCTCGAGACTTGACGACCGAGCAAGCTCACTCGTTTTCCTGTACGAATTGATAACGTGACAATTCTCTTCCACAAGCATGGCACCGTATGCTTACGATGGAGCTCTGAATGGTGGTATGGATGGCAAAGTTGATTCCTGGATGATATTTCTATCTTGGCCAAAACAAAAAAAAAATCAATCTATTATATAACTATCTGTAGAGCACAACTAGGTCTAATGTGTATTCATAATTTTAATTATTTATACAGCATTAACACTTGAAACCTATGTCATCATAAAAGATTGGAAATTTCAATCAATACAAATATTGTGCGAAGAATACACTGTAACCCAACCTTTTTATTCTGCACTGGAGAAGGTGCCACAAAGTCATTCCACTGAGTGGCAGGCAAACCCAGCTCTGCTTGTCCCACTGGGCTTGATGAATCATTGCCATCAGATGACATTCTCCACTCCTAAGTGAACATCAACTTTTGTAGTGTTATAAAAAATGATCAATGGAGAAAGGAAACATTTCTTATGTTTATCAATAACTCATGAAGCATGCACTAGCAAAACTACTTATGTACTATACATGCATACATATCCAGTTCACCAACTTTTTTACGTGTACCAAAATAGCGTTATCACGCACCAGCCAGCTTGCTGGAAGCTCGTCACTGCTACTAGGGGAAGAAAGGTATGCACAAGTGTTGCCATCTGCCTGCAAATTGTGTTATTTATGTTTTGTGTGAAATACATAATTAGTAGTGTGGGGACTGGGGACCACCACAGTGGGGGCATGAGCATTAAGGCCCTCCACACTGGTTCGAGTTGGCTGACCTGGTGCGCTTTTTAGGTGGCTTTCTGCAAAAGTCAAGGTGAATGCTGGGACAGTCCCCGTAAACTAAACATTACACAAACAAAATTAACTTGCTACACACAGAACATAGTTACACATTTCACAAACAGATGGCAACTCATCCACTACAACAGGCCTCGCAAGCGGGTAAAGATGCTATTAAAATAAGCACGAGCCTCTGGAAAGTGGGAAAAAGTACGAAAATGATTATGAAATTAAGACATCGATCAATGGAACTTATAAATATCTAACCTGTAACTCTACTACTTCTAGTTATTTTGAATAATTATTTTTAAATTTAAAAGAAAATGGCATTATGGGCCAGGATATTCCCAAGTGACAGTGTTTCAACTTGTTACCCATCTGCTTGTGTTGTGGCTACCCGTAATTCTACACGGTATTTCGAATCTGAACCTCAGAGCATCCTAGCACATTTCACATGAACAAAGCAAAGGTGAAAGACTGCGGAAATTCGAGCCGAGACCTTCCATTCCCCAGTCACATGCTTAACCGACTACAAGTGGCCCTATAGTATACCTTTCTAACGTGATGTATTAGGTAAGTCATTGTATTAAATAATTGATATGTACATTTTTAAGGTAGCAGCATCCCATTATTTGCATTGATGATTATAGAAAACCACATAAAATATTATGAGGCAAGATAATATGGCAGTTGTAGAATTTGGAAACATAAAAATGTAATGATTCCTTACCACAATGAGCACACCAAATCATGAAAGAAGAGCTTACTTTCAGATACACATATAGGAAAAGTGTTATATAATGAAGCTCTGTATTCAATCCAAATGTCGGTCGGACCTTCCCGAAGGAGATATCCTTAACCTGATATCGGATGAAGGGTGACAAGTTTCTTTCCTCATTATCTAACCTAACCCAGTAATCTTACCAGTTAACTGGGACCTACAGTTTAAGGTGAAATCCAAACCATGGAAGCATTCTGGATACTTCACATACACAAAGTAAGCTTATTCAGGGGTGAAGGATGGGTTAAGGGCTGTGAAAATCACCACTGAGACAGGGATTCAAATCGGGGACCTTTCGATCTCAAGTCAGATGCCTTAACCACTAGACTTATTATGTAATTATACAGTTAATAAGTAAAATTAGCCTGGAATATCATCTAATAATTTGAAAGGTTACTACTTGTCTACAGGAGAGGATGATTGATGTAGAATATAGGAAGGAGTAGCTTAATTTCAGGACAGTACTGTACACAGTCATATTTCCTTAGTGAAGTTATGTTATTGTTAGGAGATGAGATGTGGCAAGAGTAATTTATTTAAGAAACAGATAAGGAAGGTAGTTCTGGTATATGAATGCATGGAATATGTATATCAATCACATACAGTAATATATTACACACTTTTTTCATGGACTAGAGCCGATTCATAAACTGAAAAGTTTAGATGTGATACCCCATACTGATATTAGAAATAAGTAATTGAAATAGTTGTAACATAACTTTAATGTTGTTGTTGTTGTTGTTGTTAGCGCTTAAGGGCATAACTTTAATGAAGGACACAAAAAAACCTACATCTTCAATACCACTTTATTTACTGAATTCTTAATTTTCTATTAGAAATATACAGTAGTTATATATTCATATACTTAACCTGACGTGTAGTACGTTAACTCCATACACTCGTATCATTAAAAGTAATAACTCCTGAAATGTATGTAATTTTTCCAAATCTTCACTTTTAAAAGATAGGAGTATAAAATAATCATCAGACTGCAAAATACTGATCAATTTTCCTTGAATTTTAATTCCATAGTGGAAATTTTCTATTGCTCACTCGACTGCTTTTAAAATAAATATTGTCATTTGAAGAGAACAGACAGAAATGATTCATACAGACATTCATGGTTAGTAGTAAAATTACTTGTTGCATGATGGTAGTACTACCAATACTATTTTCATCTGCATAGGCGAAGACATAACAGGTTTCAAACACATGCTACTGATTAGAAAACCAAACTATGATATCCAACATAGAAAAAAAAAATTATATGATCCCTGGACAAATAATAACTGTGAAATAGTTAAATGGGTATAACAACAACACCACAATTGTAGTAAATGAGATTGGATGCAAATGCAACATAATCTTTTACTGAGAATATTCTTATGAAAGAAATTAGTACTAGCAATATTGTATAGCTCATGGTGATAACATACTTCCTTAAAAAATTTTATATATAAAAAAAAATCTTCAAAACTGTAGCTGCAATCACAAAACCCATCTCTGAACTTGTTTGATAACTTCACTAAATATCATACTGCCATGAATCCCAAACAGAACCACAATATGATTTTGTAACCTTCATAATGATCATCACATTTTTAAAAAAAGAAACATCCTACTATTCCACCTTTCTAGTTGTTTCCGTCCATCTGCTGCAATGCATTTGTTTCACATAATATTGTGGATCATAAGTCCAAATGTTGATATTATTCATTAAATATCACATCTAGTTTTCAAGAAATTTACTTTACTCTGCACATTTTTACACAAACAAAGCAACAGCATCAGTCAGAATGTCATTAGGATCATTAACAGATATTAAAAGATATAAGATATAGTGTATCACTATTTGCAAGGACTGTCGTAATACAATAGATAATAATAGTTCTGAGTATTGCTGGAAAGAGATGTTTTATAGAGAAGCCTATTAATTCAAAGAACTAACCTGAGACCAACGACGTCATTAAAAAAAGTTTTTCAATATTACGCATGGCATCCTGCAAGAAGTTGAAACATTTTCTAACCAGCACTGTAGATGACAGAACGTGCTATAGAAGTTAGTTCCTTCTGGGGTGTGGCAATGTTAGTCAAAAGCAGACTAGCAAGCAAATTTTTGCAACCATTCCACGTGTGTTTTAAGTGTGTGTGTGTGTTTTTTTATTATTGTTAGGGCCTCACAGCTTATCAAGGTCATAAGAGCCGTGAAAAGATTGGAGCCAAGGAAGAGGAAGGAATTCAGCCATACACTTTGAAAGAACAACAAAACAAATAAATCAGTACAGTAATCTGCTGTCAGGCCTACCACCTGAGAGAATAGTTTGAGAGAAGAGTTTGAAGACTCCTGCTCCAGAAATTCAGACCTTTCTACGCTACTATATTCAAGTTAGAAAAGAATGTTTACTTTAAGTACTTTGTCTTAACTGATAAGCAGATGGCACGGTGTCACGAGATGCTCTAAATGGAATGTCTCACTATGTCAAAAGTCTCATAACTGGTGATTAAACCAAGCTTTATTTTTATGAAGTGGTCAATAACACAATAGTGCTGTAGAAACCTTAAGATTTTATGTGGTATTCCCCCGGAAACCTAGCAAGTAACAAATACGGCCACAGAAGCCTGTGTGTCTGAATATGAACACATTCATTGCTACGTCTGTGTGAAAATCACAACCTGTGAAGAAACGGATGACAGTCATGATGTCAGGGGAATTCTGGAAAAACAAAAAATTGTCACAGCACATTGGTATACCAAGGAGAATTTGCTCGGAGTTCCTCATGCTCTATCTGGCAAGTGAAGGAGCATCCGTCCTACAGTGTGCCTTAAATTATTTTGAGAAACTGAGGAAATTTAAGTCATACATAAAAACATGTTTATTGACCACTGAGCATCACTGCCTATGAGGAAAAAAGAAGAACTGCTGATGTTGTGCAACTCAAAAGAGCTCAGAAGTTTACACAAAATGTGGGAATTAGCCTGAAGGTCTACATTAATCACCCATTAGAGAATTGGAAAGAGTATTTCATAAAACAGTAGGAAATTGTTAACCGGGGAAGAACTTAACTCACTTTTCAGAAACTTTCATTCGCTATGGGCAAAATTATATTTTCTACAATACATTCAATATTTTCAGTACTGATGTTGTAAAAGAGTTAATACCTACTTCCCTGATGTATTCTTATTTGAAGTATGAGAGAATTAGTCGTAGAGTGGTAACCCAACATGAAACTAATAGGTTCGTCAAATAGTTTCTAGCAATGAACTCAAATCAAAAAACATCAAAAAAAGAAAAATGAATTTTAGCGACCTTATTAAGTATTCCATCAACTTGTTATATGGTATCAGAGAGATGATGTATAGCTATTACACTACAACATAATTTGTATGGTGAAGTAACATCATTTATTGTTTCCACACTTAGGATTACTACAAGAAAAAAGTGGTTCAGTTTTATGTACGTCTTCCTCAAACCTGTAAAACAGAATCCAATACATTTATTTGCAAATCCTTTATTTTTGCTATTACCGTTTGATTTCAGTTTATACACAGCCTGCCAAAAAAAAAAGTTAAGCACCCAGAAGAGGAGGAGCAAATGAAACATCATAACTACATCTACATCTATACTTTGCAATTCACAAATACTGTGGGTGGCAGAGGGTGCTAAGCACCAATCTTAATTCAGTGCATTCCAATCCCGAACAGAACGAGGAAAGAAAGTATACATAAATGTATCAGTACAGCATCTTATTTCTCGAATCTTATCCCTCCTGTCACTGCGACCTAAATAGGTTGGCGGAAGAAGTATTTCATTACACTCATAAATTAAAGATTTTCGCATATTCTCCAACAAATTAAAATGAAAACGACGTCATCTGTTGGCCAAAAAAACCCCAGCCCAACCCACATATCAGCCCTGTGACACTAACGTAAGGACCGTAACTAGCAATCACGAATCCTCTCTACCTTCTCTAGCGTGTCAATCAATCCCTTGCAATACGGATCCCAAATTCCACAACAGTATTCCAAATGTGGGCCCACTAGTGTTTTGTACACCATTTCCTTTGTATGAGCATTACAACCTCTCAAAATACAATCTATAAATCGTAGTTTAGAATTAGCTCTGCTTATGACAGAAGTTATGAGCAAGTCCCATTTCATGTTGCTTTGTACTGTTACGCTGAGATACTTCAGGGAATCAACCGTGTCAACAACTGAATTGTCAACTTTGTACTCATGAGCAAACAGGGTCTTTTTATTACTTATTTGCATTGCCTTGCACTTCCTGCGGTTAGGTGTAAGCTGCCATTCACGACACCATTCTGAAATAACATCCAGATCATGCTGAATTTCCAATCAATCGTCAGAGCACCTCACTTCCCTATAAATAAGTGCATCATCAGCAAACAATCGCATCCTGCAATTAACGTTGTCACAGAGATCGTTTATAAAAATTAAGAAAAGAAGTGGTCCTATTACACTTCCTTGAGGAATGCCAGAAGTAACATATAGCTTGAAAGAGGCTTCCCCAACAACAACGACATACTGTGACCGACCAGTTAGAAAATCGCAAATCTGATCAGATATAGCATATGCTCGAATCTTGGCTAAAAGTCAGTTGTGTGGTACAGAGTCAAAAGCTTTCTGAAAATTCAAGAAAATGGCATCAACTTGTGATCCTGCATCAATAACTTTCTCAGCGTGTGCACACCTCCCGAGCCTCATGACTCATTTTCTCCGTCATGAATAAGGTTTAATAACCGAAATATTGATTTAATTTGTGTGTTCGTAATATATGTTCTTATTTTTTCGCTGCCTTTAACTTTGGTGAGTGATGAGTCATTTTTCCTTTCCCTGCAATTATATTGCCTAAAGCAGATTCCTTAGTTTAATTAACTTTCATTAAGTCAAGCGAAAATAGAGCCAGTTTTGTTTCACATGATTGATTCTTCCAAAATCCATGTTGGTATGCTGTAAGTAACTCATTTTCATCTAGAAACTTCATAACATTACAGCATATGACATGCTCCAGAATTATCCTGCAAACAGATGTTAGAGATATAGGTCGATAATTCCTAGGATCTATCCGATCTCCTTTCTTAAAAACGGGAAACACCTGCACTAATTTCCAGTCAGAAGGTACTTGTCTTTCTTCTAAAGTTTTACAAAATATATCTGACAGAAATGGTTCTATTTCTTCCACGTATTCAAAAAATACTCTTGCTGGAATACCATCGGGACCTGGCGCTTTCCCCCACTTCAGGAGCTTTAATTTCTACACTATCAATTTGAACTGGATCCATCTCAAATTCTATACGCCATGCAAAAGCGGGAATGTTTTCCATGTTTTCGTCACTGAAATAATTTTTAAATTCGGTGTTACATAATTGTCACGGCTGTCATCAACTTCCTGACCTTCATGTAGTAGAACTGGGATATTGTTGTCACAACCAATTACTTTTTTTACATAAGACCAAAATTTCTTTGGATTTTCGATGAGGCTCTTGGAAAGTGAGTTGCATCGGAAGTAATTAAAGGCCTCGCACATCGCATTTTTAACATGTCCTCTTGTCTCAGCTATCTTTTCTAAATCACTCCTATACATCGTCCTTCTTGAGGTTTGCTTTTTAAGTAACCTTTTAACTTCACGTGTATACCACGGGGGATCGTTCCCATCTCTGATTGTCCTTTTCGGTATATGTAAGTCCATACTTTCCCTGACTATATTCATGAATTGAAGCCACATCTCTTCAACTGAGCCTCTTCCTTCTATAAAGGTAATGTAATTATCACTCAAAAATGTTCTTAAACTCTCCTTTGGGGCCTTTTCGAACCTGTAAATGACTCTTTCTTTTTTCTTTTTGCGCGCAGTTGTTAATTTTACTGTAGCAATTACAGCTTTATGATCACTTATTCCCGTGGTGGTAGAAATGTCCGTGAATAATTCAGGCCTATTCACAACGAGAATATCTAAAATGTTTTCACTACCGTTGTGGCACCGCATTGGTTCAGTGACGAGCTGCTCAAGATTAAGATCTGAGAAAAGGTCAAGAATAATTTCACAAGATGTTTTATCCCTGCCACCAGAAACTTTGGCGTAATTAGTCCAGTTGATATACAGAAAGTTGAAGTCACCACCTAGTATTATTGCATGATCCAGAAATTTACAAGCTATATTACTTACAATAGTTCTTAAGGCCTAAGCAATAGCTACATCTGCATCTGGTGGACAATAGAAAGACCCTATTGCAAGTTTTGTCCTAGCTACGTGTAGTCTAATCCATAGGATTTCACAGACCATATTGATATTTATTTCGTTACATGACAGGTGTTTACTAACAGTTATAAATACACCACCTCCATTAGAATGCAACCTATCCTTACGGAAAACATTCACGCTATTGTTAAAAATTTCTGCTGAACTTATGTCCGGTTTTAACCAGCTTTCAGTACCTAATACAATATCTGCTTCTGTGCTACTAATAATGCTTTCAAGGTCAGGCTGCTTATTACAAACTCTTCTACAGTTAATAATGAGTACTTTTAACAGTCGAGATTGATTTACGCTACTCCTACCATATGGTGCCAAATTTAATTGGGCTATCCTTAACTGTATTCCCAGTATTGGGTCTTCCTCCCTCCGCCGAAACAATCCCCCAATGCACTCCACACGGCCCCTGCCACCCGTGTAGCGGATTCACATATGTAGTGCACACCTGATCTATCCAAGGGAACCCTACACGGCTCAACCACAGCGCGAAGATCTAGGAGTCTGCAGCCATGATTATCGCAGAAACGTTGCAGTCTCTGGTTCCGGCTCTGAACCAGAGGTCCACAGTCGGTTCTATCGACAATGCAGCAGACAGTTAACTCAACCGAAATATTGCAGTCATCAACCACAGAGCTCACCCTTTGAGCAAGCCGCCGGAAGGATGAGAGAAACAGTATGTGGTGTTATGTCAGTGTTTACAAAATTGAGTCAAATTTACAAATAATTTGGCAATATTAGCCCACTCATGGGTATGACATGCACCCCCTCTGGCCCAGATGCATACACTGAATCGGTTGCGTAGGGTGTCGTAATGTCGTTGCATCCTCTCCTGTGGCAAGCTGGCCCACAACTGTTGAAATAGTTCGATGATATCCTGGATACTGGCACTGGGATGAAGTTGACGTCCGAGCTGCTCCCATACACGTTCTATCAGGACACATATGGGGATCATGCTGAACACAGCATCTCCACATCATACAGACCATAGAGAAATGTGCCACGTTTGAACGAGCATTGTCCTGTTGAAAAATGGCACCACGATACTGTCGAATGAGAGGTAACACATGAGGATGCAGGATGTCCATTAAGAAACATTGTGCCATCAGAGTTATTTCAATAACTAACAGTCGTGACCAGAAGTCATACCCGATGACTTCTCACACCATGAGGCCAGGAGTAACACCGCCATGACTCACCAAAAACTTTTAAGAATCAACTTTTCCATAGGTCAGTGCCATTATCCTCAGCAATGGTCATCCGAGGTAGTGCGGAACCACAATTCATAACCGAACACAATGCAACATTATTAATCGGCAGACAATGTTTCCTTATTCACGGCACCACTCCAAACACAGCCATTTTCGTTGTGGTGTTAACCACAGCCCACACATGGGACAGTAATTCAAAACTCCGGCTATTGCTAATCTTCGACCAATGGTGCAGAATGACAAAAAATGTTGCAGTGGGTACACTACTGGTTCTCGGATGGCAGGTGCAGATGTGAAGTGGTTGTGATGTGACTGAAGCACAATAACGTCTGTCCTCCCTAGCATAGGTCAGAGAAGGTCGACTGGATGATTATGCAGGCCAACATTTTGAAGCACGTAGTGTTAAACTAAAGGTGCAATAATTCTCACATTTGTCAGGTTGTGCTTTTTCATAAGTGTGAAGATGATATTTTTATTAAAATCAGTTTGACTTTCTCCTCTTTCAAAACTTTTTGAATAATCTTTTTATTCCTTCTTCTCCTAGGGATTTAAGAAGTTCTGCAGGGATCTCATCAATTCCAACTGCCTTATTTGCTTTCAAGCCATTCAGAGCTCTATTAAATTCTGTCCACAAAACAGGATTTCCTAAGTCATTAATATTGACATCGCCTTCCTTTTCCATTACGCTATTGTTCAAGTTGTCCCCACCATACAGCTTCTCAATGTATTCCTTCCATCGGTTAGCTCTATCATCTGAGCTTAAAAGAGGTTTCCCATCAGCAGTTTTAATATTAACACTTCTTTTTTTCGTTTTCCCAAAATTTTGTTTGATTTTCCTATATGCAACATCTACTTTACCTATGACTATTTCCTTTTCTACTTCTTCACACTTTTCTTGTAACCATTTTTCTTCTGCATTTCCTGTTTATTTGATTTCTAAACTGCCTGTATTACTTACTCTCTTCCTACTTCATCCTGAAGTTTTTTTTGTTTTCTCCTCTGATCCATCAGTTTCAAAATTTATTTTGTGATCTAAGGTTTTCGACTGGCTTGTTCCCAAGAGCCTGATGTTCCTTTACCAACTTTCATTATTTCTCTCCTCAATGCATTCCATTCGTCCTCTGTTGAGCTCCTTTCAGAACTACTTCATAGACCTAAGTCTATCATTTCCACAAATTTTTCTCTTGTGTTAGATTATTTCAGTTTATTCACTTCCAGTCTGTTCTGCTTATACTGCTTCCTTATTCACTTGAATTTCAGCCTGCACTTCATTACTAACAAATTATGGCCAGTCTATGTATGCTCCTGGGTACACTTTACAGTCTAGAATGTGATTGCTGAATCCCAGTTTGACCATGATATAAACTAGCTGATATCTGCCTGTATTCCCTGGATGTTTCCAGGTGTATACACTTCTTGCATGGTTCTTAAATGGTGTGTTTGCCACATCTTTCACAAAAGTCTAACAACCTGCTTCCTCACTCATTTCTTTCTCCTAGACCAAAACTTCCCCCCCTTTTCCTTCTCCTACTATCGCATTCTAATCACCAATGATTATTAGATTTTTCTCCCCCTTCACATATGGATTAATTCTTCAATTCCGGCATATATTTTCTCTATTACTTCTTCATCTTCCTGTGATGTTGGCATATACACTTGTACTACTGTGGTTGAGGCGGACTTAGTTTCTAACCCCATCAAAATAATCCTGTCACTAAACTATCCTTAATAATTTACCCATTTCCCAACTCTCCTATTCATTACAAAACCTACAACAGTAACTCCACTGAAAGCTTTTGTGTTAATTATTCTGTGTTCCCCAGACCAGGTATCCTGTGCATCATACCACTTAACCTCACTCATCCCGACGACATCTAACTTAAGTCATTCCATCTCCCTTTTTAAATTTTCTAACCTATCTGCCCTATTCAGACTTCTAACATTCCACGCTCCGACTCTTAGATTGTTTCTATCCATTCTGATGACTCCTCCTTGAGCAGCCCCACCAGGAGATCCGACTGGTGGACTATTTTACCCAGGAAGAAGCCATCATGATATATATAATTTGAGAGGATTACATGTCCTCAGGATACTCTTTGGGTCTTTAACCCAGTGGTTTCCCAGTCCCCACTCCTCCTTTAGGAGGCCACTGGAAAGCAATGGATGACTCACTATACTGGGCGTATTTCAGTCACATGCTGAGAAATTCGTGATGTCAACTCCCAAGGCTGTTTTGATATAGCGGTTAATCTCTTCAGAGAATGCTATGCAGACTAACTATTTAATAATGCTTGTTAGTTATTATTTACATGCTATTTGTCCAGGGATCATATCAATTTATCAAACATGGCATACATTAGCTATCAACAGGAAAGAATATTTCTTTGTGGCATAATAATTCCTATACATGTACCTACAGTTAGGATGTCCTTATTTATATTCTCTTTCTTATATGTCTCTAATGTAAATTTTTGCTTGATTAATATAATATAAGAAACGTGTTCAACAAGCTTCAATCCAAAAAGACAATTCCTTTAAGGGACGTCGACACGTTATAGGTGCCAACTCACGAGTAAATTCATGCAACTTTAATAACTCTATACATCACATTGCTGTATTGAAACTGAATTGTTTCTCTATTAATCCACAAATTATACTGAAATTAGAATATAAACATAGAACCAAATGAAATATTGAAACAGCTTTCTCTGTTTTGCACAAACCATAGAAAAAGCCACCGTCATAAGCTGAAATTCAGCACACGGAATCTAGGCCTACTGCATTTCTGCTTCATGATGATTCTAATGCGTAAAAATGTGTTTCATATTGGATTTCGAGGTATTTGTCACGAAAAGGACACACACACACACAGAAAGTAGAATGAGTTGTTATTATTTGCTGAAATCTGGAATATAGCTTCTTTATGATTTCTGGTTCATGATTTCATTGTATAAAAATTTGTTTGATGTTAAGAAAATAAATTTGTAACAAAAAGGCTTGTCATTCAGATAACACAGAAGCTATGTTGGTTGTTAACATGTTTATTTCCAGTGACTACACAATAGATAGAAACAATATCACAGTTCCACATGGCAACCACTTTAGAGAGTTTTGGTTAACAATAGGCAATACTAAGAGAGGTGAGAAATGCAGTCTGTAACATAAGAATAACTGATGTAGATAGTTATGATTTTCAATCATCAATTTCATGATATGGCTGAAATGCAACTTGGACTACAAAAAATAGCTGATATAGATTATGATTTTCAAGCAGCAATTTCATGATAGATTGTGGTAAGGTTGAAATGTAGCCTGGAGCAGGACAACTGGCAATGTTTTAATTTTTTGAGGAACATTATTAAGAGGCTGCAGTTGTATATTTACTGTGCATATATGTGGCCAATGAGCTAGCAGACATTATCAATGAACAGTGCTCTCAAACAGCAGTGACATTACATAAACTACTGACATATTTTGCAGAGCATTACTGATTTTATAAATGAGTTAATGAGGGCCAATAGACATACACAATACCCACAGTACTTTATGTCATGTGAGGAAGATACGTCAAAATATGGAAGTCAGTCATGAGACTTTTATTGTAACATAGCCTGAATCAGCATGACAGTGCTGGAATACTTTCCAAAGTAGTTCTTGTGGTGTCTTCTAGTCCAAGGTGGATTCCAACCATATTACTGATTAAAAATAAAACTTCGCATGACTGAATGATGCAGTGTTATAACATCATTACCTTGCGCTGTGTAAGGTAATTCCACTGGTATCGAGTACCTTTATAGACCCATGGCGTTCTTAATGATGATTTGGGAAGTTACATAAATTGTTTACCTATTTCGGAGAAATTTGCTATTTTTCTCGATGATTTATGTACTACTGTGCATTAAAACTATGAAGTAGAAATGCTATATAAATGCCTTGTGCCAAAATTATCTATATAAGAATCTCGATCCGTTAGACAGAATGTACAAGGAACTACTGATTAAGGCTTGGTCTGTGTTTTAAGTTTTCTATAAAGTACGAAATTTCATGATACCCTTCGGAAGTACACACGTTTAAGAAGAGACTTTACTTCATGAAAAATCACACCTTGGCTAAATTGCCAATTTGAATAAGCACAACATTAATCGGACTGTGATGATGAAAATACACGAAAACTTAAACCAAAATATACGAACCCCGATTCCAAACAGAATACATTCAATTCCACACTAAAGATTCATCTTAGCTCATCACTTTAGTCAGTTCTAAAACCCGCACATCCTCACAGTTTACAAAACATACATTCATTGCCATACACACATCTTAATCCATATCAAAGATTACTACATTCACCTTTGTTAGCTATAAGGCAAAACTTATGACCAAAGAAGTTTAAACTACATAAGATTATACGGCCGCAAAATCAAAATGTAACAGACAATACCAGCGTCTTGCAACACATTCACTACCTCCTAACACAATTTACCGTTTATTATTTTTGTTATACTCAGTATACAGATCCCCGATGAAGTCGTACAACTGGGATGTGAAATATATCATGGTAAAGCTCATGACTAAGCTCCAGAATACATCCATTAATCACTGATTTCATTCTAGCCTCCTTTATATCATCTAACACAAATTCAGACTGTTGGAAATCCGCGTCAAAATTTCTAACTTTGAATGTCCATTTTGGAGTCTCATTTTACCACATGAACTAAACAATTTTATACTGACGTAGCATTAGTGAATATACTTAACTTTCAAGTAATACCATATACGGAAGAATGACAGTATATTCGAACGTGTGTTGCATATCCGACGTACATAAGTTACTATAAGATGAAACGGAAAAAAAATTGTAACGGCTTCTGTCTGGCAATGATTTCATACCAACGCAATTGGTAGGTTATAACCAAATCGCAATTCGGTTTACAAATGATAAATTTCACATAAAAAGCTATATTGGTGTTCACTGACAATATTTTAGAAGGAATAAATGACAATTACTGCCTGTAGAAATATTTTATGATTTGTCTATGCTCTAAGGCAAGTGTGTTTATTATTCAATTCTCGTGCAAAGCGCACTCGGGGGGGGGGGGGGGGGGGGCGTGATTGGCAGATTGGCATTCGCAGACCGAGCTCAGTTTTCTGCCTCTAGCATGACGTCATCATAGGAGCACTATGTTTTTCCGGAGTTTTTAAACTTATGGGCGCGTGCTGTATTGTGAATGACATTTTGATTAAAACATCGTGTGAACTGTACTAACATGCCTGATTGTACTGTCACCGGCTGTACATCATTCAGCAGAAAAAATTAGAAGGAATTTGTATCACATGTTATCATTTCCGAAAGATTTACAAAGTAGGAAAACATGGATTTATAAATGTTACGATAAGGACGATTTCAGTATAACAACTGCATGCTCCCGAAATTTTATTCCAGAGGATTATGTTCGTGACTTGTACGCGGAAATACTGAATTTACCTTCCTAAAAGTATTCAAAACAGCTTCTGTGCCGAGTGTTAATCTTTCTGAAATGCTTTTTAATACCCCTGTCATTCACAGTTTACCGACCAATATTAGCAAAACCAAAGCGGCAGATCAGATACATATCAACCCAGACACGTGAAAAAAAATATTTAACCCTCACCACTGTATCGTCTGAAAAAAAAAAAAAGAAAGAAAGGACCAGTGCGCTTCGACCATAACTGATACTGGAAAAGTTATTTATTACAATGAAGATCATACCCCAGCGATAACAGAAACAATTATCCAAACACCTACTTACAATTCATACATATTTTTATCTTAAATTCCTACACAGTCTGGGGTACCTGTATCGTTCATTATCTCCATTGTTTTAGTCTACCACTCCCCTGCCTACAAATTAAAACTTTCATACACTCTGATGACACCCGCCAATTGCTAGTTAGTTATTATTATCCTCTATTACCTTCCACTTGCCATTTCTAAACCTTCCTTCGATATTTACCTCCCCCCCCCCCCATCGCCAGTATATTTCTTGGAAATACTGACTACCATTCTTTTCAACCACCTTCTAACCTACAGTGTCTCCCAAACCAAATTTTTTATCATTTAGGTTAATAAGTGCATCAAAATATCTAAAAACACAGGTGGAGAGGTGGGGGTGTGGAGAGTGGGCGGGGGAAATCTTGAAGCAAATACGAAAAAACAACTGGAAGTTACATGTTTAGCTCGGAAGAAGATAAACAAATATCTGCATGTGGAATTGAGAGCAACATCAGGAAACAAAGAGCACTCAGGAATAATAGAAATAAGTTAGTAGCCTATATTGCACATTCGTGATGTGAGAAGCTTTCTTGGGCTGTGCTCATACTTCCGGCGTTTCATAAAAGGATTCTGTAACATGGCACGTCCACTGCAAGAACTTTTGCAGGGAGACGCCAAGTTTTACTGGGATGAAACTAAAGAAAGATCTTTCCAGGCACTTAAGGAGGCTCTAACTTCCGCACCAGTTCTAGCCTTATACGACGAGAATGCAGAAACTGAACTTCACACTGACGCCAGCGGTTATGGGATCGGTGCAGTGCTTGTGCAAATTCAGGAAGGTGCTGAGAAGGTGATAGCCTATGCATCAAGAGTATTCTCTAAGCCCGAGATAAACTACTCTACAACCGAGAAAGAATGCCTCGCAGTTGTCTGGGCTATCAACAAGTTTCGTCCGTATTTATTCGGCAAACCTTTCACCGTCGTAACAGACCACCATTCTTTATGTTGGCTAACCAGCTTGAAGGATCCATCAGGTCGACTAGCAAGATGGGCACTTAGACTTCAAGAGTACGACGTCACGGTGGTATTCAAAAACGGACGCAAACACAAGGATGCCGACAGCCTTTCAAGGAATCCTTTAATAGAACACAACAGCATGAATGGAATTTCAGCCCTCGCTGAATTAGGTGACGTTGCAGCTGAACAGAGGGAAGATTCAGAGTTATTAAGAACCATAGACGCCTTGGAGAAAGGAGAACCGGCCAAAGGAGGGTTTCAATTGATAGATGGGACATTGTATAAGAACAACTACGATCCACTAGGCCCCAAGTGGCTTCTGGTCGTTCCAGCTCATCTCCAGCCAGCTATTCTCAAGTATTTCCACGACGCTCCAATATCCGGTCATCTGGGATTTGTGAAGACCCTGGACCGAATCAGACGCAGGTATTACTGGAAGGGTCTCTACCGATCTGTCAAGCATTATGTGAGTCACTGTAAAGAGTGCCAGCGACGGAAACATGTGCCGCAATTACCTCCAGGTCATCTAGTACCAATTCCACCTGCAGCAGTTCCATTCCACCGAATTGGGATCGACCTTTTGGGGAGGTTCCCGAAGTCGACAACCGGTAACCGATGGATAATAGTCTGCACCGACTACCTCACGCGCTACGCTGTCACCAAACCTGTGCCGACTGCAGAAGCTCCAGAGGTTGCAAAATTTCTAGTAGAAGACATTATTTTGAAGCATGGAGCACCACGTGTGATGATATCCGATCGTGGAAAGGTATTCCAGTCAAGACTAGTATCAGAGGTCATGTCAAGATGCGACGTTGTCCACAGGATGACAACTGCATACCACCCTCAGACAAACGGTCTCACAGAACGCTTCAACAAGACATTAGCCGATATGCTGTCGATGTATGTGGATGTTGAGCAGAAGGATTGGGATACAATACTGCCAGTGGTCACATTTGCTTATAATACAGCAAGGCAAGATACGACAGGCTTCACTCCGTTTTTTCTGCTCCATGGCCGTGAAGCTGAGACCACAATGGATACGCTGTTCCCATTCCAGCCGGACGACACTCAGGATGACTATATAAAACAGCTCATTACCAGGGTCGAAGAAGCAAGACAGCTGGCTCGCATACGAACACTGGCCACCCAGGAGAGGGACCGTCAGCGGTATGACGGCAAGCACCGACCTGTTGCGTACAACCCAGGAGATCTCGTATGGATTTTTACCCCTGTCCGGAAGGTTGGGTTATCAGAAAAGTTACTGAAGCGGTACTTTGGTCCGTATCGTGTCATACGCCGCCGGTCAGACGTCACATACGAAGTCGAGGATTATGAGCCGTCTTCGAAACGACGAAAGCGAAGGGACATCGTTCACGTCCTCCGCATGAAGCCTTACTACAATCCTGACGAGCAGCTAGGCACAACCAGCTTCTTGTTCAAGGACTCTGAGGACGGTTTGGATACTGAGGAAGTCGGACAGGAAGATAATAGTACAAACAGGAGGGGCCCTCCAGAACTGCCATACAGAGGACCCACGACAAGATCAAGATCCAGGACACTTCAGCGTGCCCCAAAAGAAATCTAACAGCGGGACGCTGTTTTCCTCAGGAGAGGGAGCAATGCCGCATGAACGCCAGTGTACCGTCTGCCAGCATGGCGCAGCGGGTAGCGTCACGAATTGCGGTACCGAAGGTCGCCGGTTCAATCCCGCCCACTGACAAAAATTATTTAATTCTGTTTATTATTTCCAGAAGATTCTACATGTTTCCTAAGGTCACTTGTAACTTCTACACATTTCATTTGTTAACTACTCTTGTAATCTCTAGTACGTTCTATCTGTGTATAAATAGAAGAGCATTCTGCCCAAGAGGCAGTCAGTGCTGCGTGTATGTTTGAGTTCTCAATAAACCTGTTCTCAGTTTAAGTGCTGTGTTCATTGACAAGTAACCTTCGAATTCACACCTGTCCCGGTTCCAACGCGACAATATAGCGAGATTACAAAGGCACTGAAGAATATACTATCGAAAATCATATTAAATGTTTACTAATAGGAAAGAAACATGGAGCAGGGATACAAAATAGTAGACAAGTATTCAGATGTGACAATGAATGTCATAAAACTATGTAAGGAATGCATATTCCTTTACGGAACTCGAATGCGAAACCGCACGGAAGAGAAACTCTCGTCAGTTGCTCACATCATACGCTCCAAACACGAAAAAAAATTATATATACATGGCTTGTGAATCTTACTATCAAGTACTTATAAATTTTCTTTGAATTAATTTCTTCGGCATGTGTCAGATACATAGTTTCGAACACGTGCGTGCTCCTTTCATTTGCCGCTTGTATCCATTGCTTCTGTTTGCTCCTATGGTGACGTCATTTCCAACAACCAATAGTTGCTCGTATCGCTTCTGGCCCAACCTTTAGTGGAATAACCTTGAGTACAATGTTGCAGACTGCACTGTTCATAAAATAGTTATTACCTTTTCAGCAGAAAACAGACTGTCACTTGAACATTGTCTCTGCACTGGAACATGTTAATACTTCATTAAGTTGCTCACGGTGTTCTGAAATGGGACTCATGAAATGTGGAGCACCTCACAGGTCTATAGTTTGGTCCACTATTGATTTTGATACGTGTAAATGCTCTACTTCGTGGTACAGCTGAGAATTCAAAATGTGTTCATTTTGCAAATGGCAGAAGCATAGGAATTAAAACTACTCCCGGTTTCCCTACTGAACATATTGCAAATAATGATCCAGTTAATAATTTGTTCATGGTGGTCCATAAAATTTAATAAAACTGTATTTATGTAATTCAGTAAGATCCACAGTTTATCATTAGACACACGTATTAGATTTGCGAATCAGTCTATTCAAAAGGTGGAGACCACAAAATTTTTATGTACTCATATTGAACATAAGTTAAATTTGAGGGTATATGTCTCCGAGTTACAAAGCCATTGGGTTCAGCCACTTTTTCAATTCAGAAAGTATCTTCTCTGAGAAATTAGTTTGTTTTGTTTATTTTCATTCCCTGAACTTTCATTCATTCATTCATTTTATTTGGTCCTATACATCATTTACATATAACTTGTATAATGAATTAGGACAAGTCAAGGTACAGTATATTCAATATTATTCTTATCTTAATTAACAATTTTATGCCTTAAGTTAACTATAAATCGTTTAATACATTATTTTTTTTTACATGTTATTGTCAAATATGTGCTGTAATATCCTATATAAGTACAAACTACTACTACAAACAATTTTTTATTCTGCCTTTCCTTCCCTCATTCATCAGTTAAATACTCTTTGATTGAGTAGAAGGCTTTATCACATAAATACTCTTTAAGCTTATGTTTGAACTGTTCTCCCTTGTTACTAATTAATCTTATATCTGTCGGAAGCTTATTGAACAGTTGGGCTCCCGAATAGGAAGGACATTTTTCAAATTTTTTTGTGTTGTGTGCGTGTAAATTGAAATTAATTTTATTACGTGTTTCATATTCGTGCACTTGCTCATTCATTTTAACAACCTTCTTTGTGAGTGAGAGCAGTATAGTCTTATATATGTATATACAGGGAAATATTAGAATCTTCAAATCTACAATATATTTTCTACATGAAACCATTCTTTTTTCTTTTAGTATTGTTCTAATCATATGTTTTTGTATTTTTAATATTCTCATTACGTTATTTTCTGTGGGCCTTCCCCACGCTGATATACAATATCTCAGTTGGCTTTCAAAAAGTTATATTCAGTTCAAGGGGAAATCAACCTATCGTATAATATATAAGGTATTCAGAGCTCAGAATCGAGTAATAAGAATTATGTGTGAGGATAGAAACTGCATTTTGCGGTAGAGTCGTGTATTTATCTGACAAATGCCGTGGAATTACAGCCAAAAGCTTAGACTGTTAAATAAATAACGCGGAATTACCCCAAATACAGCTGTTATTTTACATTCTTAGCAGGCTGTATATACGCAACTTAGTCACCAGTTATATTGTATTTGAAAAATAGTAAAATATACAGCTATGTCATTAGCAGTAAAAAAATTTCACAGGGATTACAGTAATTCAGAAAGGAATGACATAATAAGGGATACATATCTTCAACAAACTCCCAACATATTTTAAATATCTTACAGGGGATAGGATTAAATTCAGTGATAAATTAAAAGAATTTTTAATTAATCACTCCTTCTAATCCATAGTAGAATTTCTTTCAATGGTATCTACTACATAATTTGCAAGTATCTTATACAAAAAAAAATCTGTTCTGAGAAATAACTATGTTACTGTAAATGGTCTACTTTCGACATTCCACATAGTTAGTCCCATACAGTGATCTATGGTAAATGGCTGTACTATAATGTTTTGTAAAGAAAACTACCTGGGAATATAACTTTATTTGGGTTCTGGTTAATTTTTTGTGGCATAAGTGTAAATCAATGAAAAGTTAAAATTAAGGATGTTATAGTTGTGTCCTAAATGTCTGTCGTTCATTGCTCAACCAAGAGAATTAAGAAATTTAGTACTAAGGAACTTTGTATCTGAAAGTAAATTTACTGCAGCCTAGACTATTGTCTGATAATACAAGAGGGTGATATGGAAGTGTCCTGTATGTTAGCCAGAAACGTTACCACAAAAACAGTAAATAGAGTCTTAAATTTTAAGATCTACTAAATATTCGTACTTGTATGGAACTTGTATGATAATTTTCTTAATAGACAAACAAAAAATCTTGTGGAGTATTAGTTCGAAACATTTTTATCGTTTCCTCTATTATAGCGGCAAGTGATCCAACAAACTCTATTGTTTAAAAAAATATTGCCCTTTGGATTTTTGTTATCGCTTGTCCTTTTTCAGCTGTTGCTTTAGCTTTACGCCTCGTCGACGTCGAGGTCATTAGCGGAGGGAAAGGATTGGGAACAAGGAACGGGAAGGAATTCGTCCATGGCCTTTTGAAAGTACCATCCTGGAATTCCCTGAAGAAATTTGGGTAAACCATGGAATACCCACATCTGGATGGCCGGACGGGGATTCGTACCCGCGTCCTCCCGAATGTGGCCTCTCACCCACCAGGCTCGGTGTCCTTTCTCAAATTCCATAAATGTTGTGTAGTAATACAGGGTGTCAACCAAGAATCTGACACCTTTCATTTGGCTTCCAAAAATCAACGAATGGAAGTAAGTTTGTAACGTGCATTGTACTATGTAGAGAAACTGTGGAAGTTCTATTGACTATTTTTGAAAACCCGCGCAAGAGGTTGCAGGTGGCGCTGCAGTAGCTTAACTCAAAATGGCGTCACCGCAAGAGCGAGCACAATTATTTAGTGCTACGCGGAAACAAATTCAGTGATTCAAGTGCAACGCAACTTTCGCCGAGTGTTTAAGAAGGACCCACCATCACGGAACACCATTAAGAAATGGGAACAGCGCTTTTTGGCAACGGGAAGTGTGAAGAAATTGCATGGTGGCGGTAATGAGTGCGTATCAGTGGAGCATGCAACAGCAGTGAGGCAGGCGATTGAACAAAGTTCACGCTAGTCTATTCGACAAGCAACACGAGAACTGCAGATGCCAAAGTCCACTGTACATAAGGTACTGCATCACTCCCTGCGGTTTCACGCATACAAATTGAAGTTGCTTCATGAACTGAAAACAGATGGCGGTGATACGAGGCAGGCATTTGCTATCGACATGTTACATCAAAATGATGATACCCCAACATTTTTAACTCTCATTGCTTTCTCTGATGAGGCCACATTTCATTTATCGGGCAAAGTCAGCACACACAATGCACGTATTTGGGGATCACAAAACCCACACTGTATTGTGGAACACATTCGTGACAGCCCGGAATTAAATGTGTGGTGCGGATTGATGCACAATTTGATCATCGGTCCCTTTTTCTTTGTAGAAAAAACAGTTACGGGTATTATGTACCTCAACATGTTAGAACAATTTGTTGTGCCTCAGTTAATGCATTTGCAGCCTAATGTCATCTTTCAACAGGACAGCGCCCTCCGCATTGGAGCCTGATCGTTAGAGAATTTCTCGACATCCAATTTCCCGGTCGCTTCTTCTTCTTGTGGGGATATGTGAAGGACAAAGTGTATACAGGCCCAAAATTCAAGAGCTTCGCGGCCACATACTAGATGCTCTCACTTCCGTAATGCACGAGATGCAACAGAAAAGCTGGCAGGAACTCCAATTCAGGCTAGATGTTCTTGGATCTGATGTAGAGGTATACTGATTTTTTTAATAAAACTTGGTGAGTTACTCTTGACCTTGCATGCATTATTTTCTTTTTACCCTAAGCAGTATGAAATATACAGAAATTTCAAATGTGTCAGGTTCATGGTGGACACCCTGCATATTTGGCAAATAAAGAAAAAGTCGCTAAAAATAATTATGTGGTCCCACTCCTCTGCATTAATGCTGGACAATGTGTTCTTGTGGAATGCATCAAAAATTACTATCTTGAAAATTATATTACTGAAAGTAAATTTGTTTGTCCTAGAAGTATTTTACAGTGGCAGAAGAAAGAAGTTAAACTAAATCTGGGAGGAATATAATATTTACTGTGAATATGTTCACATATGATCAGAGTCGTATTGTATACCATAATCAAATAAAATTTAAGAAATATTAAATTATTAGTATCAGCAGTCTTAGTGTTACGAAATTCTCGATAGAGGAACTGAAAAATTGGCAAACTGTTGTGTTGATTAGCAAAATCGTTCAGAGTACTTCAGAAAAGTTATATATATTTACAGATAAAAAATTGTATGATGGTAAAAAATTTATATATGTATAGATATACTAATAATATCACGAAGGGCAAATAGAGAAACAAGCAATGGTATTTAAATGTAAAATATCAGCTTCATTTAAATTCATGTTTTATATGAAATAATACTAACTGGTTGTTAATTACTTTGAAGTGAAATACCAAGGTAAGTCTAGTTTGATGTATTAACAAAGTCATGAATTTAAGTAGGAAATAATATATATTCAATACTGCATATATTGAAATTTTCAATTCGAGCACTACAAAATTGGAATTTGTATGATCATTTTTCTTTAAAATATATTGTTATCTATTCAATCATTTATACTAAATATTGAAAAATAAATTCGAGTATTATATTTGATGTGTAAACAATGTCGTTTTTGTAATCAATTATATTTTAATATTTTTTTTGAAAATAAACCACTATTGTTTTATTTTCTAGACAACTACATTTAGAAAATGTCATATGAAAATTGTGCTGTTCCATTAATTTGGACTATAGTTATTAACGTTGTCATTTAATTTTACTGTCAATTTGTGTAAATATTTGTATTTTTATATGTCGGCCCTTCTTTATATAATTCTCATTATGCGGTAATACTACCTGTGGTAAGCCAATCAATTTAATAGCAATTTGAGGTTTTCTGTATTATTGTTGTTTTTTACATTATTTCCGCAGTAATAATTCTTGGTTTATGTTCCTTCACAGTTTATAACCCTGTTGACATTTTATGAATTAATTTCTATATGTCCACTAACCCTCCTATGAACCCAACGTTCAACATAGAATTGCATCCATTCACGGAGTCAAATTTTCCGTGTGCACATTCTTCCTTCTTGCAATGTACTGTATTTCATTATCTTCCTTAGAAGCTTCTTTTCATCTTCGCAGATTTCTCGCATTCAGTTTTGATATGTGATGAGTTTACTTTCTTTTCCATCAGTTTGTGAATGCTTAAGAAACAAAATTCTAATATTTCTAAAACCTTCACGAAAAGAGAAGAAACATATTCAACAAGTTCTTAAACAAAATAGTGAAACGTTATTAAAGTTGAATTAAAACCAGTATTTGGAAAACATTTGGAATAATTTAATATTCTATACTCTCATTGCTCACTTCATTTACAACTGTATTAATATGTTAACAAAACTTCACAAATTAATATGAAGTTTGATTTTTTACGTAATTATAATGCTGAGCACTGGTATCTTGTAATTCCTAATCAATAAAATTAAAAATCAAATTTTATTTCAGCTGTCTGAAGTTCTATTATTCCTGTATAATAAATTTTAAAAGTTCTATTTTTATTATTACCTCTTATATTATAACAAAAGTAATATAGTTATATTTTCCCAAATTTTTTTATTGTGGAGACACTTAGGCATCTATATTCAGTTTGTTTTATCGCTGTTGGTTTTGTATTTAGAATTTAGGTCTCAATAAACCATCTTTAATTATTTTGCAGATAAGTAATTTTAGGCAGATTAGTTTTTAAACGTCTGTTACTGTTTAGTATAAACTAAATTTTAGTTTTGACGTAATTTCCCGTATTAATACTAAACCATCTTGTCATCAATTATTCAAAATAAAATTCTTTGATTTTTGGCTAAACAAAAAATCTCCCAGAATACACTTCAACGCTGTTGGTAAATATCCGCATTCAAGATTTGTTAACATTAGTTTTATTCATCGGTTTTCAGATGTTAAATAAATATCTTATAATTAAATTAATTGTTAATTTAAATGAATCTCCAAACTTTCTTAAATTTGTTTGATTTTTATTTCTATTATGTATATATCAAGAAATCACAAATAAAATGATGAATTTTAAAGTAAACTTCTGAAATTTTGGTGTTTCCCATCTGTTAGTGAATACTAAAACGCTGAGATAATTTTGAAAATATAAACATGAAAAAAGTCATTAATTTTTATCCGTCAGAGCAATGTTCAGTATGAGGTATCATGTCCCAATTAATGTCCCAAGAACATGAAATTGTTTCCTTGTTCAAGTCTTAAAACGAATTCTGTATCAAATAAATTTATTAAAATAATGACTTTATGTAATTAAAAATCTCCAGAAATGTACCTGAAATTATCTTTAGAGGAATTAAATTGTTTATAATTTTTTATTGCTTGGATAACATTTTATCTTTAATTTTGTAAATTTGTTTGAGTGTTTAAAATACATTGCTTAAAAAATCAATTATTAATAGTTTATTGTTTCGTAAAACTAATTATAGAACCGGTGATGATGAAAAAACTGAAATAATTACTGTGAGCAGTAAATTGTAATTCCTATTTGAAACAAGTTACTTAGTAAGCGCTATTTAAAACAACTGAAATATAAGTTTTTTCCCAATTTTGTTAGTTATTATTCAATGTAATCAAGAGTGAAGAAATTTTAAGTGACTTTCAAGAATATTTATTGCTATAGGTAGATAAAAAGTTTAAAAAAGTAAGATTGAAAAATCTTACAATAATTTTTATTATTTATTTAATAATATTCAAATATAAATAAATTTAATTCCATTGCAATTGGGAATGAAGTGGATGGTTAAAGTATAAACTACTGATTATTCCAAATATTACATAATAAACGATTTTAATAATGCTCCACTAATGTGAAATCCTTTTGCTAGACTGCTTACTTAAACTTTTTTTTATGCTTCGATTAATATATATATATATATATATATATATAACAAATCAAAGATATGTTTTAAATTTTATAGTTATCGAATATATCATGTAGAACGTACTGAAAAAGTAAACCCATCGAAGGAAAGAGGGTTTAATGAGAGAAAAAAATACGAGAATACACAATATACATGACGATCATTTTAGCATGTTAGAAAAAGTGAAGCACATGACAAGGCCAGCGTATGGTTCCCATACGTTTACCTATATACGTTGACATATATAAAATAAATTTTCAGCTTCCCTTGAGTTCAAAACGGGCATGAAGAATGTTTTACCACGAGGCAATAAACTAAGAACGTATAATGTTGTTGGAAATGACGGCAGTTATATCAATAAAAAAAACTGCTGCAAATGTTTTAATAATAATAGTAAAATAATTAAAAGAAAGTAGTAATAACTGGTAGTTAGATATGTAAGAAATGGAATTACCAAAGGAGGGTAGGGAAAGCCTGAGGCTGGGGGCAACTGTACAAATTTTACAAAGCAGCCATAAAAAGTATTTTATTTCATTCTAGATTCTATGGCGAAATTTGAAATTATCATACATTGTTTTTATCCACAGAAGTACATCGACTATTTAGACTGATAATGATCAAACATAAAATTCCTCTCTAAAGAGAGATGAATGTATGCCTGCTGACTTAATACAACCATGTTGTTTTGTTAAATTAAACAGGGCTTCATTTGGAATTTCTAATTAAAAATATCGGACAAAAAATTACAATAATAAACTGAAGAAAATTCACAAATTTAAAAGAAGATTATATCTTTTAAGTTTCATGTTTATATTCACAATACTATTTAAAAAAATGAAAGTGAAAAAACTACACTGTAAATACATGTATGACGCTTTCCTGTATTTGTCTTGTATGAAATTAAAAAATGTACTTGCAACTACGTTAGAACTCCAATTATCTGAATCAATTGGGCCGAACCCCATTTGGATAATCAAAAATTCGGATAATTGGATTTTGTTTCAAAAGAAAGGGTCTATTTTAATTAATTACTGCATGTATGTTGAAAATGGGAGAAAAAACTATTTTTATAGGAAATGATCATTTAATTAATTGAATGAAAAGGTAACATTTTACACGTTAAGCGTACTTACAAGTGCTGCACATTAGTACAGTATGTACGCACTGTTCTGTAAATAAAAGTCATTGCTTGCTGAATTTCTCGGTCAAAGTAAGCTGTTTGAATGTAATCATCCGTTTTCGGGCAGCCAAGTCACGCATCCGCTTGACAGTGAGAAGTTGCATGTGGTCACACTGGGACTGACGCTCTACCCACTTCAACGTAGTTTCAAGGTGGGCAAATGCTTGACTAGCTGATGGTCCCGTGTCTGCTTCAACTTCGACATTAAGGTCATCTTCTTCCTCGACAGTTTCTTCTCTCACACTTTCAATAAGTTCATTATCATTTAGAATTTTATACCCAGGGTCTTACGAATCACACACCACTGTCGCGTGCCATGCCTGGATCTCTAGCAATATCGGCGGAGGTGAGGCAATGTTGAGGCAACTGTGGCGTTAGTGGGTCACATCAGCAGTAATTGCGTATATAAAGGAGGCCACAAGACAGTGGGTGGTCGAACTGGGTCGAACGTGGTCGGTCGGGGACGTCGCACGGAAGTTATCGCCGGCCCGGGCGGGCCAGCCCGGGCCCGAACACCGGACTCCGAAGCCTCGCCACTGCCTCCCCCTCTGCTCCGCTCTAAACCTGTAAGCATCTGTATCTATCTCTACTGGGCCATAGTACCGTTCTATGTATTTTGTCGAGACCTTATGTATCTTTCTTATTGTTCCTTTCTATGAAAGGGTTGTAAATATACTTCTGTATCTTCCACCACTGTTTCATTTATAGCAGTAATAGAAGCATGCACTCCCGCGCTATAGACCATAACAGTGATTAGCTCCCTCCGAGTAGTCAAGCTACTCCACTAATTGCTCCCGTAAGTACCTACCCTGCGTCCCAAGCCACTAAGCAATACCGGAGTAGCTCTAGCCACTGTAGAGGCGTGTCTCGGAGTTCTAAGAGAACCGGGAACGCGACAGTAGGACCTAATTTCTGGTGTCAGATGTGGGGTGCTGAACCCAGGATAGTGTAACAGATGATGTCATTTTTTCTGCTGACAGTTGTGGAGCGTAGACCTCTAGATACAACAGGGCAGATGACGTAGTTTAAAAGTGTCAATGTCGGAACTTGATCGCCAGCTAAGGCAAAAGAGGGTTCTTTCTGGTGATTTCCGATGACAGCTGTGAATTCTGGTATCAGTTAGGGATGGAAAGCCCTAGACCAGTCACACTATCCCTTTAGTAGTTGCAGAAGAGTTTTGTGTTAGCTGGGGACGTTAAGCCCTAGTCAGAAACATGCAATTCATGGTAGTTTTTAGTGGTTTCTAATAGCGCGGTGCTTCTATCTACTATATTTCATTTTCTGTTTTCATGCAGCCTCAGTCATGAATGGAGACTGTCGGCTAAGTCACTAAATAGGATTTTCTAGAGCAGAGGGTGGGCAGATGGTCAGGCGGTCGTCACACGCACGTTGGAGGCCTTGTTGCAGGAGTCAACCAGCGACGCTAGCATCAAGCGACGGGTGTTGCGACGTCAGAGCCAGCGCAGAGCCGCAGCGACAGCACGCACAGAAAGCTGACGGAGCACAACACGGGTCTTGCAGTCGCCAGCGGAAGCCGCAGTCGACAAAACGTCATGCGGTAATGTAGGCCAAAGGCAAAGTAGCTTATTGTAGGAGTAAATATGTGTAACTGCAAGGGTGGAAGCAGTTATTTCGAGAAGTAAAAGTAGAAATAATGTAGCTGAAAGTGAGAATCAGTAATAAGTTAAATGCAAAAGTTGTTGTAGAAAGAGTCAACAGTTGGCAGAAGCCCTCATAGAGGCACCGGTATATTTTGTGTTCGGGGAAAGGTATTCCCAAAGGATTAAGAGGTTGGGTAAGCCCTCATAGAGGCCACCGGTATAATTTGTGTAGGGGAAAAGGTATTCCCAAAGGATTAAGAGGTTGGGTAAGCCCTCGTAGAGGCACCGGTATAATATACTCCATTGCTGTAAGTTGTGCCCTGAGTTCTAAGAGAACAGGGAAAACGCAGTAGTGGAGGGGGGAGAGTGTATGCAGTTGGAGATGCACAATACTAAGTCATTAGGCAGAGATGGCGGCATAATAGTAAGTACCGTAGTAATGTATTGCTTTACTGTCAGCGTTTATCCTGAGTTCTAAGAGAACAGGAAAACGCAACAGTAAGAGGCAAATATAAGAAAACGGAAAGCGCGAGTAAGGGGGTCGCGTGGTGCGCAAATGGAACTGCGATAAATGGAGTCATTGGCCGAAGTAGCGGCGTAGTTTAGTAGTGCTGTATGTCATAATTGTGAACAGTCGCTTCGAATTTTCAGAGAACACGGGGACAACATGGAGAAGGAAGAAGTAATGTTAAGTCGTAAGATGTCGAGTGAAGGGAAATATCTAATTACTATGTAAATAGAATTGGGTGTGAGGAAGGCACAATGGGAAATAATAATTTGAAACTGTACATAGGATATAGAAAACGGCCACAGATGGTAATAAAGTTGATGTGTGTAAGTAAGAATAGCCGCAGATTATAGTAAAAGTAGAAATAACTGGTGTATTTATGGGTAATTAACGTAGAATTAATAAAATGACAAGTAATTTATAAGATTGGTAGAAATTTACTTAGAGGGATTTTAAGTGATAATTAATTGACAAGTGGGTATCAAAAATGTAGTTATTAGCGATAAAAAATCTGGGAAAACAGAGGGAACATATAGATGTGTAACATGTGTTAAAATGAATATAGTTAAAGTAATTGTCCAGAGAATGAAGTGCTTTATTTCAACGGATGAAAAGTTGGCGTAACGTTGCACCCAATCAAGAATGTAAACAGATTAATTATTTCAGTCCAGGAATGTAAACACCCGTCGTAACCAGGGCACGCATCATAACACATGACATGCTGGTATTATGTCACGAGGTCGATGTCAGCAGTTGTCATAACTTGTTTTGTTTGCCTCAAACACGAGGTGGTGTGTGTTTGGTCACGCACATTAATGCAATCTTGTAAATCACGTTAGCGACAATGATGTTAAGAAATAACGGTAGCTGTAGCTTAGTTGAGTATTTATTATTAACAATAAAGGAATTAATATATTGTGTTGTGGAAGGAATATGAGTAACGTTAGCGTTATAAATTGTATTTTGTGTTATCATTACGTAAGAACTTGGTGAATAATGGTCATTAAAGTCATTAAGTAACTCTACCAACAGTAAATGGCGTTAGTGATTAAAGATAGTAAACTGTATTCAGACAGCAAAAGCAGCTAACTGGAAAATTTGTGAACACAAGACGAGATCACGATCGGCAGTAGAAACATTCGTGAAATTGTACGCACTATAGTTTTAAGTAGCGCGTCCTTAGCATTTACCGATGCAATTACTAACACATCGTTTTGAGTGTCGTAAATCGCGAACCCTAAGTTATCTGAAGCTGAGCAGAAATGCATGAAAATAACTATTGCTTGTACGATTATTCTTGTATATTTTTCCTACAAGTGTTTGGATCTTGCAACTTAACAATCACCTATTAGTTGGAAGTTGTACTCAATAAAGCTGTGGTTAGCACCTAGGTGTGCGCAAATGAATCACTAAACTTTATCGATCACGCATTTGGCAGATGAAGAATAATATAGCGCAACACTAAACTGCACGAGGTCAGATAGTCTATTGGTGAATCATTACGTTACATTGTAAAAACCTTCGTTAGGTAAAATTAATAGCATCTGTTAAGATCAATTTGACTGCATCTTGGCAAAGGTTAATTTTGTGGAATAAGCTAAAATGCTTAGCAGAGGCACCGTAGAAAAATTGTACGAATTATTGTTGCAAGTTGGTGAATCGCACTTGTCGGCTAGTAATGGTATGCGGGTAATGACGAATTTAGTAACATACGTTACGATTTGTAAAAATCCTAGTAACAGCATCAATTGATTGCAGCGAAAGAACAACAAAAGAAAAAGAAAAAAACACACACACACACACGAAATAAAGAAGGGTTACTGCGAAGTGTTTTCTACTACGGTAATTCTATCGAACGGACGGAACCTACAATTTATAACAGTTTCACATTACAAGTTTTTTTGGCACTTTGATTAATAGTACTGACCTAAATTGTAAAAGTTGAATTTTTATAGAACATTAATGAAAACTGATATTATAATTAATAAGAGAAATTGTAACTAATTCTGTTCTTGTAGCAAGTCTAACAGATTGTGCAATTTTATTCAGATGCAGTAATAACAATTGTGTAATTTGATCGTTGCAAGGCGCTAATACGGGTCTGTCGGCAAATGCGAAAGTGTGGTACTGACGTTATCAAGAATGCCATACAGGGCGGATGCAAGACTGATGACGCGTTTACTCAGCTAAGTCGGCCTAGCTGACTTAGCAGGAGCAATCGCAGGTCACTGTCACTTGGACGTAAACGCATAGCGTCAGCTTGTAAACAGTCCCGTAGACGTAACGACTGCCGAGTACTTCCGATTGAGCGCATTGCAATGACCTATTATCTTATCGTTCAAGATGGAAGTAGAAAAAAAATTAATGTATTATACTTTGAATCATTCTTATACTCAACCAATTGTGAAATGACTATGTTTAAAAGCTATTTATTTCTAATTGATTGTGAAAGTTTTTCAGAGTCGCTAAAAGCAGGCACCCAGAACGAGAGATGTGCCACTCCTCTGGGCCACGAACACGCTTTTGCGGTGAACGTAAGACACTTCAAACGACAGCCGACATTAGAATGGCATGTTGGCCGACAAATTCAATTTTTTTTGTTTTTTCTATGATTGTAACAATTTGTAATTATGTAACATATAATTTCAAGTCTTGTACATCCGTGTACACAACAAGAGCCAGAGAACTACTAACTGATATATGTACAACCAAAAAACGTACAGCCAAAGTATTTATGCAGAGATAACGCACCTAAAGGCATTTGTTATTTACTATTGTAAAATCATGACAACTTGTATTGCACTGAATCGTATTTCTATTCAAATGTATTTTGCAATTTCATTCTGCGACATCAATGTATGGATGAACATTGTATAATTTTGAAAGTCAAATTGTAAGACAACATGCAAACCAATTTATTGTATTAATATGAAGAGATTCTGTATGTAATCACGATGGCCCTTGAAATGTTGGAATCAATTTGAAATTGTAAAGGCACGGCACGCGGAATTCTAATGTACTGTATGGAAACATTATGTGTTTAATTTACTGTGAGCTCTACCCGGTCAAGCCGCGCGGAGTGTACTTAGTAAGCAGCGGCCAGAGGGCCGATGTTGAATCACCTTCCCATGGTACTCCCGCCATTTGCGGGGTTTGAGTGGCTGGATCGTGGTAGATTAGGTTAAGTACGAAGATACGAAAAATTTTGATGGCTACGCCTCCAAAATTTTTCGTTTTTTCGGGAGGATAGGAGTCGCGTGCCATGCCTGGATCTCTAGCAATATCGGCGGAGGTGAGGCAATGTTGAGGCAACTGTGGCGTTAGTGGGTCACATCAGCAGTAATTGCGTATATAAAGGAGGCCACAAGACAGTGGGTGGTCGAACTGGGTCGAACGTGGTCGGTCGGGGACGTCGCACGGAAGTTATCGCCGGCCCGGGCGGGCCAGCCCGGGCCCGAACACCGGACTCCGAAGCCTCGCCACTGCCTCCCCCTCTGCTCCGCTCTAAACCTGTAAGCATCTGTATCTATCTCTACTGGGCCATAGTACCGTTCTATGTATTTTGTCGAGACCTTATGTATCTTTCTTATTGTTCCTTTCTATGAAAGGGTTGTAAATATACTTCTGTATCTTCCACCACTGTTTCATTTCATAGCAGTAATAGAAGCATGCACTCCCGCGCTATAGACCATAACAGTGATTAGCTCCCTCCGAGTAGTCAAGCTACTCCACTAATTGCTCCCGTAAGTACCTACCCTGCGTCCCAAGCCACTAAGCAATACCGGAGTAGCTCTAGCCACTGTAGAGGCGTGTCTCGGAGTTCTAAGAGAACCGGGAACGCGACACCACCCACTCTCCTATATCTTCAGCACTAACATCTGAACATCCAGGAATGTTCAAAAAAATATTTCTGAATTTCTCAAGTGGCACGTCATCCCCACCTTTTCCTTTCCGTCTCAATTAAAATAGCGATTCGAATATTTAGCGTTTTGGATAGTCGAAGTTCGGATAATTTGAGTTCTACTGTACATACATTTAATTAAATCACATAGTTTCTTAAATGTGAATTTGTAGAACGTTCTACAAGGCTTGTGATGGACTCTACTAAAATAAACACGCCCACTAAATACTTTTATTAAAGTTAGCAAGTTTCTGCTTTCTTTACCTTCATATTTATTAAACTACCTGGTACGAAAAAAAAAAATTATATGCCTAATTCCCAATACATTAATTTTTAACGGATTACTGTTGGTCGTGGTATGCAGAACTATTGTGAATCACATTCAAAATATGTTTAGGACAAATATTACCTTCATCTGATGTCTTCTTTCCACTGTCTATTACAAATCCCTATTGTTCCACTCATCAGTGTTCAACGGGAGAATTATTGCGTTGTGAATGTTTAGTGCATTAAACGCAGAGGCTAGACAAGCATTTATGCAGAAGATAGGCAAAGTACATACAGAGATAGTATTTCGTCAATATTTTCCTGCGTTTATCTATTACATTATTATATACCATCTATTCTGAAATTACTTTTGGCCAAAATAAATTTGCTGTTTTGGCGATTTTCTACACAAATGCTGAACTAGTCTATTAAACATTCTAGGCAAACTTTCCATTGATTTTTTGCCCATTTGTTTTATTTCACAATAGTATTTAAACTAAACAAGATATTCCTTTTACAATTCTACAGTGTACAGTAACATACAGCATAGCTCACAACTAGGTTGTTACTATCGGTTATAAATAGGTTTGAAGGGCCACGGGGAATAATAATAGTGCCACATATCACAATTTCCGAAATTCAATTTTTTAGTTCCAAGTCGAATAAATTACTGAAAAATAGGTATACAAATATTTTTAAGCTTTGTTTATATTAATACATCATTTATTTTATAATCACCAACAAAAAAAACACATTAAACGGATGGAACATGAACAGAAAATTTTCAAAATAAGAGGATGTTTGCTCGTTTTTGCCAGTTATGGAGTAGTATCAATTGGTGGGTCGTCTGCGTACTCAGTATCAATTCTTTTTGTGTGTGTCGCTACCTCAGCGGCATGTTTGTGCATATCCCGCTACCTGGGTAGCTATGTGTCACTTTGTACTGGATTGGGTTATTTTGGGACTCTTTTTATTTGCGCTTTGAGGGGAAAACATGGCTATCGACGTCTAGGACGATTTAATGTGAAAAAACCCTTACAGTTTTCTTATGATCATACCAGTGCTATTTCGGCTGATATATAATACTTAATGGTACTCGGTGCGAGTGCCAGTACCTTGGCATCGTGGTGCCAAGGGTATGGAGTCTCTCATCTGTTTCTCTGAATTTTTCTATTTTTCGTGAAACTTTTCAGTTTGACGAAAGATTTCTGTTCGGATGGTTTCTGTATCGGTCTCATTGTGAATGAGACCTGTTGACGTTAATCTTGGTGCGAGTAGGATGGTCCTTAGGCACCTGTTTTGAAGTCTCTGTAGGTGGAGCATGTTGTAATCTGCTGCTGTCCCCCACACCTGGCATCCGTACATGATGAAGGAGTGAATGACGGTCTTGCAGATGCGTAGTTTTGTCTGAGTCGTTAGCTCCATGCTGTATAATACCGGAAACAGTTCTGTATGATAGCTATGCCTGGCTTCTCTTATCCAGGATGTGTTCCCAAAAGAGTAGATTAGAGTCTAGTGATGCCCAAGTATTTGGCCCGCTTTTCCACTCTATTTCTTGGCCCATAATTTTAGCTTATTGGTAAGTGCTGGCCGGTTTTTTGGTAAAATAGACCACTACACATTTTGTGGGGTTTACTTTAATTTGGTTTACTCGACGCCACTTGTCGAGTAATTTGAGGCGCCGCTGTAATCTGTTAATGTTTACATCATGTTTGCTGCCCGTAGCGTATACAGTGGTGTCGTCGGTAAATTGTGCTATTTTGACGCGAGGTGCTACTGGTGCGTCGTTGACGTACTGGCTGAATAGGACCGGAGCGAGTGGTGATCCTTGAGGAATTCCCACCGGGATAGGATGAAGGCCAGATCTTTGTCATTGTATTGCTACAAAGAACTTTCTGTTGGTGATTTAGCGTCCAATTAACTTAACCCAATAATGTCGGATAGTCGTCTGTGTTCTTAGATTGGTGATGAGGTTGACGTGCCACACCTTGTCGAACGCCTTTTCAATGTCTAAGAACACAGCACCAGTTGAGTTTCTCATGTTAAATCCCCTGGATACGTCTTCAGTTAATCGGAGTAGTTGGCTAGTGCTACCGACTCGGCTTTGGAAGCCGAATTGCTCCTTGCGAATTGTTTTTGCCGCCTCTAGACTGGTGTTTATTCGTTTAAGTACTAGTCTCTCTAGTACTTTAGAGGTGGAGGGGAGTAAACTTATTGACCTGTAGTTTGCCGGGAGACGCTGATCCTTCCCACGTTTCCGTATGGCCGTCACCTTGGCAGTGTTCCAGCTGTAGGGGAAATATCTCTTGAGCAAATATGCATTGAAGACTCTGGTGAGTAGCACTAGTACTTTTGTTGGAAGTTTCTTCAAATGCATGTTTGTTATGCAGTCTGCGCGTGGTGATTTATTGGTGCTCAGTTTTTTTTACTATTGATCTTACTTCCCCGGGTGTGGCAAGCTCGGGTTCACCTTCTGGTGGTGCAACTAGGATTTCTTCTGCTGTCTGTTGGATGTTGTCGATCGACTGCTTTTCTGTTTCCGATAGATTATATTCTACTTCGACGTGTTATGCTGCGAAGTGTTCTGCCAGCACTTCCGCCTTTGCCACTGGTAGGAAGCACGGGCCGGCAGGCCCGTTGATTACTGTGTTAGGTTCCTTCGGTTCCTTGAGGCGCGCACAAATTGCCAGGCATCCCTATTCTGGAGGGTGAGGTGTGCAATCTTTCTCTCCCATTGCGTTGTCTTCAGCTCTTGCAGTTCGTTGGTGACCTTTCTGTACCTGCGCTTATCGCGTGAGTCTCGGAATCTCTGCCACAGTTTCCTCGACGTGTTTTTGAGGTACCGCAGTTGCTCGATGACGGGTGGTAGTTCGGCGTAAGCTGTAGGTCTGTGAGTTGTTGTTGTGGAGGACCGCTTGTCAGCCTCCGTCACCACTCTGTCGAAATGGTGTATGGCCTGGTCTATCCTATCTACTGAGGTGACGTTGAAATTTGGGTTGATTTTGTTGTGTACAATCCTGGTGAAGTCAGTGTGCTTGGATTTTTTTTCCTGCCGTGAGTGATGAGCTCCAGTTCCTTAGTTTAAGGAGGACTGGTTGGTGATCGGAGGACAGATCATTTACAGTCTGTAGTTGTATGCGCCGGGCGATGTCTTTGACAACGGCCACGACGAGGACGTCCCCTTGTCGACGCCTGTCGTGGGGTATATGAGTGTCTTCTTTGGGTCCTAGTACATGTATATTTCGCCTCCCTGAAAGCTCCAGGAGCCGCTCTCCTTTCGTGTTATTCCTTCTGGAGTTCCATGCTTGATGTTTACAGTTTAGGTCTCCGCCGATGATGACCTTAGTTCGCAGTGTCATAGGCGAGTCAACGTCAAATTCATGCAGGGCTCTATTTGGAGATAGATATGAAGATATAACTTTAAAATGGCCTTCAACAGTGTGTATTCTCACCGCTGTGGCCTCCATGCTTAGCAGCTGTGGCGTCTGCACGTGATGGTGGGCAAGCTTCTTTTAGATTAAAATGGCTGTCCCACCGCCCAGTTGTCCTGTTCTGTCATTTCGGTACACTAGGTAATCGGTAATGCAGAATTTGTCATGTCGCTTGAGAAATGTTTCTGTCAATAGGACTACATCCAGTTCGTTTCGTCGCATAAAATCGTGTAGCTCTAGTTTTTTATTCCAAGCATTATTGGCATTCCAGATGACAATATTGATGTAGGCTTGGCGTACCTGGGGCCCGCCACTATTTAAAGAGAGACATCACGCCTTTCATCAGCTTAGCTGTATCATCCTTTGCTCTGTTGATGGACTCCAGTGTTTTCATCATTTTTTTCATGAATGACTTCCCATTCAGGTTTTCTTCCTTGTCGTTTGCTGGTCTCGTGTGCCTGTAATGTTTCTTCCTTCCTCTGGGCATTGTGTTCTCATTATCGGATCCAGTTGCAGTTTGTGCACAAGTTCTGCTGTGGGCATTTTGGGCTGGTCCTCTTTGTTGTCTTTGTGTATTTTGTTGCGTGCGTTCTCCCTGATTGGTTCCTTTTGTAGTTGGTAAGAGTTCTGCTTTGGTTGATGTTTCTTGTTGCGTTTGGTTTCCCTGTTTTGTTCCTTTTGCACTTACTCAGGAATCTACTTTTTCTTGTGTGGGTTGTGCTACTTTTGCTCCACCCTTTTATTATTTTCTTCGTGCCCGTCTTTTTTCTGTGGCCTGGGGGTTTTTAAGGCTTCTTGGTAAGCTTCACAGCCCCGATAGGAGGCGGAGTGGCAAAGTTAAAGATCAATTTTAAGACCCAAAAAAATTGTAGCCGAGATCCGCATTTGCAATGGGGACCTCCCAAACCCGAATCACACGCCATAACCATCTCAGTCACCACAATAATCTAGAAGTACTGAAAAATAATTATTCAAACACAAAAAAGTAGATTCGTGTTTTTGGATAGCAAAACTAGATGATATAGAAAAAAAGTATGTTCATTTTATCATATTTCAAAAATAATTTTTCATTACACCTTCATTCGGTATGGTGACTGAAATGGTTACTGCGTGCGATTTGGGTATTGAAGGCCCCGGTTCAAATCCCAACATCACTGTAATTTGTATGGGCCTTATTGACTTTTACCTCGGGCAAAGCTTTTATCTGTTAATGCAAAGATTCTAGGACGCTTCGTGGTTCGAATTTCACGTTAATCTGTAGATCTCCTTTACAAGATAGATGACTACGATATAGGTGAATAGAGAGTTTCCCAATAAGAAACTCTGTGACTATAACTTTGAAACATAAAATTATAATTTTTACTATACAAAATCTTTATGATCTACACTCCTGGAAATTGAAATAAGAACACCGTTAATTCATCGCCCCAGGAATGGGAAACTTTATATACACATTCCTGGGGTCAGATACAACACATGATCACACAGACAGAACCATAGGCACATAGACACAGGCAACAGAGCATGCACAATGTCGGCACTAGTACCGTGTATATCCTCCTTTCGCAGCAATGCAGGCTGCAATTCTCCCATGGAGACGATCGTAGAGGTGCTGGATGTAGTCCTGTAGAACGGAATGCCAAGCCATTTCCACCTGGCGCCTCAGCTGGACCAGCGTTCGTGTTGGACGTGCAGACCGCGTGAGACGACGTTTCATCCAGTCCCAAACATGCTCATTGGGGGACAGATCCGGAGATCTCGCTGGCCAGGGTAGTTGACTTACACCTTCTAGAGCACGTTGGATGGCACGGGATACACGTGGACGTGCATTGCCCTGTTGGAACAGCATGTTCCCTTGCCGGTCTAGGAATGGTAGAACGATGGGTTCGATGACGGTTTGAATGTACCGTGCACTGTTCAGTGTCCCCTCGACGATCACCAGAGGTGTACGGCCAGTGTAGGAGATCGCTCCCCACACCATGATGCCGGGTGTTGGCCATGTGTGCCCCGGTCGTATGCAGTCCTGATTGTGGCGCTCACCTGCACGGCGCCAAACACGCATACGACCATCATTGGCACCAAGGCAGAAGCGACTCTCATCACTGAAGACGACACGTCTCCATTCGTCCCTCCATAGACGCCTGTCGCGACACCACTGGAGGCGGGCTGCACGATGTTGGGGCGTGAGCGGAAGACGACCTAACGGTGCGCGGGACCGTAGCCCAGCTTCATGGAGACGGTTGCGAATGGTCCTATCTGATACCCCAGGAACAACAGTGTCCATAATTTGCCGGGAAGTGGCGGTGCGGTCCCCTACGGCACTGCGTAGGATGCGACGGTCTTGGCGTGCGTCCGTGCTTCGCTGCTGTCCGGACCCAGGTCGACGGGCACGTGCACCTTCCGCCGACCACTGGCGACAACATCGATGTACTGTGTAGACCTCGCGCCCCACATGTTGAGCAATTCGGCGGTACGTCCACCCGGCCTCCCGCATGCCCACTATACGCCCTCGCTCAAAGTCCGTCAACTGCACATACGGTTCACGTACACGCTGTCGCGGCATGCTACGAGTGTTAAAGACTGAGATGGAGCTCCGTATGCCACGGCAAACTGGCTGACACTGACTGCGGCGGTGCCCAACCGCTGCGCAGCTAGCGCCCTTGGATGGCCAACACTGCTGTTCCTGGTGTGTCCGCTGTGCCGTGCGTTTGATCATTGCTTGTACAGCCCTCTCGTAGTGTCCGGAGCAAGTATGGTGGGTCTTACACACCGGCGTCAATGTGTTCTTATTTCAATTTCCAGGAGTGTATATTTAAATTAAAATATGGTGTAATTTCGTTCTTTACTAACAAAAAATGCTGAGTGAATCGAAAAAACCTCAAAGAAAACAAACACGTAAAGTACAAAGAGGTTGACATTTCACTGTGATTGCGTTGAAACATGCTACAATCTTTCATTCCGGCACCGTGTGGTGATGATTTGCGTTGGGATACTACTTTTGTTCATAAAAGATCAACCAGTTAGGTGATAACGTGAATCAGATAAAAAAGTGTTTCAATGTACTTTCGCCCGAAAACTGTGCAAAATATAGTATTCTATAATAAAGTAGGGTGACAAACCTACCTGTCATCCCCAACAAATTCCCTGAAATTATCACTTGAAAATGTTAACTGAGACTAAAGACCGGCTAGGGACATGGGCGAGCTATAGGAAAATGTGGACGCGAGGGGGCGAGCCGTCAGTCAGTTGACTGTCGTTGCGGTGACGGTACAGACCAGTATTGGTAATGTGCAGCTCGACCTTTACACGTAGCAACTGATACACAAACTGGCGCAAATTAAAATTCCAACCCCCAGACCGTGTTTTAATAAATGAATGAAATTTGGCCCCAAGTATCCCCACATGAAAAGTATTAAATCATTAAAAATTGAAAGTTTTGTATGGAATAGTATGAAAATTACTTGGCTATTTATTATGTAAATTGTTAATTATTTTTAAGCGTATAAGTGGCGAACAGTGTGGTGTAACATGACACTTTGTTGTCCACAAGTTCTTGTTGGCCAAGTATGCCAAGGCGAAGAGTGACAACCATCTACACCCAAATGTCTAACTGTGAGAGAGGTCGGAGAACTGGCGTGTTTTAAAAGGGTGCTTCATATTGAGAAATCTCCAGAAGGATTGGCTGTATTGCAATGTCAGTATACATACTTGTTACACAGTGATAATCGACTACATGTTCGCAGGCATAGCAGAGAAACGGCTTACCTGCCATGATTTCAGAACGTCACACTTGCAGCCACTGGTGTCATATTTTGGCGGCAATCAGTTTCAACAGCATGACTGAGTTGAAGGCACAATGACAGCCCACCACTATGTGGACGTGGTGTTGCATCTTATTGTGATACCCTACATGTTCACCATCCAAATCGCATTTTCCAACAAGATAATTCCCGTCCTCATACTGTGGCCATTACAACACAAGACTTGCTAGGGTTTACGATCATAATTTTAACAGCACCGTACCCAGATTTGTCCCCAATAGAGCATGTCTGGGCTGCCAGGAGTACACACATTAGATCACATGGTCACCCAGCACAAAATGTGCAACAATTGACTGCAAAAGACATGCGAACATAGAGACATACCCCAAGAAGACATCTGAACACTTATTGATTCAATGCCGGCAAGGATCCACGAATGTATTGATGCTCAAGGTGGATGAATTTGTCACTGACAACTGTATCTAAAGGTAATAAACCCCTGACCCATTTACATTTGTTATCATTTCTTCTGGGTATGATCCTGGATATATCTTCAAAGTTTCCTAAAATTCTACCATTCCTGTATGCGTGTTGAATTTTTAATTACCTCCGGTGTAACTATAGGGCAATCATAAAATTCCGCTATAGATTTAAAAAAGTCGAAAGCTACCTAATCATTTGTTGCTGAAACGTTAACACAAGCTGTTTTTAAATGCCTTCGCAACATTGGTATTTGAAGGACAGGGATATTGAGAGGAAAGTTAACAGAAGTGGCTTGGTCCAAGTAGATGCAATTCCAGACCTAGATGGGGTCACATCGGTGAAATACCAGTATCCTGGTCCGACCAGTCGTGAGACCCTGGGGGATACTGTATAGTCAGAGAAACGACTCTACATTAAATTCCTTCATAAAAATAGTAGAATGAAATATAAAAACAACGTAATTAAGAAAAAAACAACGGGTCAGGTAACATAAGAACATTCATTTGCTATATCATCCGTATTTACATGAAGTACTTAACAAGTGAAGTATTTTACTACCCGCCTAAGATATAAGTAGCTACAGACTCCTAAAAAACATTGTATGTATCGAAGACCATCTCCACGCGTAAATTTTAGATTTTTATTGTCGCTCTGTAGAGTATAATTAAAAATGTAAACGGTTCCAATGTTCGTTTGGCTTATGATTAAAGCTTAAATTTGTTGAGGAATAGAAGTTCGACGTCCCTGTCGATTTAAGGAACTCGCATGAATTTAGGTGTCTGTATTAGGCAGAGGGTATACCCATAATAGAAATTTTCGTCTTCTCTAAACTTATTATGAAAAGTTCTTAGAGAATCATACGCTTATTTATTTCAACGCGATCATATTTGCATGTTCTCGGTCAGTAGAAAGCAAAACAAACTTACATGAACCTAGAATTTAAGTGCTTACTAATGTTACGATTTTAAACACATGATCTACAAAAACTGATTACCAACGACAGACAATACCCTCAACGAACACTTGGACCCGTTCGGATTGACTTGAAACACGACAGTATTGATTGTTTAATGAACAGTTTTCTGAAGCATCTTGTTTGTATAAATTCCAACATGATGCGATTTCATGTTGAGCATAGATGCACTGTCGATAATAGATAGGTACGCATAGTGTAAATCGGATAACGCGAAATGTATTAAATTTGTCTAACATGAATCTGTCAGATGATAAATTCAAAAATTACTAGAAAATACTTCAAGGGGCATGTGAATCTTTGGATGAAAGATAATGGAATTCTAAACAAGCAAAACAATTTTAGAAAAATGAATTTCGTGCCACGCTTTTAAAATGTCTGACTTTAATTGACCGGACAATGGAAGTGGAAGCCTAGACTACACGTATTCCGACATTAGGATTCGTGTAATGCACCCTCCGCCACACACTTTTAGTGAATCGCGGAGCAATAATAATACGCTAGGTTGCTTTCTTCATTTTCAAAGGAAAATATAACCATTTTCTTTAAATAATTTCCCCGTCTCTAAAGACCTCGCTGTTGAGAGACGTAATGCAGTTAAAAAAATAATAATTTAGAAGATTTACAATTTAACTGTCTAATTACCAACTTTAGATATATGCCCTTTAATTTTTAAACTTCCTCGCTTTAGTCAAGAAACCTTACATTATATACACCGCCGCTACTAACAAACCAAACAACATTGACAGACGGCAAGCACAACGATTTCGTGGGAATGTTGGAGCTACAGAGCTATGATGCTTTCTTTGTTTAAGCGCGAGGTGTTGCCTGTAATTATACTCTATTGTAATTAAAGAGCCCCCTGGATCACTTTTGAAAAAGCGCTACATCAACTTAAAAACAAATATTCAAAACAATAAAAGTAGAAGCGTTTCGATACCAAAGGATAAAAGAAGTCTATCAAAAACATTTTTTTGTATCATGTTAATTTCGATTACTATTTTAGAAATACGGGTCTCACCCCCAACCGGGTGACACCCGGGGTGGACCGCCCCCACCAACCCCCCCCCCCCTCTCCCTAGCTACGCCACTGCTTAGAAGTACACTTTAGCTATCGTAAAATGTCAAATACTGAATTTCTTTAATAGGTTTCGGTATTTCACTTGGCAACTGTTACATTGGCTGATAAAGTGAATTGGAAAATACATACACATTTCCAAATCAAGGTCCCAAACTGCGAGAGCTCAATATTACGTTGTGGTCCACACGCTATTGCCCCTGGGAAACAGGAGGTCATCGTTAGGCGATGTCAGCAACGCACGTATTACTCACAGGCGATCATTGCTTCTCATTTTATGAACCACACATTAACAAGGTTAGATGGTTGCGTCGGCTATATATAGACGTGCAAACATGCGAAGTCAGTCTACAAAATAGTTAAATTTCAATAACAAAAAATTCACAATAGCGACTGTAATGGAGCATACTCTTGAAACTTTGCTGTCTTTCTGAAGCATCTCGGATTCTTACTAACATATTTCAGCAAAAAACACAATCTTGTATGGTATTTTTATTTTAAATTTTCTACACAACTTACCTTGTAAAGTCATGTTTGAATCATTACAATCTGACTCAGAATAATGAATAATAGTATTCAGCAAATAAATAATATCTTCCTATATATCTCAAAATTGTGTTATACAATAAAATCATCTACAAATTGACTTTCTGATCTTGATATGATTGAATGATACCATAAACATTTAATAGGAACTAATTACAAGAGTAGTGCATTTAACGTTCAGTGAGAAATAAAGGATGAATCAATTACAGCAGAGCGTCGATAATCCGAACTAATTGGGACCGAGGGTGGTTCGGATTATCGATTTGTTCAGACTTTCGATTTGTATAGTTTTTATTTTTTCTTTAAAATTACTTTAGTTACATAATAATTTTACATATCCCAAGCAAAAGAAGTCTCCTATTTTCTTCTGCTTCATTTTGAAGACACTTATGCTTCCTTTTAGAAGATAAACATGATGATATTATAGTCGTATAATGTTGGTGCAAGATACTATAGTCAACAGAACTCAATAACAGCAAATCAATAACAAATGCTCAGGACGATCACGGAGTAGTTTCCGATTTCTAAAATAAACTCAAATGTACCGGCACACGAAAGAATTGTCGTCCCGTCGACGTTACAACCAACACTCAGCATCAAAGCCACTGTCTGGATGGTCACGAGCATATTGCGGCGATCATACGATAACAAACGCAATGTGTAAAACTCATTGTACCTTGTTCTTTGTTAGTGTAATTTCCGAACATAACATGTGCAAAAGTGAACTGTAGTGTAAATAGAAACACAGTTGACGCTTCTATAAAATAGTGCACAAATCGTAAAAAAAAGAAGTTGTTCTGATAATTGACGTTCGTATTATCGACGCTAATGTATACTGTAGTTATTTTTGAATTTGCATCAACATCACAAATTGGAACCATGTTTACAGTACACAATTGATGAAGTGAATTTTTATTTTGAAAGTTGTTTTCCCTGAAAAGTGTTGTTGTAAACGAGAGCAAAAACGATAGATAACTGTGGGCATTAGAACATCAGGCATTTCTACAAAATCAAAAAATTGTCTCTGCCTCTGGGAACAGGCATCAAGCTAATTTTAAAGATCATTGTAAACAGTAATCAAAAATATTTAAGATCTGGACGTTGTGGATCATTTTCCTCAATTGCTGATAACATTAATAAATAAATACAGCCTACGCAACTGAATATACGAACAAATATTCAATTTCTTAGGCTATATTTATTTATTAATATTTAAGATTGTTATTAAAAATCTAAAAAGATATACTACTAACAAAAGAATAATTACTCTGGTGAAAAAAATTAAGGCAATATGGGATAATGTGAAAAGAAGACTGGAAAAATAATCAAGTCCGTAAAGAAAAATTATTGTTGACATTAACTTTCAAGTCCACTAAGGATCTTTTATGATTAGTACTTACTTGATGCTCGCTTTCGTTCCCAATACATCTTGAGCCCATATAATACATAATTTTTCCTCTCTCTTCTGTGATGGGTTTTCGTGGTTTAATAACGTTTAGTGGAGGGAACCGGGAGTTAACCATATTAAAAGAATTTGAGCGATCTGCAACATTAGTAACGGAATTCCCAGCGGAATCCGTGTCTTCTTGCACCTCATTGTGTCACTTGCTATCTTATAGCTTTTTATAAGTGAGAAGATCTTGGTAAGTCTGCTTTGTCCATTCAAAGAAGGTGCCCGTCAAATTTCAGGCGCCTACGTCGCATGCAAGTATTAGTCGTTTCCAACGTGGAACAATTCGGAGTAAAGACATACGTATATTAAGCAAAGTTCAGTTTTTCGATTGCCGGTGTATTTAATAAATAACTTTTTTTTTATCTGTTGCTGATAACTTGACTGACAATAGCTCAATGACTCAAGTATGGATTTCATTGATAAAAATGTCTAATAAACATTTGACACTGCATAAACTTGGCTACGCCAGAAGAAATGAAGAGATGTTATCATATTTTTTTTAACTGCTTAACGTCTCCTATAACAACTAGGTCTTTAGAGACGGGAAAGGATGAGGGCAAGGAATGGGAAGGAATTCGGCAATGGCCTTTTTGAAGGAAGCATCCCGGCATTCACCTGGAGTGATTTGGGGAAACCATGGAAAACCCAAATCTGGATGCCCGGACGGGGATTCGAACCTCCGTCCTCCCGAATGCGAGGCCAGAACGCTAACCGTTACACCACCACGCTCGGTATCATATTTATCATGTCTCGTAAGAGCAAATGCTTGAATGCCTACGACGGGTTTTCCGGCAGGTTAATTAAACTTTGCTTCTTAGATTTAAGTAATGTACTAAGATATCTGATTCTGCGACCTATCCAGATAGGCTTATATGTACTACAGATAGACCACTCAATAGAAAATGGGATAAGTCAGTTTTATCGAATTACTATCCTATTTTATTAATAAAAGCCTTCTCACAAAATGTTTAAAAAACAATCTACAGCAGAGTTTAGCAGCAACTAAGAAATAAAATTATTCTAACTGAATCACAATTCTGATTTCAAAAGGGTATTTAATGGAATTGGTTGTATTTGCATTCACTGACAAACTTCTTGAAGGAATATATGATAATTTTCTGCCTGTATGAATATTTTGTGACTTTTCTGAGTGTGTTGATCATGAAAGTCTAATATAAAAATTAAAGTGCTATAGAGTAGATGACATTGTTAATAAGTTGATTAATTCTTTCTTACCTTCTGAACAGGAGACAGAATGTAAGTAGAACATATGAATCTTGCATTCTGTGTTTCACAGATTCTATGTGGGGTTATCAGATGTATAGTACTGCAGGTATCTATATTGGGTCCACTATATATTTATTTTTTTATTTTTTATTTTTTTTTAACATGTAAACATTTTCCTTGTGTTGCATCTGAAAATTCAAAATTTGTTCTTTTTGCAGGTAACCAAGCATAGGAATTAAAAATGCTCCAGATTTCTTTAATGGTCATATGACAAATAACGGTTTTGATCGTATACAATAATTGGTTTACAGCTAATATACTGTCTTTAAACTTTGATAAAACACAGTGTACGCAATTCCGTACTTAACAAAGATTAACACCAGACTTACATATAAAATTTGGAGACCAGTCCATTCAAGAGGTAGAGTGTGTGAAATTTCTAGGCACGCATGTTGATCATATGTTAATTTGGAGGGTTCATGTTACTGACTTCCTATTTGGTGCGATTGAGTGCAGCCACATTTGCAGCACGTACAATGTTTGCAGTAGTATCTCAGTAGGAATAAACTATTTTGCTTATTTACACTCCTTAATGTCATATGAAATAATATTCTGGTGCAATTCTGCTCAAAAAGTATTCAGCACTCAGAAGCTATGCAAGGAATTAGCAGCGGAACTTCCTACAGCAGGCCCGCCGCTAGCTGTTTGAGCGCCCGCGTGCAATACCCTCTAACTACAGCCAGTGGTGGATCTAGGAATTTTCCGAACCGGGTCAAAAGAATGTGAGATTGTCGCCCCTTCAAACATTAATTGCCGCCCCCATTGTTGCCACACCGAGTGTTGCTGCCGGCTGCCTGAAGGTCACCCGCTCCATAATAGGCTGCAAATTTCGTCGCGGCGACAATGGAATGACAACTATCCCGGGGCGGCGACTGTCGATCACTCGATTTGCCGCCCGATTACGGCGGCCCTGTCCTACAGATAGATTTTTAAAAAAAATTAATTTAATTGCAATGGAGCACAGGCTCCGTTGGCAATTTCCCTACACAACCATCTTCCCCTTATCCTGCACCCACCTACATTTGCCCTGTACAAATTTTATCTTTAAATTCTTTCAAAGTTTTCGGTAAATTATTCATCATTTCTCTTGGTAACTCATTCCAATCCCTGACACCCTTACCTAAAAAAGATAATCTTCCCACACCCTTGTGCCTGAAATCGAGTGCCAGCAAGTGGTCACGGTCATCTTTTCCCTTCCATGCACTACTTTTCATACCTACATCAATATCTTTCCATGCCTCATCGCCAGTATATGCCCTGTATACTCCCATGACCCTCCTCATCCTCTTCTTGTCTTGCAATGAATCCCATTCCAGCTCCTTTATCCTATCCGTCACTGATTGCATTCTGCGATAATTTCCAGAAACAAATCTAGCAGTCCTTTTTTGCACCCTCTCCAACTCCTTTATTTGATACCTAAAATGAGGGTCCCATACTACACTACCATATTCGAGCAATGGTCTGACCAATGTTTTGTAACCCAGTTCCTTTACTTCTCCCGTACATCCCCTCATCACTCTCTCCAACAAGTGCAGAACTTTGAAACCTTTTCCTACCACCTGTCCAATGTGCCCTGATGGTCAAGAAGTTAGGAATTTTAACATTGGTGACAGAGTATATATACATATTAATGTTCTTTGTAGTTGCCAATTATTGTCTGTTTGAAACAAATAGTAAAATACACAATTATGGTACTAGAAGTAAAAATCATCAACACAATGATTACAACTCATTGTCTTCAGTTTAAAAATAGGTCAGGTATTTTGTGATATATATCTTTATCAAACTCACAATTGTCTAGCAGGGGATAAAATTAAATTTAGGAAAAAAAATTAAAGGAACTTTTAATTGCCAATTCCTTCTAATCGACTGAAGGATAGCTTTCAAAAGTATCGCGTTTAAAAGTAGGTGCTCCTATAAATAATGTACATATTTATTCTGCTCAGTGCTTCTTCTGGTGTATACAATTGTTTTGCAGTAAATGGACTCCTTTCCACATCCCACTCAGTCAGTCCCTTACACTTGGATCTACACCGAATTTATTTGTTAACACTGATTGGCAATGGCTCATTCTAAGCTGCTCCTGCCAATCATAATAACTTGTTCTCCCTGTTGAGTTCATCGACGCCAAAGCGAGCTAATAGAAAAAGTTGTTATTGATTGTAGATAATTTATAAATCAAGTAACCATAACAAAATGATGCCACGACTTCTCTAAGGGCAAACAAAAGTTTATAATGCTTGTCTTCCTTTGGCTTACAATTACTTTCTTCACATAACTGTTAAATAAATTCGTTCAGTTGCGTTAGTGTACTAGAAGAAAAACAGATAACTTTAGAATTTCGCACTCAGTTGGTTTTATAGCACGTTGCGCAATGAAGAGATGAATTTCGTCACTCAATTACGAATGTGGATGAAACTTAGATCTATTACCACGTGTTTGAATCGAAGAAATAGTAATTTCAAAGTAACAATATCCATTCGCCAGAAATCCGTATTATTATTATTTATTATTTAGGCATGGCTTCTTTTTTTTTTGTTTCAGTCAAGGATTTATTTTGACTGACTTGATGATCCATGATACAATGAATAATTTTACTGCTTCTGCCAGGCATTGGAACATTAAATAGTTAATGGTGTCTACTTCTTACATGAGAATGTCACGACAGCGTTGCTCGTTGCTGGAACAATTCAAGTTGAAGATTTTTGCTCATCTGCCTCATATCGCTCACGTAGTGCCCATTGATTTTTGTTATTTTTGGCAGCGATTCGACAAAAACTACGACAGCAGGAGGTCGGTGGAACGTGTTTCTTAGATGGCTGGATCGAGAAAAAAACAGGAAGAGGAGTAAATAGCTAACCAGGGAAATTTCCACAGCAGCCTCTGCTCCATCGCAATTAAATTCAATTAAAAAATAACCATGAATCAAGTCTTGCGAACGTTATTGCAGTCAGGGGCGTAGCTACTATGGGGCTCTCTGGGGGCCCCCAAGCGCAGTTCAGGGGGCCCACGGGCCTTCACGGCAAACTGGCGACCGTCGTCTAAGGGGGCCCCTGAGACACAGGGAGCCCCTCACACTAAGGGCCCCTCACTGCTGAGGGGGCCCCCAACCACTGTTCATGGGGCCCCCAAGCACAACTCAGGGGCCCCCAGCCTCAGCTCAGGGGGCCCCTACCTGCAACACAAAGCAAAAAACGGTCGCCCATCTGGCTTGAGGGCCCAAAATAATTTTTTTGCACCAGGGCCCTTGTTGACCTAGCTACGCCACTGATTGCAGTGTGCACCTGCGTTTTTAAACTCGTTGAAAGACACGTGTTTTGACGTGGTCGTTGTAAATGTGTCTGTAGTTGATGTCTTGTTGTATAGTAGAATTAGGTTCGCGTCATCTCTAACCACCTGCTTCGGTATACTGCACTGGTGTGCAAAACTTAAGGACTAGAGAGATAGTAGCATAACGTATTAACTACCGGTACTCGATGGAAATGAACGAAAGTGCGGTAGCATATTGCCGGAGATCTCCCACACGAGCACGGTGCACTGTAGTGGTGTTCTTCATTACAACATGTCCCAGAGTCAATATTTTGATTACTTTAAAGGGGGAGGAATGATACGGTAGCTGGAAGAAAGACGAAATGTGACGAGTGTAGCCTAGAAGTATGGCACTGTGCACATCATTGTTTTACGTCCATGGTAGGCATTCTGAACCAAAAGTACTGTTGCCCGAAAGAGTGTAGGTGGTCAACAACAGCTACAGATGGCTACTGCATTGTGTAACAGGCAATCTGGGTCCCTCGTCAAACAGCGGGTGCAATTGTAACCACATTTAACAGGACTGCGAGGCACGCAATCTGCCGCTCCACAGTGGCACGGCGACTGCATGTGGTTTCTCTACCCGATGACCCGTCATCAATGTGCGGGTGTTAACTACGTGGCTCCATTTTCGCCTCTTACACACACGTAGGATTACGTGACTTTTGCATCGACATCTCCTCCCCGCGTGTTGCACGTAGCTTTTTTCCCTATTAATTCCAGAAGACGATTTGTACTAATTTCTCCTAACAGTCTATCGTTCAAATTATTGCGTATTTAATGAACACAACCAATTTTTCTTTCTACATTATCATGAAATTATTCTTTGATCTGCTTAAAATATTTCTATAACTCATTGCATAATGAAAACTCGTTGTCAAAATATTTTCGATAACCTCGTAAAGTTTCACACCTTACTTTGAACTTAAAATAACACTTCAGCGAGCATTATAATTAAAGATGCACTGAAATTCACCTGACAGAACAAAATTTTAATTATTTTATCAACAGGCAGTGTGGTCATACGCGGGCGATCCTTATCAAAACATCAAAATAGTACGAACGGTCACTGCCTTGTAGAATCCCGGGTGACATCTGTAAACGAATTTGAGTCTAGGTACGGCATGTCTAATCGCAATGCACCGTCGCGTGTTAGTTTAAATGCGCCGGCCGCATGCAACCCAACGCTATGATTCCAAGTCACGCGCATGCGCGGCACTGCCAGTATACAGAGGGAACTAAATGACGAAAATATCCACATTCTGTTGCGTGTTCTGTACCTTATTTTAACTGTGACAAATAATATGAATGAAAAATTTACGTCGCTCGGCATGGAGCTCCCCCCCCCCTACCAATACACACACATAGCCCAGCCCCTCCCCCCACCCAGACCAAGCACGTAGTTTATGGACACTCCCTTAGCCCTTGACCGGCCACCTTCGCCTCTACTCCGGGCCACACTAGACCGCACCGAGTCCGCATCGTCACCGCACCAACACTTTTCTTATTGTTGCCACCCACTCGATTGAAGTGAGTTCAAATGACACCGCATGTCGGCCGAGTGTCGGTCGTCATTAGTTTGGTTTACTTTTTTACCGTGCGGGCCGGTCGATAAGGAGAAGCGTTTCTTTACGACTAAATGTTGTTTTAGCGTTACTGATTGCTTTAGAAAAGTGTCCGTTTTTTTCAGCCTCATTTTAAGTTCATTAGATGTTCGTAAAATGTAGATCGAGTTCTTGCATGTTCGCATTAAGAAATAAAAGCTTTTCCAGAGGTGTAGGACGATTTTAAGGCCTATAAGAATTGAATCCGAGACCCGGATTTTAAACCAGGGACCTTCTTTATCCAAATCACAAGCCGTAAGCGTCGGAATCTAGAAGTACTGAAAAATATGTATTCAGTCATATAAAAGGACATTTGCGTTTTCGAAAACACAAATAAACTATACAGAAAAAATACGTTTATTTTATTATGTTTAAATATTTATTTTTCATTACATCCAGATTTCTCTTGACTCAGATCGTTACGGCATAAGATTGGGGTGACTGAAAGTCCCTGGTTCAAATTACTGTCTCAACAGTAATTTTTATGGGTCTTAAAATTGACATTCACTTCTGGCAAGCTTTGATTTGTTAATGTTAAGATGCTAGGACGCTCCGTGGTTCGAATTTCATATTAATCTGTAGGTCTCCTTTACAAATTAGGTGACGACGATAGAGGTATACCGCGCGGCTGATAAACTCTACGACTGGAATTTTTAGATCACATGAAATTATTATAATTTTATAGAATCTTTGCGGTCTGTATTTAAATTAAAATGTATAATAATGTTATTCTTTTTTGTATAAAAAAAATTGAATGAATCGAAAGGAACCTCAACTAAAGCAAACGCGTTAAGTGTGAAGTGAGTAACGCTAGACATTTCGTTGTGACTATTTAGAGATACACGAGAATCTTTCAGTTCAGTGCAGCGTGATGATAATTTGTTAAACCGAGCGTGGTGGTGTAACGGATAGCGTTCTGGCCTCGCATTCGGGAGGACGGCGGTTCGAATCCCCGTCCGGGCATCCAGATTTGGGTTTTCCATGGTTTCCCCAAATCACTCCAGGTGAATGCCGGGATGCTTCCTTCAAAAGGCCATGGCCGAATTCCTTCCCATTCCTTGCCCCCATCCTTTCCCGTCTCTAAAGACCACGTTGTTAAAAAGGAACGTTAAACTGTTTAAAAAAAAAAAAAAAAATTGTTAAAAATACGTTGGGATACTATGTTTGTGCATTAGAGATCAAACAGTAAGATGATAACAGGAGTCATGAAAAAAAAAGTATTTTAACGTACTTTATTACTTTCGTAGATTATAAAGTACACCTACGCAAAATAAAGTACAGTACTCTATAATAAAGTACTGGTGGTAGCCGCAGCTACGATCCCCAAATCACTTTTAAGGTAATTTTTTAATATTAATTCGGTGATACAACCAAGTGTATACTATAAAGGAGACTGAGTAGGAACCCGTCCGTCACACGGGCGAGCTACGGCCAGCGGTCGGTGCGTTGACGGTGCAGGTTCTGAGCGGTCTAGTGTGGCCCGACCGACACCCTCTCAACCGAACACATGTGCACCGTCAGCAGTCCCGATCACAGCTTTATTGCAATTGTTGCAGCCTCGGAAATACGAATATCACCAACAAAAACCATAATTAGCACTAACACGAGCTCATAAACGATTTACACACACCGAGCGTGGTGGTGTAACGGATAGCGTTCTGGCCTCGCATTCGGGAGGACGGCGGTTCGAATCCCCGTCCGGGCATCCAGATTTGGGTTTTCCATGGTTTCCCCAAATCACTCCAGGCGAATGCCGGGATGCTTCCTTCAAAAGGCCATGGCCGAATTCCTTCCCATTCCTTGCCCCCATCCTTTCCCGTCTCTAAAGACCACGTTGTTAAAAAGGAACGTTAAACTGTTACAAAAAAAAAAAAAAAGATTTACACACGCTGGCACCATCTTCCATTCCTCAGGAGTTTCATGCAGCATTTAATGTGCGTGCAGTTGACACGGCGTGAAATGATAAAAATAGATACACATATTTAACCGTACATAGTTCACTTCTCCGTCCACTCACCCCGCCCTCCCCCCCCCAAATTCAAGATGCACAGTATTAGTTTGTTAGATTTGGCCTTATGGAACGAAAGCAGTGGAAAAGTTAGAAGGGGGTGAAGATAAGGTCCAAAGGTATAATCCTTTGTGGTCCCCCACATACTTTTTGCCATTGCTATATACCAGACGCCTTATCCGCAAATACACCGCACGGTGTGTAAGGAAACATAGTCCCTTACATTTTTGTTTGGATTATTCAGTTTTATTGTTTTATATGTGTAAATTTAAAGGTCAGAATTTTTGTGTGTGTTTAATTTATTTTCTTTTTATAAAAGGAAAAGATACGTAAATAGTTACTATGATTTTGAAACACAGGCTTCACCTGAAGTGGACATTTGTTTGGATTTGGTAAACACCACAGCAGAACAGTTGATTTCCGATATTCTTGGGGATAACATTCCCATACTTGAAACCTTAGGGAATAGTGGGGACTTAATTGATTTCACAGCTGATCAAGTGACAACCACCTCTCCTCAACCATCAGTTGTTAAAGAAACTGAGCATGTTTTGTCACCAGTACAACATCTTGTCTCTGACCTTGTTGATATCAATACAGATGTTCTGCCTGACACTGTTATGACTGATTATTCAGGCCCTCACCCTTCACAGTTAATTAGGGATATTTTTGGTGACGACGAAGAGGTACCCGTAACCTTATCTCACAGTGAGGATTTAATTGATTTCACTACGGTACAAGTTGAAAATCAGACTGATAATATACATTCACCTGACCCTCCAGACCAGCTGATTCCAGTTATGCAATCAGTAGATTCTACAGTGTCTATTTTTTCACGTACACCAACCAATATGATTTGTAAGAAACCAAGGTTGAGGAAACCCTCTTTTGTGGACAAACTAAAATTGGAAATCCACGAACAGGTGTTCCCTACCTCTACTACCCGAAATTGGCCATTGCTTCCGAAACAACCAACAAATAATTTGCACATTCAAAAACATATAATGGCCACTATTCTTTTTCAAAACTATTCAAGTCAGCAACAGACTGACATTTTGATTTCTTTGCTCCTTTGGGAAAGTATACACTGCTGGGATGCCAGATTTTCCAGGGGCAAGCCACCCAGTAACCACAATGCTAATCATTTGATGCATTGTTCCCAAACAACAGTTATAATTGAAATAAGTTCACATTCCACTTTTTCATTGGGCTCTCAACACAGGAAGGTTGGGAGAAAAAGATTTATTCTGAAAACAGTTTGTTTTGGGAGGGGCACTAAAATGAAGAGTAGATTGAACCCATTACCCCCACATGATAAGAGCAGTATTTTGAAGGCTGTTTGTTTTGGGAGGGGACCCAAAATTAAGAGAAACTTGAAACCTAGCCCACCTAAGAAGAAACATTTGTTTGATGAAAGAAGGAATGTCATAAAACTTAAAATATTTGCCCTTGATATCCAGGGAGGTTCACAAGCAGTAAGTCATGTTATGGGGTATATGTCAGTTGACATTTTTTCAAAGTTTGCACAAGTAGGCAACCATTTTCATAATAATAAGACAGTTAATATTGCCAGTGATCTGGTTTATTTTTTCCCTTTTGCTATATTGCATAGATGTTTTGTTGACTTCTTCATGAAGCTGATGGTAATTTTTAAGGTTATATGGGAGTTTGAACTTTTGCCCAACCTTGTTTTTTCTTTTGTTTACATCCAAATGTTAGTTAGTAACCACCTACCTAGGGAAGTTATTTGCCAGGCTGGGTTTGATGAGAGATTTGATACTTTGGAAATGAAGCTGAGAGATGCTGAGAAGGACTGTCAAGGAAGGGAATTTATTTGTGATGATGAAGAAGTAGATGTGCTTGTTGAATAAGGGGTGGAGATTATACTGGTGTTTCTATGTTTACAAAAAGAGGGGGGGAGGCTGGAAGAGAAGAAGTACCAATAAGGGGGGAATGCTACATTATTTTAGGACCAGGACATAAAGCTAAGACTTGCCTGCGATCCATTTCATTATTATTATTGGCATTCCTACCCATTCCCATTATTATTATTACCCTTGGGCCAGGAAGCGTAGACTTGCCTGCGAATCCCTCAATGATATTATTATCCCATGATATTATTATTATCCCACTATACCTTATTTTGTGCATGAACGTGGAGGAGGTGCAGTAGGATAGTCAGGACTCTGTTCCTGTGTTGATTCTGTTCCGCAGGCTAGCAGAGCTCTAGGAATTTCCTGTTAAATGACATTCTGTTACATCTCATATATGGGCATGACACTTTTCCCCATTCATTAAACAAAGTGTATGACTGACAGACCAGCATGACACCCGTGATAGTATGTAAGCATGATGTTCCCCTATAGGCGCCACTGTCGTTGTTCATACACACATTAGGATTAAGAAAAACATAGAACACACAGTACATCAACATACTCTAAGGAGATTAGCGCTGACATAACTGAATTGTTTACAAGTAATGTACTTTCTGAGATGAGATTTCGAGGTAGATGTTAGTTTTGTTTTTCATTGTGGAAGATGGATCTGAGAACTTGTTTGTGTAGATATTTAACCCTGTGTTTTTTAAGAAGATGTAACATTGGGAAGACTTGGATAAGACAAGATGATTGTTCCTTGCGCCTAGAGGATTATTCGATGTTTATGAGGATATGAGGCATACAGATACCCCATACTATTTGCAACACTGATACCCTACATTTATTATATATATATCCCTTACAACATATATGGTTTTGAATTTTGTGACCCCTTACACTGTAACGGAAGATTATAGGAAGTAGAAGTATACCCCATACCCAGTATCATACTAATACATTACATCCCTTAAGAGATACGCCGACATGAGTTTACTATACCCATTTATATCGTATGATGCGATTTCATATTTACCCACATTTAAGATATATTTCCCGATATAAAAGTCACCATGAACCAGTATACTGGTTCCTCGCAACTTTGTTGCCACTCACTACCCCGATTTTGTCGCAGCAGGGTACTGCTGATAGGAAACTGCGTTTCCATTACGTTGTAAAATCCTATTTCTATAGTGTTTTGTTGGATCCTATTAGTTTTAAGATTGGAATTTTGAGGATAATTCTAGTATTTAGTTTCACAGCTTAGATATCCTGATTCATATTTCAATGTTTTCTCTAGTGTTAAGAGCAGTCCCATCTTGTAAAGCTAGTCTAGGGACTGAAATAATATTTTTAATGTAAATTTTTTGTATACTTCTTATTATGTATAGTCATTGGTTTTCTTATAACCTGCTATCTTCGGATTTTGGCAATAAGTAGATTTTTGTTTCTTATATTTAATTTTTCATCTAATTTACATTTTTTTTTTTACTACTGTTTAGTTTGTAAGTTCTCTTTTGTATCATTAGATTAAGTTGGAACAGATGGCTTTGCTCACATACGTCGTTTGGTTTGTTTTGTATTGTTCGCAGACTGTCTGACTGACCGAGGTCCTCGGGGAGACTGCTGTGACAGGAACCCGGGACATGAACATTTCTCGGCAGTGATAGGGACCTTTTGTTTTATATAACTTATAGCACTACGATCTGCGACCGAACAGGACTTGGGCATTTAACCCATTTTTGAGCAAAGTGTACAGGACTTGGGCATTTTAACCCATGTTAAGTAAAGTGTATGAAAAGTAAGAATAAGACGTTCAGGAAACGAAGGACAGAGATAGGCAAAGCCTGATAATTTCTGTGAAGAACACAATTTTTGTAAACCACAGTATTCTTGCGCAACACATGTATCTTTTGTAAATTTTAGGTTTAAGCTGTTTTCCTTTTGTAATTTTGTAACTATTTAGGTTTAAGAGCCATTGTTTTCCTTGAATATTTTGTTTGAAATTTCAACTTGATATTGATCCATTTTGTGTTATATTTTAAACCAAGAGTTTCTATTCCATATGCGGAATTTGTGATAATTTTTGAGGTTTTGGTAATATTTGCATACTTATGATTTTGATATTTTGCCTTTTTCTATGTTTTGAGATTGATGATGATTTAAAAGAGTGTGAATGAGTGAACATTTCAGTATTTTTGTGATAATTTGGTGTGAATGAAGGAACAGAGCGACCGCACAGATTTAGGGTTAAGTTTAGTTTTGGGAATTTTTCCAAATTTTGGGGATGTTTTTCAGTAATTTTTGGGGATTTTAACTTTCTTTTTGGTTTTTTTCTCTTCAAGATGTTCAGCCAGTTTTTGTTTTCAAAAATGACTTCAATCTTCAGGGGGCATGTAAGGTATCCCTCGTTCTATTTTCAATATTTCGTTAGAATCCGGTCAAGTTTAGGGTTAACTTCGGTACACGATACCACACTTTAAATAGAGTTAGCAGCATTTCTAGTACAGTAAAGTGAATAAATAACACATAACCAACATAAATAAACTATAAATTGTCATAATGCCATGATAGTTCAGCAGGAAATAGGTTATTCCATGTAGAAGTAAACTTTCAATAACAGATCCTAACATTAATCAGAAAGATATTCTAAACGGATTTAAAAGAAGCAAATGGTAAATAATAGTAAATATATTGCCTAAATAAACCTTTTATCATGATTAATAAGAGTTATTTCAGAGATAAACAGATAATTCCAATATAAATCAAACCTGACCATAAATTTTGGCATATACCAGTTTTGGTATTTCTGAAGAGATTTACATACAGTAAAGACAATAAAGAACTCATAATAGCCAGGCCTAGACTCACAATAACCATAACTTCATAGTTATAATATAGTTTAGCAGGTATTTTAAAGAAATAGACAGGATGATTGAACTGTAAACTGAAGCAGTATGAAGATATCATATTGTGAGGGATTTTGACCATTTTAAAGCTCTAAAAGTAAATAGAATAATGCCTGAGACAGTTTAGTAGGATAATAAATAGGTTTTTGATAGTTTTCAAGCATTTAATACTCACAAGAAGTAATTATGAAGAAATTGGATCACTCATTTTCCTAAACAGTTCACATAAACAATTTTAGGTCTTTTAAATAGTTTCAGGATTTAAAAAGTAGATAAATACGTAGGAAATAATCTAATCTTTCAGATTTAATAGATTTCCAATAGTTTTAAACCGTAAAATATGAAATATTAGTAAAGAACAGAAAGCCGGTAAATCGACTAAATTTTCGAGTCTTTCGGAAGTAATTCCAGTAAAATTAAACCATTTCAAAAGCGCTAAGAACATGTAAATGCCAGTAAACACACATAATTAATTTTCTAGAACAAATAAAAGACATTTTACTGACCTTCTGTTTGTTAATCCAATTTCGTAGTAACTTGCCAGTGGCACCGTACATAAAATATGCTTTTTCACTGATTTTAAACACTGTCATCCAATATAAAGTAAATAATAAATTAAAACAGTCCTAAATAGAATTAAATTTAACTAAAACTGATAGTTTCCGACCGTTTAAGTATTTTTAAATGCGATCTGAACACATAAAATAGACGACTCGACTTTAACATTTTATCATTTAAAAGCCTACTTAGTTTCCGGGATAAAAAGTAGTTCATCGTGAAGACCCATTCTTCTAGTTTCATACATATAAATTTCATGCCATTTAAAGCCATAGAACCGATGTTATAGGTTTTCTAAATTCACTCGACATCAAATCCACGTGGAATAAACAATCGATTTTATTGTGTCCATAATATAATAGCTACAGAGATGTAATAACATTCAAAATAAGCAGCTTAATTCAGGCTACACATGGGTAATTTTTCCGGCTTACTAATCCAGATATCTTCAGAGTTATACCTAAAAACATAAATAATAATCATGTCGGATTGTTAGAAATCACTGTTTTTGAAATAACTCAATAACCACATAACCGATTTAAATAAAGTTTACATTTTTGTGAGGCTAAAAATGGGGCCAATAATTTGAGCATAATTTCATGTTTTAAATTAAAGCCGATTTAAAAAAGTTCTGAAAACCTGGAGGTGACGTAAGACCTTCAGAGGCATGGTAATCGTAACCATATTTGGTAGTCTTCGGAGAGACACAATTAAAACTATATTCTGACATAAAACACCGTAACCATAAACTCACATAACTTTCCCGTTTCCCGCGTTTAAATTAAACATTAATAAGGAAGTTATTAAATCAAACATAAGGGAATGTTTAGCAGAGTGCACGCGCACAGCGGTGGTACGGCATCACGTGAGGCACGTCTATATAGGCTCTAGAGTGCGCATGTGGACAAGCTTTGTTCTTCAGTCTCGGTTCAAACTTGCAGGCGTGAGCACGTCCCGTGCTAGGCTCGGCCAGCCCCGTGGTGGCATTAGGCAGGAAGCGGGTCTACATAGTTACAGGCACGCTTATCGGCAGCCATGTTGGAAATTTGAAACAAACTTTCTTTTTGGACTAACAGTTTCTGGACATGTGAATTTCGAACTTTCGATTTATTTTCCTTGGGGGAGTGCGGTTTTTGCTCTGATTCTCAACCTTTGATTTTTGGTGAACGATATATCCGATTGCCTTGCTAACTGTGAACCTGTATTATTTACGTGAAATAATTTTGAGAATATAATCCAGTGATTCAACTTGTGACTTTCATTTCTACAATAGTACCTTTCTTGCAGTAGGTTAAAACTGTAAGTGGCGACTGTGGTCAATTTTAACAGTTAGCATAAATATTTCAACACGGTAACAGAACTTTTTTGGACTTAGAATATTTTGGAAGACGACTGGCTCAGGTGAGGAAGCGGATACCAACCCCACTATCTGCTTTACCCCTGACAGTGTCAATTTCATTTAAATTTGCCAACAAACTGTGTTCAGTTCATTCTCACTGCAGTTTATCTCATCAGTATTTAATATCATAGAGTCTGCTGTATAAGGCACATAAAGTTTTGTAATTTTTTTTATTATTATTAACTTTCATTTATTGTATGGACACAGGCAAGTTCACTTTTGCTGCTCTAGACATACAGGTAAAATTTGTATCCTTGGCCAAATCATACCATTCTGCTACATATTTAGTGGTAATCGAGGGGAGGCGCTAGGGGCTCAAGCCCCTTTCCCCCCTCCAAAAGTATCTAAGTCCACCACCGACATCGTAATTTTGGATACTTCCTTTTTTAGCTCTCCTGATCTTGTAAAGGGGCAGAGGGGACTACAAAGACTACCCTTGCCTGACTCAAGCCCCCCCCCTCCTCAAACCATAGTACACTCAAGCCCCTCCTGGATCCACCCCTGTTAGTAATACACCAATATCCTTTCAAGAAAATAATTTCATCTCAGATACGGTAATTTATTGAAGGATACTAGATTGCTTTATTTTCATTAATAACTTTCAAAATGATGCTTCATTTAACATGTTATCTAACTGTAATTTTGCTTCAGAAGAAAGTAAATTACACTTATTTATCCTTGTTGATACCGAGATACAGTTTTACCTTAATTCACCAAATACTTTTAAACCTTATAAAGCTAGGTTGTTCTACATGTGTTACTATCTGAAATTTTTTTCATAGATGATATCTAAGTTATTTTTCTATGAATTTTAACTTCATGATAATGAACACTGTTACACAATCAACATTGAAATTAGTAAAATAATATAATGGTTGACAATATACTAAAATTTATTTTGAGTCATACAATTTTAAATTACATAAATTGTATTCATGTTTTGATCATTGCTAGTAATAAACTGTTTTATAGTCACAGGAGTATTCTTTGTGTATTATGATTTAAAATTTATATTGGTCACAGAATCAACTGTTTTATAATGCACTGTAACCAGACACCGCTAACATTCTTTATGTTCTCACTTTTATTTAAAGACATATTGTCAACTTATCTATAATATATTGTAAGTATGTTCAAAACACAAAAGCTCCATTGTGTGAGTTTTAAATGCCGAGGAATGCTGATTTTTTTAAGGTATATTTCTATAGAAGAGAACAATATGAAAGTTCCAATGAATTTTCTTCCCCCTTTGAAAGATGAGGAAAATGTTATTTCTTTCATTACACTTTATCCAAGACACTCATAGGTGATACAAAATATATTGCCTTATGTCTTTCACTAATGAATCATTGTATTGGAAAGGCTTAATGGAACAACAAACCCATTTGTGCATTATGAAATAGCAGCTTTTGGCTTAGTGACCAGCATACTGTGCAGTGATATATGAGGTTATCAGAACCAAAATGGAAGATTTGGAAGCTTGTACAAATTACTCATTTTCATCTTCTTATATGTAGCTTTTTTGATATAGTCTACATTACTCAAATCACAATGTTTTCTGTTCCATCATTATCAAATACAATTAAGAAAAGAAGAAGAAGTAAAGTTCTACCAGTTATTCCTCTAATAAGTATGATGTTAAATAAACTGCTTCTTTCCTCACTTTGGTAACTTCTGACACCAAGCACACTCTAGTCTTCTTTGCATATCTGTGTCCTTGTTAAACCCACATTGGCGACGTGACAACTCTTTAAGGATGTTACTTTTTTTAATTTTTTCATCCCAGTTCTTCTTGCAGCTACAGAATGTTTTCATATAAGATATAAGCAAATCATTATTATTATCTATTTTACTTTCATGTGCAACATATTCTTCATTCATAATTCCAGCCTTGCAACAGAAGAAACCATAATCCAGTTCTAAGTTTGTTTCCTCATCCTCCAAACCGTCTGAATCTTTGGGCTCGATAAAAATGTCTCGCACATCAATGTTGTTCTGATCCTCCACAGTATGTCTTTCATCCACATGATGCTTAGCTATGATGGATTCCACTGTATTTGGCATGACTCCACTTCCACAAATCTTTAACAGAAAAAAATATTTCGTTAAACAAAATTATATTATCCTTGTTATTTACTTCTATTTGAGGGTTCTAGAAAATAACAAACCTTTGATATTGTGAATAATGGAAAGAACTATTGACTACAATGAGAAAAAATCTAGTAAAGCAAAGCAGATACTTTTTTTCTTTCATGCTATCATACTTTAATGCTAATCATGACCAAAATTATTGTGTAGTACTCTGCTCCTTTATATTTTATGATTCAACAGCACAAAAATTAAAGAGAATGCTCTTTCTTGTATGATGCCTACCTCAATTAGACTTTTTATTTAAACTATAAACCTTAGGCAGAAAAATCAAACTTTTATACACTGAAAAAAATATTTTTTTTGTCATCAGTCTGTCTACTAGTTTGAAACAATCATTCAAATGTTTCTATACTAAAATAATCTCTTCACCTCCAAATATATGTAACAACATACTATCACAGTTATAAGCTGTGGGGTCTGTCTTCTTCTATAGCAACTCCTTTCAATTATTCCTTTCACTAGTGCATTAACTAATTCAACGTGTACTAAAAAATGATGAGCACAAGTTTCATTAGATAATTTATTTCTTCACCCAACATTTCTAGAACACATTCATTTAGTATTTTATCTGTTCACTTAAATTTTAGCATCATTCTATAGTGTCACATTTTGAATTTTAGTTTTAGAAAGGTCTTTCTGAATCATATGTCAATTTTTTACAATGGTACTTTTTTATGCTAACCTACATTTCATATCTGTCTTGCTTCAGAAATCAGTTGTAATTATATTTTCTATTTAACAGAACTTCTGAAATTAAATCTGAACCTAGTTTTACGATTATTCTACTGCTATTATCATCATTTCTGGAGGCCTTAATTAAATTTGTCAAAAATTGTTTACATTAGCATCTTAAAATAATTTATTCATGTCATTCAGTAATTTCCAGTATCCTGAATCTTATCATTGAGAAACTGCAGCACACTAATTGTTTTTCTTTGAACATACTCAAATTTTTATTTTACTTATTTGATTACATACTTTGCATACAAACAGAATATCAGTGATTACAAAGTAGCCTAACATTGATGCTTGTGTCTCCTAAACCCCATACTTTTATCATAGGCACCTCACAGTAGTACAGATTATGAGATATTTAATACTAACCTCTTCAAAATTTTGATTAACTTGACCAATCTAACAATATAAAAAACGTTTTCCAATTCCAAAAGATGCCATGCAAGTAAAATATACTTTCTATCCATCCTACCAGTATCAGTCATAATACTGAGTACGGTGGTTGAGCAGTAACGGTCTGGCCTCGCATTTGGCAGGATGCAGGTTCGAATCCCCGTCCGGGCATTGAGATTTGGGTTTTCCCCGGCTCCCCAAATCACTCCTGGCAAATGTCGGAATGCTTCCTTCAATAGGCCATGGCCGAATTCCTTCCCGTTCCTAGTCCCTATCTTTTCTCGCCTCTAATTACCTCGACGTCGATGAGGCATAAAGACATAAGCAAAAAAAAGTCATAATGATGAATTTTTTCTCTTGTTTCCTTTGAGCCCTAATCAATCAAAATCTAATATCTGTTCTGCTTTCCTTTTTGTTCCAGTGATCATTACTCTAGGAAATAATTTTGAAGAATGTGAAGTCTTCTTATTGCGCAGCAGTATTCCCAATTGTTAGCTTGTTATTCCTTCTATAATTTGAAGATAATATTTTTAATAATCTTTCCTTTTTTGTAGCTTTGTTAAATTGCACTGAAATAAATTATACATTCAATTTACCATAGATGGTTTACTGCGACTGTAGATATTGCATCATCTGCTACAGCCTTATTTGAGTTTACTACTTTCAAAGTAATGACAAATAGTTATCTTAATAACTGGATCTACTATACTATCAATATCTACATCTACATCCATACTCTGCAATTCACAAATATTGTGGGTGGCAGAGGTCCTAAGCACCAATCCTAATTCTGTGCATTCCAATCCTGAAGAGAATGAGGAAAGAAAGAATACATAAAAGTATCAACATCTTCTTTTTCCAAAATATCGTATTATAGAGTGTTCCTGTCATAAAGTTTCATGACGAAAATGTACCATCAGTTAGCTCTCTCTTAAAAACTTAAAAGGCATTAATCATCGGTATCTTTGATTTCAACCCATTATTCCTTGTCACTACGAACTTCTCCTTGAGCGACCCATATGCCACATGGGTACAAATTTTTATACTTCCTCACACTTTCATTAGCTTTCTTGTTAATACAATTTCATAATATTTCTTTGCTAATGCCCACGTTTTATGTAGGTATATCTCTTCAGTATATTCCATTCTCCTGCAATTGATTTTCTTTAGTCTCACATTTACAGGCTCTTCTAATTCCAGTGTCATGTATGGTTCTAGTAGTATGGCCACTTCCAGTCAGATTGGTCTCTTTGTTTTCAAATTGTTGTGAATTCTATTCAACACTCCATAAGATTCATATATAAGATTCACATTGTCTTATCAACAATACTGTACCCTCTCCAGTAACAAATTAAACAGGTACATTCTTAAAATGTATCACACCATCTTTTCTCTTCTACCGGTGAGATTCTACCAAAAAACCATTCCTTGAACCAGCATTTTGAAAACTTCCTTATCTGGTAATTTACAAGTCTGCATAATCTTGAACACCATAATATTTCATTACATTTCAAATGCTTTGACTTTTCTTCTTTTTGATGTTGCTAACATCTAACTTTTACTTACATAAAATTCTATTCATTGTATTTTTTTTTTTTAATTCATAGTCAATGTTTAATACTAAAATCTTTTCCTTTCTGTGTAATATACTTTTACTAATCTTTTTGAGATCTTTCTTTTTCTTCCCATACTGGTATTAGGCCTAATGACATCTTCCAACTTCTATCGTAACTCTTCTTTCATCTACCGATGCCTCTTCTACCTATTGACTTATATTGGAGCACTGATTTCAGCATTCTTGCATCACTCATTCTGAATAGCAGGTCTCTCCATTTGTTACCATGTTCCTCTATTTTCTGTATATTGTGAAATCCAACATTTAATGTTCCATTTTTATTAGATCTAATTTTGTACGTCTCTTCAGAGGTATTAGGCAATTTATCTCTGCTGCTTGTATGCAACAATTATCTTTCCTCTCCAATATCCATGACTCGCCTTCATAGAAACACATAGGAACTGAGATAACTTCATAAAAATTTAAGTTTGTATCTCTGCAGATCCTGTTTCCTGAAGTTTTTGTTATTTGATACTTATTCACTTAATTATTAATGTCTTTGTTTACTCTGTATGTAATTTCACTACCAAGGTAATTACTGTGCGTAAACTGTTCAACCAGTTGACCATGTAGAACTATTTTTCCTCTGACAGGGGGATGTCCATAGAAAGCAGTTATTTTTACTTTGCTCCTGAGTACCTTCAGGTTGTAATGCTCTGAACATGTTTGTAATTTGTGGAGGACTCTTTGTAATCCACCTTATCCTCCAGTATACTCTATTATCAGATCATCAGCAAATAAAATCACATTGAGAGATCCACCTTGTTCTAAGTCTATACCCCTCATTGGATATACTTCCTGCCAGATATGGACGGCATTGTCCAAGTGTGTATTAAAAAGTGGTTGGGTGGGGGGGGGGGAAGGGGGGGGAAGAGTTTGCACCTCTGTCTCTCACCTTTGTTAATCATTATCTGTAGTTCATTTCTTATTTTGAGGAGTATATTTGTATTAAAATATAAACTCTTCACTGATCCTGCAAAGTGTTTCAAATATCCATTTCTTTTCTTTTTTGCGAATTCCATTAGCATTTTCAGAGTTAACACATGCAATGTATTTGGTTAGGTAATATTTCTCTTCTTTTGAATTATATATATAAATTATATATGTGTGTATTGTCTGACCAAGATTGACCTGACCTGATTCCGTTCTGTAATTCTGAAAGTTTGAGTTCCTCTATTAGTCACTGACTTGCATTGATTATCCTCACATAGATTTTGTTACTTTCAATCAAGACATTTATTCATCTGTAACTATTTGTAATGGATCTATCTGTTTTCTTGAAAAGATACTTATTATAGATGCTATTCCACACCATTCGAGTATTTTACCTCTAAGTCAACATGTGTTTATGAAATATAAACGTTGATACTTCAGTAGCATTTTTCCATATCATAGTAACTCTGCAGCTATTCCTTATGATCTGGCTGCTTTTCTGGTTTTTGTTTTGCTTAGTGATTCATTTTACTTTTTTATGGATATGTGATCTAGTATTTCAGTTTCTGTAATTATATATTCTTGTATTACCAATTTGTCAATATATCAGAGGCTTTTGTAGGTTTTATGTTCATTCTGGTGGTTCTATTATGTCTGCCTGTGCAATGTCTCTTTCTGTTTTATTCTAGCACATAAGTATCTTATAGGAAGAGTCCATATGAACTTATACTTCATTTTGTCTTACCTTGCTAAATTTAAATTTTTCTTGCCTGATCCATGCTATTCTCAATAAATGTCAGGTAGGCCTTTATTTCATCCAATATTTTTTTATTTCTTAATTCCATATCATAAAACCATTTCTGTTTCTGTTTACTCTTCTTTTACAGAGGACTTCTGCTGTGAAAGTAATATCCAGTGACAAATTCTTTTCTGTTACTCCATTCTACATCTATATCTTCATCTGCTGATTTTTTTGAAAGCATTTAGTCAGTCTTCTTTGCTAGAAATCTTAAAGACTGTTTTCCTGCATCAGCCCATGTTTGATCTCTTCGAAAAAAATATTTCTTTCTTTTTTATGTCACTTTTCTTCCACCTTAATTTAATTTAATTTAATTTAATTGCAATGGAGCACAGGCTCCGGTGGCAATATCCCTACACCCCCAACTTCCCCCTATCCTGCACCCACCTACATTTGCCCTCTACAAATTTTATCTTTAAATTCGGTAAATTATTCATCATTTCTCTTGGTAACTCATTCCAATCCCTGACACCCTTACCTAAAAAAGAGAATCTTCCCACACCCTTGTGCCTGAAATCGAGTGCCAGCTTGTGGTCATGGTCATCTTTTCCCTTCCATGCACAACTTTTCATACCTATTGCAATATCTTTCCATGCCTCATCACCAGTATATGCCCTGTACACTCCCATGACCCTCCTCATCCTCCTCCTGTCTTGCAATGAATCCCATTCCAGCTCCTTTATCATATCCGTCACTGATTGCATTCTGCGATAATTTCCAGAAACAAATCTAGCAGCCCTTTTTGCACCCTCTCCAACTCCTGTATTTGATACGTAAAATGAGGGTCCCATACTACTACTACCGTATTCGAGCAATGGTCTGACCAAAGTTTTGTAACCCAATTCCTTGACTTCTCTCGTACATCCCCTCATCACTCTCTACAACAAGTGCAGAACTTTGAAACCTTTTGCTACCACCTGTCCTATATGTCCTGCCCAGTTAAGTTTGTTATCAAAAGTAATTCCAAGATATTTGCATTTCAAGTCTTCAGCAAGCAATTCTTTCCCCACCTTATATTCATAATTAACCTTTTGTTTTTTATTTGTGTATCTAATAAGCTGACTCTTCTTGGCATTTATCTTTATTCCATGTTTACCAACCCAATTAGATATCCTGTCCAGATCACCCTGCAACTGTTTACAATCCTCTATCGTTTTGATTCTTTTATACAGCATTATGTCATCTGTAAACAATCTAATTTCAGATAGTAAACAATCAACACAATTATTCATTAGAATAACGAATAGCAATGGTCCCAATACGCTACCCTGTGGCACTCCCATTTTTACTTCCACTTCTTTTGATACTACATTTCCTACCCTAACTTTCTGTTTTTTACCTTTTAAAAATTCTTCTACCCAGCAAATGACTTTCTTATCCACTCCAATGGTTTTTACCTTATTTACTACCATTTTATGGCTTACTCTGTCAAACGCCTTAGACAAATCTAGTGCTACACTATCAATTTGGCCTCCCTTGTCCATTTCATCTGAAATATCTTGCATATATCCCACCAACTGAGATTCGCATGAATATCCTTGCCTGAAACCATGTTGCCTGCTTGAAAACCAATTACGTTCCTCACATATTTTTCTGATGTGGTTGCATATCAATCTTTCCATTAATTTACCTACCACTGATGTCAAACTGATTGGCCTGTAATTCTCAACTTTATTTCTCACCCCTCCCTTATGTACTGGTACTACTATTACACTTTTCAAGTCCTGTGGTAAGCAGCAAGTGTCTAGACTCAATTTAAATAATATTTCAAGATAAGGTACAATGTCACATCCGGCTATCTTTAAGATATCTGTAGTAATATTATCTTCACCAGCCCCTTTATGTGTTTTCAGCTTTCTTATTTCCTTCATGATTTCCTCAGGATGGATATCAAATTTTTTACTATCGTCATTTCTAATTGTGTTGTTAAGCTCGTTCTCCGAATTAGACCCTCCTGTTTCTGATTCATTGTCCCTAATGCTTTCACTGAACCAGTTACTTAAAATCTCTGCCTTTTTCAAATCCCCAGTAACTTCTTCTCCATCCTTATCTATAAGTGTCTCTACACCCTCCCTTCCCCTCAGTTTCCTGATATAGCCATAGAAATTTTTAGATGCATCAATCAATGGTCCCCCTGCACTGACAATACTCTTCATAAACCCATCTTTAGCCATTTTCTTTGCTGATATTAAGTCCTTGTTCCCTACTACCCTGCTGTCTCTTAACTCTGTTATGTTCTTTTCTTACCAACCTCTTTAACCTCCTCATTTCCCTATTATAGTACATAGGTTCTCTAATTCTCTTTATTTTTTGCTTTGGAATAAATTTTTCTTCCCCCTTTCTTATTATCTCCTTGAACTCTTCCCACCTTGACTCTACTGTACCTGAGCCTTAATTCCATTTGCTGAATTGTTCTCTGAAATATCTCCTCAAATTTGAAACCTGTGCCTTTTTATAATTGTACCTATTTCCCCCTTCAATTTTGGCTGCTGGTTTCCTGAATCCTCTAATATCCATCACAACTGCTTCATGATCACTTAATCCTTCAGTTACTTGATACCTCAAAAGGTTTTCATCGGGCTTAATTAGAAATATATCCAAAATATTTTGTCCCATAGTGTTTTGCTCAACTACTTGTGCAAATCCTCCTTCCCTTATTAAGATATTTGCAAATCTTTGTTCCCTTGTGTTATTTATCTTATTCCCTTCCCAGTTTACACCTGGTAAATTTAAATCCCCACCGATGATGATCATTCTATTCCCACCTCTGAAATCTGAGTATGAATTTAATTTCTCCCAAAGAGCCTCATCCTCTTCTGTCATTCTTCCACTGCGGTAAACAGCCAACACTCTAATTTTTTCTTTTTTATTACCCCAGAAATCTACCCCAAGTAACTCATGGTCTTGATCTATGAATGCCAGTGAACTGTGGTAGTTTTTGCTAACTAGTATGAAGACTCCTCCACCAATTGCTCCTCTATCTCTGCGGTACACTCTTTAACCATCAGGAAAAACCTCACTGTCTAGTACTTCTTCTTTTAACCAACTCTCTACCCCAATTATTACTTGTGGTTAGTGCATCTCTATTAAGTTTGCAAATTCAATTACTTTGTTCATTATACTTCTACAGTTTACCATTAACACCCTTACTACTGGCTTTACATTTTCAGAATTTATCTCCTCTTTCCCACTTTTATCGCAGTCAGTTATTGTTTCAGCCATTTCATCTATTTCTTTAATATCTGTGACATTCCCCATCGCGAATCTGCAATCAGTATCACTTTGATAATCTATTTCTGTCTCTTCACCAGCAGCCCCTAACCTAAAAAAGGCACAGTCCTGACCCCATCATCACTGGAAACGGGCTCCCTCACTGCTTTAGCTAACAACTCAGAAAGTACACAGACGGAAAAAAAAATCCCAACACCAAGAAAAAATTATGTAGAGTAATGAAATTTGGACAATGCATTTGTCAAGTTAACATGTTTAATTGATTAAATTTTCAAGATCACAGGTTAATTTAAGCTCAAGAAAATGGCATTTCAAATGTGAAATACTGTTAAATTAATAGCGGTGTAACCTCCAGAATTTTGAATGCAAGCCTGCAAACGTGAATGCATTGTGTCATTACAGGTTTCGAATGTCACTTTGTGGTATGGAGTTCCATGCTTGTTGTACTTGTGCTGTCAATACTGGGACGGTCAGTGCTGGCTGTGGATGATGCTGGAGTTGTCGTCCAATGATATCCCATACGTGTTCAATTGGAGACAGATCTGGTGATCTCGCAGGCCAAGGTAACATGTCGACACTCTGTAGAGCACGTTGCGAGACAACAGCGGTATGAGGGCGAGCGTTATCCTGTTGAAAAACTCCCCCTTGAATGCTGTTCATGAATGGCAGCACTACAGGTTGAATTACCAGACTGACGTACAAATTTGCAGTCAGTGTGTTTGGTATAACCACAAGAGTGCTCCTGCTGTCATAGGAAATTGCTCCCCAGACCATGACTCCAGGTGTAGGTCCAGTGTGTCTAGGCCGCAGACAGTTTGGTTGCAGGCGTTCCCCTGGCCTCCTTCTGACCAACACTCGGCCATCACTGGCACCAAGGCAGAACCTGCTTTCATCAGAAACACAACAGATCTCCACTCCGTCCTCCAATGAGCTCTGGCTTGACACCACTGGAGTCGCAAACGGCGATGGCTTGTAGTCAGTGGAATGCACGCTACAGGGCGCCTGGGCTCGGAGCTGTCCTTGAAGTAACCGATTTCTAAACAGTTCGTTGTGTCACTGTGGTACCAACTGCAGCTCGAATTTTCTGCCGCAGACGCAGTACGATGCGCCACAGCTGTACGCCGAATACGGCGGTCTTCCCTCTCAGTAGTGCCACGTGGCCTCCCGGAACCCGGTCTTCTTGAGGCAGTACCATCCCTTGACCACTGCACCCAACAAATCATGCACAGTGGATACATTCCGGCCAAGTCTTTCTGCAATATCGCGAAAAGAAATCCACCTCTCGTAGCCCTATTACACGACCATCGTTCAAACTCGGTGAGCTGTTGATAATGGCTTCTTCGTCTTCTTAAAGGCATTCTTGGCTAACATCAACTCACTATGTCAAATCTCAGCGGTAAATAAACGTTCACAAACTTTTACAGCGCGTATTTAAAGCAAACCTGATTTGCAAGCTCTGAGTAGCGCTACTAGCGCCACACTTATGCGCGAAGCGCGAAATTTGAATCGATGTCATCTTTCAGATGTATAAACACGCCTACCAAATTTCGTTTATCTAACACAAGTCTCTCTTGGTGTTGGGATTTTTTTTTTCCGTCTGTGTATTCCCTTCCCCCTTCTATTTAGGTTTAGGCCATGCCTAGTGAAACCCCACCTACCAATGGTGTTCACAGGCACAACCCCCAACACAGAACTAATGCCTTCCCAAGTAGAGCTTCCGTTTCCACATTAACCCGCCTCACAGCATAGTTCAATTGTGGCCGGTCATGGTGACTTAGGACCTGCATGAGCTCAACCCTGGTATGCTGTTCCTCCTTCACCACCTTCCTCAGGTCACTCTCTATACTATAACTCGCGTTTCTATCAATACTATTTCCCGCACCTCCCACTATCACTACTCTATCATCCTTAGTGAAACTCCTACAAAGGGAACCTATATCCTCTATTACCTGGCCTAATGTTGCACTAGGTTTGAAAAAGCTTGTGACCTGATATCCTGTACCTAACTGATCCTGCAGAAGAGGGCCTACACCTCTCCCATGGCTACTACCTAGCAGCAGAACCCTTTTTTTCCTATTCTTGCCCTGCACGCCCTTATTCCTAAAGGTCTGCTGCATCTTACCTACTCCTACTCCTACATCTACATGAGACTCTTCTCCTCCTGACTCTGGGAACAGGTCAAACCTATTTTTTCCCACAATTACTGAAGTGTCTGGCTTGTTCATCCTGTTAACCATGATTCTCCTACGACCTGTTACCAGCTCCCACCCATCCTTATCAACTTCCTCCAACCCACTATCTCTACTTTCTGCCTCTACAGCTTGAGCCTCGACAAGCTCAGCCCCCACAGGCTGTGCCTGTGCAGTCTGAGCCTCCACAGGCTGAACCTCCACAGGCGAGGCCACCACAGACCACTCCTGCAGAGGCTGAGCCTCCACAGGACGAGCCTCAAGAACCCTGATCCTTTCACGCAACTCCCAAATCGTTTCGCCCATCTCCCACATCCTATCATCCCTAAGACACAGTGAACAAAACCATGGGAGTGCCTCATTTATTTCCCCCGTTTCCTCTTTCCCACATGCCCAGTGAAACCACTTCTTACAATAACTACAACCCATCCCCTTCGCAAGTACCTACGACAGGCGCCACAGTTTCCAGTCATGATTTTCCCAAATACTTTAACCTTCTTCTAAACAACCCTTAAATTTATTTGATAAAGTAGTCTTATAAAGTTTATACTATATTTTTTAACGTTTTTTACTAAATATGATAGGCGCTATACTCGACTAATTGTTGAATTGTTATATATATTAATTTTATTGACGTTTTATGAAAAAGACTAGGTAATTAAACTACTTAAGTACCAATGAATAAAACTTAAGCTAATGGATTTCGAAATAAACTTAAGATTGTACGTCGATACTATTTAGTGCTAATGTGGATAACAACTATTTTGTTACTTATAAAAGTAAAAAAAAAAGAAAGGTGGAAATTTTTTTATATATATATATATATATTAAATACTATTCAATTTTTAGAACAATGATTATAAAACAGATTTATTAAATTTAAGTGGTTTATCAGGCTGAAAATAGTGACGGGTACGTCGCATATTGTAAAACAACATATGTAAACAAGCAGGCTTATTTAAAATTAATCTTATAATACTATAATCTTTTTACAAAGAAGACCAGAAAGAATTATCTCCTTTTTATCACTGTTTCTCTGTTTGCGTTTATGTCTTTATATTTAACTGATATTAGCAATTGATTTATTGTCACATTTATTTATATTTTGTCATGGTAGTCAGGATTAGATACCCTACAAGCATGGTAAGGACTTATACTTCTCAATAATCTCCAGCACAAAGTCTTATTGAGACGACATTTTTTTAAAAGTAAAAAAGAAAACAATATCGTTCTAATTGTTACTTAATAATATTTAAAACTGTATTATTTTCAATTCTACATTCAAAATAATATTTAACTAGTAGCAAAACAAATATTCCTATAGCAGATTCAAATCAAAAAAGAAATTGTACACTGTTGTGTAGTCCACTCGAGGCACTGATGTTGTCTGCTCGATGGTCGACGACAGAATGAGAAGTGTTTGGTTTCACCATACACGAGCCGACTGGAGTGATGGCTTGATGTCGCTGCACGTGGTTTTCCCCACACACCGCCAGTCAGCTTGATGGCATGATGGACGAAAGTGATGGATATTGGACTGACCGGATATCCAAATAATCCCGTCGGTTGGCACATCATACACATCAGAGACGACACGATAATGGAGTAGCGTCACTCCATTTGTACAGATGGAGGGATCATGTATGGCCACCTTTAGAATGTCAGTTTCAGACACATATCATCGATGACGAGGATAGCAATATCCACAAAGAAAGAGTAGCTACAGAAGTACCTCGCATTTTGCGGTAATTCACCTAGTTCATTCCTGCCCTGTAGATCCGACTGTAGTGAGTTCGATCATCTCGAGACTTGGTAACAAAAATCCCCAGTCGCAGATGGTGTAAAACTTAAAAAACCTACCAAAGTGTGCAATAGCTTACCTCACAGAATTAACAACACTTGCCTCAAACTATCCTTCTTCCCTCCGCCTGGAAAATCATTAAAATAGTCATCCTACCAAAACCAAACAAAAGACATCTTCTTTCTCAAAATTATAGATCCTCTCACTCGTCAACCTCCTCGGCAAAATCCTAGAACGTATTATAGTGTCCCCTTCAAAATAATTCCTCGAAGACAACAACCGTTATCCCGCAACAATTTGGCTACCTGCTCAGCACAGTACAATCCATCAAACTACCCGATTGGTCGAACATAACTGCAGGGTGCGATCTATCAGGCATAATACAGGCGCTGTTATGCTTGACATTGAAAAAGCTTTTGACAGGGTTTTTCACGACGGATTAATTATTAAACTACACACATTCGCTGCCCTGATCACTGACTAAAAATATAAATAGCTTCGTGATAAAAATTCTCCATAGTGGTGGATGGACAAG
>CM061921.1:386561724-386622797 GCA_031002005.1 Vandiemenella viatica
AGTTTGCAAATTCGATTACTTTTGTTCATTATACTTCTGCAGTTTACCATTAACACCCTTATTACCAGCTTTATATTTTCAGCATTAATCTCCTCTTTCCCAGTTTTACACCAGCCAGTTATTGTTTCAGAAACTTCATCTATTTCTTTAACATCTATGATCTTTCTCATCATGGATCTGCAATCAGTATCACTTTGATCATCTATTTCTGTCCCTTCACCAGCAGACCCTAACCTAAAGAGGCACAGTTCTGACCCCATCATCACTGGAAACGGGCTTCAGTACTGCTTTAACTAACAACTCAGAAAGTACTCCCTTCCCCCTTCTATTTAGGTGTAGGCCATGCCTAGTAAAACCCCACCTACGAATGGTGTTTACAGGCACAACCCCCAACACAGAACTAATTCCTTTCCCAAGTAGCACTTCTGTTTCCACATATACACGCCTCACAGCATAGTTCAATTGTGGTTGGTCATGGCGTCTTAGACCTGCATGAGCTCCACCCTGGTATGCTGTGCCTCCTTCACTACCTTCCTCAGTTCACTCTCTATACTATAATTCGCGTTTCTATCAATACTATTCCCCGCCCCTCCCACTCTCACTACTCTATCGTCCTTAGTGAAACTCCTACAAAGTGAAAGTATATCCTCTATTACCTGACCTAATGTTGCCCTAATTTTGAAAAAACCTGTGACCTGGTAACCAGTACCTAACTGATCCTGCAGAAGAGGGTCTACACCTCTCCCATGACTACTACCTAGCAGCAGAACCCTTTTCTTCCTTTTCTTGCCTTGCCCGTCCTAATTCCCAAAGGCCTGCTGCATCTTACCTACTCCTACCTCTACATGAGCCTCTTCTCCTCCTGACTCAGGAAACAGGTAAAACCTATTTTTCCCCACAATTACTGAAGTGTGTGGCTCCTTCATCCTGTTAACTATATTTCCCCTACGACCTGTTACCAGCTCCCACCCATCCTCCTCAACTTCCTCCAACCAACAATCTCTACTTTCAGCCTCTACAGCATGAGCTTTGACAGTCTGAGCCTCCACAGGGTTATCCTCCACAGGCTGAGCCCCCACAGGCTGAACCTCGACATGCAGCGCCACCACAGGTCATGCCTCCAGAGGAACTTTTTCAGATTTATTTCTTAAAAATAAGATAGGATAGGGAAACTGTCACCACAGACGAAGGCAGAAGAGCAAGGCATTATGAAAAAAATACACACAAAAACAAAATTCACAGTATTTTGGTTAGCAACCTTAATCAAGTGGGGGGTTAATTTTTTCTCGTCCTACCTCATTTTCAGTGTCTAATGGCAGTTTCTTTGTCTCCAATATCCACGAATTATTCCTTAGATCTACAGCTACAATCTACAGAAAAAAATTCTGACATATGACAACCTGCTCCTCCAAAATTCCAGTCCCAGATGTTAGTAGTAGTAGTATTTTATTTGTCCTCTAAATCATATCTACATCTACATCTACATCTATACTCTTCAATTCACAATTCCTGTGGGTGGCAGAGGGTGCTAAGCACGAATCCTATTTTAGAGTATTCCAATCCCGAACAGAACAAGGAAAGAAAGAATACATAAATGTATCAGTACGGCATCTTATCTCTCGAATCTTATCCCTTCTGTCATTGCAACCTAAATAGGTTGGTGGAAGAAGTATTTCATTGCACTCGTAAATTAGAGATTTTCGCATATTCTCCAACAAATTTAAACGAAAACGACGTCGTCTGTCCGCCAAACAATCCCAGCCTAACCCATGTATCAGCTCTGTGACACTTACATAAGGATTTTAACTAGCAGTCACGAATCGAGCGGCTCTCCTCTGTACTTTCTCTAATGTGTCAATCAATCCCTTGCGATACGGATCCAAAATTGCACAACAATATTCCAAATGCGGACGCACTAGTGTTTTGTACGCTATTTCCTATGTATGAGCATTGCAGCTTTTCAAAATACGACCTATAAAACGTAGTTTAGAATTAGCTTTGCCTACGAAGGAAGTTATGTGCAAGTCCCATTTCATGTTGCTTTGTACTGTTACGCCTAGATACTTCAGGGAATCGACCATGTCAACAACTGAATTGTTAACTTTGTACTCGTGAGCAAACGGGGTATTTTTATTACTTATTTGCATTGCCTTGCACTTTTTACAGTTAAGTGTAAGCTGCCATTTACGGCACCATTCCGAAATAACATCCAGATCGCGCTGTATTTCTAAGCAATCGTCAGAGCACCCCACTTCCCTATAAATAAGTGCATCATCAGCAAAAAATCGCATCCTGCAATTAACGTTGTCACCGAGATCGTTTATAAAAATTAAGAAAAGAAGTGCCTATTACACTTCCTTGAGGAACGCCCAAAGTAACATCTAGCTTTGAAGAGGCTTCCCCGTCAACAATGACATACTGCGACCGACCAGTTACAAAATCGCGTATCCATTCGCAGATCTGATCAGATATACCGTACGCTCGAATCTTCGCCAAAAGGCGGTTATGTGGTACAGAGTCAAAAGCCTTCTGGAAATCCAAGAAAATAGCATCGATAACCTTCATTACGTCATGCGAAAATAGAGCGAGTTGCGTTTCACACGAACGGTTCTTACGAAATCCGTGTTGGTTTGCTGTAAGTAACTCGTTTTCATCCAGAAACTTCATAACGTTAGAGCATATGACATGCTCCAGAATTCTACTGAAGACAGATGTTAGAGATATGGGTCAATAATTCCTAGGATCTCTCCGATCACCTTTCTTGAAAATGGGAATCACCTGCGCTATTTTCCAGTCAGAAGGTACTTTTCTTTCTTCTCAAGATTTACGAAATATATCTGATAGAAATGGTTCTATTTCTTCCACGTATTCCGAAAATAATCTTACTGGAATACCAACAGTACCCGGCGCCTTCCCCCACTTCAGGAGCTTTAATTGCTTTATGATACCTACACTATCAATTTGAACTGGATCCATCTCAAATTCTACACGCCGTGCAAAAGCGGGAATGTTTTCCATGTTTTCGTCACTGAAAGAATTTTTAAATTCGGTGTTAAATACGGTAGCCTTTTCGCGGCTGTCATCAACTTCCCGACCGTCTTGTAGTAGAACTGACATATTGTTGTCACTACCACTAACTTTTTTTACATACGACCAAAATTTCTTTGGGTTTTCGTTGAGACTCTTAGAAAGTGAGTTGCATCTAAAGTCGTTAAAAGTCTCGCGCATCGCATTTTTAACATGTTCTCTTGTCTCAGCTAACTTTTTTAAATCACTCCTACACATCGTCGTCCTTGAGCGTGCATGTATCTTCCTTTGTTTTTTAAGTAACCGTTTAAGTTCATGTTTATACCACGGGGGATCGTTCCCATCCTTGATTGTCCTTGTCGGTATATGTAAGTCCATACCTTCCCTGACTATATGCATGAATCGAAGCCACATCTCTTCAACTGAGCCTCTTCCTTCTATAAAGGTAATGTAATTATCCCTCAAAAACGTTCTTAAACTCTCCTTTGGGGCCTTTTCAAACCTGTAAACGAGCCTTTCTTTTTTATTTTTGCGCGCGGCTATTAATTTTACTGTAGCAATTACAGCTTTATGATCACTTATTCCCATGGTGGTAGAAATGTCCATGAATAACTCAGGCCTATTCGTAACGAGAATATCTAAAATGTTTTCGTTATCGTTGTGGCACCGCGTTGGTTCAGTGACGAGCTGCTCAAGATTAAGATCTGAGAAAAGGTCAAGAATAATTTCACAGGATGTTTTATCCCGGCCACCAGTAACGTGGACGTAATTATTCCAGTCGATATACGGAAAGTTGAAGTCACCTCCTAGTATTATTGCATGATCTGGAAATTGACGAACTATATTACTTACATTAGTTCTCAAGGCCTCAGCAATAGATACATTTGCATCTGGTGGACGATAGAAAGACCCTAATACAAGTTTTGTCCTAGATACTTTTAGTCTAATCCATAGGATTTCACAGACCGTATCGATATTTATTTCGCTACACGACAGGCATTTACTAACAGCTATAAATACACCGCCCCCATTGGAGTTCAACCTATCCTTACGGAAAACATTCATTCTATCGTTAAATATTTCTGCTGAACTTATATCCAGTTTTAACCAGCTTTCAGTACCTAATACAATATCAGCTTCTGTACTACTAATAATGCTTTCAAGCTCAGGCAGCTTATTACAAATACTTCTACAGTTAATAACGAGTACTTTTAATGGTCGAGACTGATTTATGCTATACCTAACATATGGTGCCGAATTTGATCGGGCTGCCCGTAACTGTGATCCCAGTTTCGGGTCTTCCTGCCTCAGCCTAAAAAATCCCCCAATGCACTCCACACGGCCCCTGCCACCCGTGTAGCCGATTCACGTGTGTAGTGCACTCCTGATCTATCCAAGGGAACCCTACACGGCTCAACCCCATACATACATACATAATGATATGGGACACGTCAATTATAAAATAGGATTTACATTAAATTATTTACATTTACATTACATTATTTTAATTAAATTAATTCATACAATTCAAATATTCTTCTACAGAGTAAAATGAGTGTTATTGAAGGTATGACATCAACAATTTCTCAAAAACTCCCTTTTCTGATGTTGCTTTTACATTATGCGGTAATTTATTAAAACGCTTAATCCCTATGTGAAATGTTCCATTTTGATACCTGTTTGCCCATCACACTTCACAAGAAGTTGTTGGTTCCACCATATAGTTTTATCTATGTATACTCAAAGAAACATCTTGCTATTAATTTCACAGCTTTCAGTTTCAAACATCCTATTATGGCAGTGCTTTGTTTTATTCTTTGTGATATATGGAATTAGTTGTGTCTGTTTTGCATCATGTTAGTACTGGTAACTGATCTACACTGAATCACCCATTTCTCTTTTTTTGTTAGGGCTTTAAGTCTTGAGGTCATTACAGCCAAGAGAGAACTGATACAAGAAATGTGAAGGAACTGGGAAATATCTTTTGAAGAAACCACCTTGGTACATGCATCAAGTGATTTTGGGAAACTATGGAAAACTGAAATCAGGATCATTGGCATGGGGATTTAAGCCCACATCTTCCAAAGTTTCAGGACCAAATCTTAACCCCGTACCGACCAGCCTTTGTAGGGATGATCCTGGTGGGTATTATGTTCATCTACTCCCCCGTATGAATACACAGCCTCCCCTTTATGTGCTTTCTGTATGAATGCACAATATTTTCTATTCCCTAAATGTAATTTAAACTGAACTCCTGACCTACTGCCACCACCATAACATTTTAAATTATTCATTAATATATCTGATTAAGATTGGCTTACAAGACATCTGTAAAATCTGATTACAAAAAAAGAGGAAATTCATGTTTTGTTGCATTATTTATTTTTCTATTTTCTTAAATAAATATTTTTTACTTTTATTTTTTCAGAATTTATAAATTTTGTGTAACAGGATAGCCTAATATTTTAATTAATACCATTAATAAATGTTAATGTTTGTTCAAGCAATGAAGTTGGTTTACAAAAATCGTTGGTTGGTAGCACTGAAAATAATTAGGAGGAAAATATTTAGAAGCTTAATAGCATCCACAGGGTTTAGTCCTGTTGTTGATATTTTGTGTTACTGACGAACACAGTACAAGAATTATTAATTGCTTTACATCTAGTATCAATCATTCTTCTTTTAATTCCCAACATAATAATTCATAGAAAATGATTATCCTAGTCATTCAGATTTCAATAGCACAAACTTGACATTAATATATATATATATATATATATGCTGTTTTTTCCCCCTATTTTCTGCGTCAAGCATACATTTAACATAAACAGAACTACCCAAAATACTGCATTACCAATCTTGCATGGTTCAGAGGTGGATGATAACATTCAGTACTCTCTCATAGATGAGACTGTCTGTTGTTAGTAAACTGTTGAATGTAAAACAGTGTGACTTTCAGTGCTAGATGGGTGCTATGTTATTATTATTATTAATTTTAATTGCGATGGAACTATGGAATTCCCCTAGTCATCTTATTACTTTCATGTAATTTTCAGATAGATAATGCATAAAATACTAGAATTCTCCTGAATGGTCTAGGAAAACCATTAGAAAACCATATTCATAATGGGTGGTATGAAGTTGGAAGAATTTTTAACTAATGCCAGTCCTGCATTACAATTAAGAAATGAAATGGAGGAATAAATTAACATAATTTATAACATCATTTGTAATATCCTAACAAAACTAACGGTTTTAAAACTGTCAAAGGTGCTTAATAAGTACATAGTAAACTGCAGGCAAAAATTATCTTTTATTGGCTCTGTCTATGCGAATATGTAAAATGGTTAAAATAATTTTTTGAAAAATCATTCCGTTGAATGAAATGCTTCTTAAACACTAATGAAAGAGAAACAATATATATAATAACAATTGGTATGAAAATGCTTTAAGGCAATGAAATTAATGAAAGATAGGAAATATTCATTAAACTATTTGATATTAGACTCTCAGTTTCATGTAATTGAACTTTGAAGCTAGATGCTCATGTGGTAACATTCATGTCTGGCATTCTGGAGTATTTAAATGTACATATGAATGGAAATTTTCCCATCATAATGATGAAATTTACTCTTCTCAGATGTCCAAGTGAATGGAGATAGTTTTAGGAAGTCCATTTGGTTTGACAACCATGAAGATTAAAATTTATTTTAATGTATTTAATTAATTCCAGTTCTATATTACAATTAGGAACAGTGAGGTGAAGGAAGAAATTAACTTTTTATTTCAACTGTAACAAATTCACTTACCCTGAATATCATAACATAAATAAAACCAGTAGCCATAAAAACTGCTAAAAACACTTAGAACACAACAGATCATAGGCAAAAAATTTACTTTTTACTGTATATGCCAGCATGTGGACAAGACAAAATAAATTCTTAAAACTATTGAGTTGAATGAAATTCTTGGTAAATATGGTTGTAAGTGATACAGAGTATAAATAAAAAAATCATTTTGATAATAGATTCTCAGTTTCAGGTACTCAAACTACGAAGTTAGATGCTTGCATGACAACATTCAGGCCTCAAATGCTGGAATGTTTAAATATATGGCTTTGAAAATAAAGTTCTTCATTTTACTCAGGCTTAAAATTCTCATAATGTAGTGCTACATCTGGTATGGCTATTAAATTCAAAATCTTTTACCAATGGAGTCCATATAAAAATCTTATATCGAAATTAAAGGGAACTCAATGGAGTTAGAACAAAATAACGACAAGGTGAAGTAAGTTTGAACTGAATAAGAAACATCCACTCCAAGCTTTGCATTATATGAACAGCTAACTTCTGCACTCTTATTATAACACAGATAGAAATAAAACCTGCAACATAAGTGAAGCTTAAGGTGGTGGGCATTTGTGCAAACACAATCGCTATTTCATCACTAAGGCCTTGTTGAAAGGAATATATAGAACTCTCATATTTTTAGTTAATTAAACTACCTACCAAATCAGGTGCTTCAGTAGTAATGACCAGGCATGCCATTCTGCAGTAAACATGTTTGATTTCCAGTTCAGACATCCAGATTTCAGTTTTCCATTGATGGTGCCTTCAATTCTGAAGGTATAACCAATTAACTGTCTAAAACCTACTGGAATTGACTCTTAAGTCATCATTATCAACAAGTAGCTGAACTGTATACATTCAGTTGTGTATTGAGACCGTTTGTTAATTTAACTAGCGTTGAATAGCAAATTATCTAAAATTACCACAAAACATCTAATTTTCTAGTAATTGTTACCATGAAAATTGTTATAGCTTATACTTATTATTATTTTCTTTTTTGTAATCCTATTCTGATCTTTGGTCTGCTATAATCATAACAATAATTAATATCAATTTAGTCAATTAAAATTCATCTAGAGAAAATTATGTATAAAAAGTTAATAAGCTTCATTAACCAGAATAATATATTATCTGAATCACAACATGGTTTTAGATCAGGGAAATCAAGCCAGACAGCTGTTTATGCTTGCATTAACAGTATATTAAAAATAATTGATAAAAAAGAAAAAGTAACTGGCATATTTCTTGATTTGTCTAAAGCTTTTGATGTGGTAGATCATAAAATCCTCTTGTCTAAGCTTTATCATTATGGTATCAGGGGTATAGCATACAAATGGTTCAAGTCATACCTTGATGGAAGGAAACAGGTTGTCACCTCAAAATGTAAGGACACAGAAAGTGAAATAATCAGAGAACATGTATCAGACATTAGAAGTATTAAACACAGTATTCTACAGGGTTCAGTTCTTGGACCCCTCCTGTTTCTTTTGTATATTAATGACATTAATGAAAATGTAGAGTCACATGATAATATTCTCTTTGCAGATGACACAACACTTATAATGAAAGGTGAAACCGAAGAAGTTCTTCAGCAAAGTATCAATAAAACCACTAAACAGCTATCTGAATGGTCCAAAAACAATCATTTAATAATAAATTGTGAAAAAACCATTGCAGTAAATTTCCATACTGCTCAAAAAAGGAACCCTGCCAACCCAAATATTATTTTGAACAATCAGACTTTAGCAAAGAAATTAGATTCAAAATTTCTAGGTTTATGGATTCAATCCGATCTTAAATGGAATAGACATATTCAATATTTGAACTCTAAATTAATTCAAATCTGTTATGCATTACGTATCTTAAAATTAACCAATAGTAAAAAAACTTTGAAAAATTCATACTATTCCCATTTTCAGTCACAAATAAAGTATGGAATTATATTCTGGGGTTTATGATCAGATGCACTAAGTACTTTCAAAATTCAGAAGAGAGCAATAAGAATAATGACAAATCACAAATCATGGGAATCTTGTAGACCCTTATTTAAATATACAAATATTCTTCCACTACCAAGCATTTACATCTCTGAAACCATAATGTTTTTTTAGAAATAATGTCATAGGTATAGATGCAGCTCTTAAAACAAATAATGAAGTACACGATCATTTCACAAGGAAACAAACAGATTTACATATTATGCATACAAAAATTAAAATATACCAAAATGGAACATTTCACATAGGGATTAAGCTTTACAATAAATTACCGCATAATGTAAAAGCAACAACAGAAATGGGAAATTTTGAGAAATTGTTGATATCATACCTTCAATACCACTCCTTTTACTCTGTAGAAGAATATTTGAATTGTACGGATTAATTTAATGTAAATAATGTAAATGTAAATCATATTTTATAATTGACGTGTCTCATATCATTATGTATGAAGTACATGTATATGATTTAGAGGACAAATAAAATACTACTACTAAAAAAAATTACTTAACAACACATACTTGAAATATTACTAAGTAAATTAATTTTCTGTCTCCTGCACTGTAATCATTCAAATCATTTCTCCAGAAAGTCATGCATATCACTCTGTAATGCAAACTAAAATTTCACTATTTCTCCCCACCACACTACACGGAACAAAAGAAAATACTCTAAATGAATTATAAAGAAGTTTATCCACCACAAGAGTCACTCAAAGTTTTATCCTTCTAATCTCTACAGACAGAAAACAGTGACAGTATGCCCATTCACCCATAACCAAAATTTATTTTAAGAATTTATTCCAGTAAACAATTGAGATAGTTTTCAATTTCCATACTGCATTTTCTATTATTCTAGACATGCCATCTGGATAAAGTTCCCTTGAGAATGAAAATATTTTGTTTGAGAATTTAATTCATTGTTCATTTATTACACTTACCAAAATATTGTCCAAGTAGTTAATGAAATGTAGAAAGATTCTAACATCTAATTGCTTGTAACAGTGGTGTTCACTCTAACACACCTTGAATTGAAGTGAAAATCTCTGTTCACCCTCCATCCCCCTCCCTCAGTCCCCTCCTCCCAACTATAGTAACCAATGAAGAGTCTGCTTTCACTGCCATCATCCATCCCCTCTACCCTCACCAGATTGTGCTTCTGTTCTGTTCCATTTATTTTTCTGGCTGTCTTTTATTGTTTTCAAAGAACAGATCAAGAAAATTAATTTGAGTGACAAATGTAAAGATACTTCACAAACTTATATCAGATTTCAACCTAGCAATAAATGTCTGTAGTATTCATGCTAATGTCGTATATGTTAAAAGAGATTGTTATAATGATTTCTAATGGGCAAAGGTTTAATGAGAATATGAATAGAATGATTTTTACATTTTTCAATATATTCATTGTTCCTTAGATATTAATTATGGAAGATAAGATAAATACTGTCTCTCATTAGTATCATGTGAGCCAATGGGTTCTGAAAAATACATAGGAAAAAAATTGAGAATATCATAAAGTCTGTTTATATATATAGTAGGAAAACAAAATGCACTAAAAATGAATTATAGAAAGGGGTGAAGCAATGTACAGGAAATCTGTTTTGGTTGCAAACATATTGTGGCAGCAGAGTTTGAAATGTCAAAGTTCCAATAATGCAAGGAAAAAAAATCAGAGTTCTACCTTTTTTTATGTGCAAGCTTGGAGTATAGGTGGTAAAAGTCTAAATAAACAGAGTTCAGAAACCAGTATAATCATCTAGATTCAATTTTTTCATGCTCTAACATGAATACTCCAGACAAATGCATTTGTAGGTTTTCTTAGGCCATAAACAAATTCTACCTGTTTATTTCCATCTACAGTAACCTGCTGTGAATGAACTGTAAGGTCCTATTTAAGTTTTTATCACCTAAGATTTGACCTCTTAAAAGTCTTTAATGATAATTTGGTTTTTGTGTGGGAATGGGAACTGAAGTGCCTGTTTCAATAGATCCAGAGTTCAAACTTGGGCCCTTTTTTTGCTTACGTGTGTGCATTCATATTTATTTAGCAGCTTTCATATAAATTTGTTGGAATGAGTTTCAGCTTATATAGACCTTGTCATTTTTCTTATTTTTTTTTAAAACTAGTGAGCAGTCTACTAAAACAAATTTATTTTCAAGTGATGTACATCATATTATCATACCATGTTTTTCTTTGAATAGCATACACTTCCTAACAGTATGATTATTTTTCATTTCTTACTTCCTCACATACAGCTCACTACATTATAATTAATATATAAATATTCTGCCATTTAACACGATTTGTATCTCAATTTATAATTTCTTGCAGTCTGTCTTCGATGCATTTGACTCCTGACTCTTTGCTCTTTAGTAACTTTTCTATTGTGTTTTTATACTGTGTTGGTTTACACCTTAATTGTTTGATTCTTTTTGGTAATTTATTGAGTAGGCCTATTTCAGTTTCAGCATATCTTGGGGTATTTTCATATTCATTTTTTTATGAACTGTAATTCATGCATTACTTTAATTGTTGTGTTGTGTGTGTCTATATCAGCATTAACTCACATTTTTTCTGTTAGAAAAATTAGTTAAAATTTTAAATATGTATATTCTGTGGAAGATTAATACATTCAATTCTCTGAAATATGGTTTACATGACTGTTGAGGTTTTAGATTTACTGTCATTGTTTGGCTCTTTTTGAATTTTGAGAGTTCTTGCTGTGCTGTGTTTTGTTGTCGATACCATTACACAGACTTCAAATGGCTTTCAGGCAAAATATTATATATAGTTAATATTACTTTCATTTCAGACTGCTTACTTTTATTTCAATACAAACACAGCTGACTGAAAATGTCTACGTACTTCACTGACATGAGTTTTCCAGTAAAACTGATTATAAATTATTATTACGCCTAAGAATTTAGATTCTGAAACCTCTAGCAGAGAATGTCTGTTAATTCTAACACTCAACTTTTCTTCTGACCTGAATTGTTGTGAAAGATATGTATTTTCTGTTATCAAGATTGGTATACAAGTTATTTCTTACTGTAAAACAAGTATTTTATTATATTTGTTAGTATGAATGTTTCAGTTTCCATCATTCCTAACCATTTGTTGCGATTGAGAAATTGGCATTGTCAGCATACAATATAGCTTCTATGTTGCTTATATATTCATTGATATGATTACTGTAAATTTAAAAAGCAATGGCCCTATTATTGCACCCTGTGGCATTCCATATTTCTGACTTTTTATACTGTTTGTACATCGTGTCTTGTGTTCTTCAGGTACAATTTAAACCAGTTTAATGTCATTCTCCTCAACCTATAGCTGTTTAGCTTTTCTGTAAGTATCTTTATGTCAACTAAATCAAATGCTTTCGCTGTAACAAGCAGGATTGTTGTTTATTTTATCTATTGAACTTAGGGTATTTTGTATAAAAGTTGTTACAGCAATTCAAGTATAGACTATCCATGTAGGGGGTCTTTTAATATTCCATATTTATTTAGATATCTTTATCATGCATGGCTCTTTAGGGCGTTTTGACTAATGGCACATATATATTAGGCTAAAGGTGTGTTGAAACCGCTATTCATTTTTATGTCGAAACCACATATGTAACAAGGCTTCTTTCAGTTAAATAACAAACGCTCGCTACTTCACAAGGTCACCTTTCTGTCGGTTTGAAGGCGGGGAGAAGAGAATTTGTCACGGAGGCAATAAAAGTCGTCTCCAGGGGTAACATCTGTTGTCTCCCCTGGCGCAGCTTAAGGAATGCGGCACGCTAATATCTCCGTGCTTAGGCCGGATTATTAAAAATTGTTACAGCTAGTTTAGTGGCAGAATGACTTTTCTCTCTCTTTGTTTTCTCGTTATTTATTTTTATTAGTATATTATTTTTTTAGTAAAAATTATCACTCCTGCCGACAAACTTCGAAATTACAGATCCTACTATTACACAAAAGGCAACGAGAATTGTTTTAATTTCGTATTTTTTACCTACGATAGTCGTACCGCAATTTCGTTGCCATATCAGAAAACTATATAGTACATACAACCTACCAAAAATTGCATATAATTCTTTAGTCGTTTGTACAATATTGTTCAATCCGAGCGTGATGAGATAGCGGTTCGAATCTGTGTCCCGCCATCCAGATTTGGGTTTTCCATGGTTTCTCCAAATCACTGCAGGCGAATGCCGGGATAGTTCCTTCAAAAAGGCCATGGATTAACTCCATTCCCGTTCCTTGTCCCCAGTCCCATCCCGCCTCTAATGACCTCGACAACAGAAAGAACAGTATCTGTGCTGTGATTGAAAATCTGCATAACGAAGAAATGTCATAACCGGAAATGCTGGGTGGTTATAATTAAACTTTCCCTATTTAAAACACTATAATGCGGAAACTAATTACCGTACGAGTACCAAACTTGCTAGCACTAATGTCAAGGACATAGGGAAGAGAAATAATGCAGAATCAGTTCAATTTAAACGTACGCTACGGTACATCATACCATTACATACCGGTACCATTACTGCTACAAACGGGGCTCAATATGGTGCCCATCAGTGTCCAGAAGAGTCTGAAAGTGCAGGATTGCATTCTGCACAGCAGAACGAAGCATGTCCGTAGGTATGCTGGCTGCCTCTCTTGATATGCTGCGCTTCAGATCAGCACATGTGTGAATGTTCCCCTTGTAAACCCTGTCCTTCAGGTAGCCCCACAACCAGAAATCACAGGGAGTGAGGTCAGGTGATCGTGCCGACCAAGCATTTGGAAACGATCGGCTGATAATTCAATGTTTCCAAATGTGTTGATCACGGCACCTGGTGCCCATAGTTTGAACTAGACGGTGGCGCTGTGACGCATGGAAATCATGTACCCCATACTCTGGATATTAATGCTACCAAGTTTGGTACTCGTATGGTAATTAGTTTCCGTGTTATAACGTGTTAAATGGGGAAAGTTTAATTATAACCACGCGGTACATTAACATCAGTGCAGGCGATTACGCTCTGGCCTCACATTCGGTAGGACGCAGATTCGAATCCAGATTTGGGTTACCTGAAATCACACCAGGTGAATGCCGGAATGCCGAACTCCTTCCTTTTCCTCGCCCCAGGTACTTACCCGCCTTAATTACCTCTACGTTACGAGGCAACATCAGGGAACGGTGTCCCATCCTACAACCCGGTGAAAAAGGGAGACATCTGAATTCAAATTGGGGAGAACCAGCGCTGAAGAAAATCTCACAGGAGGCTTAACGGTTCAGCAAGTTGAGAAGATGTCAGGCATTTCGAGAACAATAGTAGATCACATTCTGGGAAACTTGAACATGAGGAAAGTTGGAAACCATTGGCTGTCGAAAATTTGAGTCACTACGGACGTAAGCCAATCTAGAACAATTTGTGATTGGATGATTGTTAGAGGAAGCATGATCTGTTCCTGCATCATTGGGGTGTATTTCCCCAAACTAGTACGGGTATTAGAACATGCGTCCTCCCGAATGCAAAGCCAGAGCGTCATTTGAATTCAGATAATAATAATCATTCCGTTCACAAACGCCTGCTCCCCCCGAAGTTAACGAATGGTTGCATACCAAGAGGAATAGGAGTTGGTAGTATGAACAACATTGAGTAAAAAAGTTGATTTAAACGTGTATCCGATTTACATTCATTTTGGAAATACAGTTGCTGCAATGTTATGCAATGATCATGAGCACACAAATAACTTTTTGAAGTACATTATTCATGCAAGGAAACACGCATATTTTACAAGAGTTTAAATTAAATGTTCGAAAATCCCATCAATCATTGACCACCAAGGTCGCTAGATTTGTGTGTGTGGGGATGGTTGAAAAACGAAGTCTGTAAAGAAAAAGTGAACACAAGAGACGAATTCCTCGCGGCATGGTAAACACTGCTACCCTCATAAACGTAGAGAGCTGCAAAGTGTTGTAAGTCGGTGGTGGGATTTTCCAACATTTAATTTAAAATTTTCTAAAATATGCGCATGTTTTTGAATGAATAAAGTTATTTGTGTGCTCTTGAGGTTTGTTTAATGCATAACATTACAGCACTTGTATCTCCAAAACGAATGGAAATCTGACGCATGTTTATATAAACCTATTCATACTACCATCCCTCCTAAATCACGCTGCCTCTCAACCAATAGGGTTACTAAGTCTGAAGAAGGCCACCTATATCTCCAATCGAATATTATCAATTTAAATGTTAAGATAATGGATCCTTTATTACGCAATGTTAAAACCGCGTCTTGAAATGGGATGTAGGCTACTGAAGCCTCAACAAAATATATGAAAGATGGTTGAAGGCATGGTCAAATGCCAGGCATTATTTTTTAAAATTTTGGTCGCTTTTCCCACATAGCAACTAGCAAATATTCTCAGCCATTGTTAGAGTTTTTGGTATGAAAAATGAAGTAGTCCAAATAGATTCTGTGTAATGACCTTCCATTTTAATGTCGAATGATATTCACCGAGTACTTTAGGTGAAAGATGCTTAAGGGGAATGGAAGAATTTTATCCGATCATCATAAATTATTGCTCATCCACTGATTGCAATGCTGTACTGCCGAGCATCTATCAGTCAAAAATTATTGTATTCAATGTATTCCGATGGGATTACACCATTTCACAACGAGCGAGGTGGTTGAGTGGTAACGCTCTAGCTTCGCATTCGGGAGGACGCGGGTTTGAATCCCCGTCCGGACATCCAAATTTCGGTTTCCCATGGCTTCCCCAAATTACTCCAAGTGAATGCCAGGATGATTCAATTAAAAGGCCATTGACGAATTCCTTCCCGTTCCTTGCCACCAGTTCTTTCCCAGCTCGATGTCGAGGAGGCATAAAATGAGATTTTATCTCCACTACGTAGTCAAGTTCATAAAATTTGTTTTCTACGAATTTCCATTTTTCCTGGAATATGTTTATATGGCTATGCGTTGTTGGAGGAGACTATGACTGAGAAAGAAAACCACGATCACCATCTAATGGAAACTGCAAGAGATGCCGTAGTTCTTAAAAAGTAATAAACAACCTGATAAGTAAATACCAAAAAAATTATTCATATAAATAACCGACAGAATTTATTTACACTTGTTGCGTATGTTGTACATCATAAGTGAGTAGAAAAATACGATCGTCACTTGCCCTTCTTCCGTTTCTGATGTGCTTGAAGTCGTATGGTAATAATAATGCGATAACGAACATAAGTTGTTAATGATTATTGTAGTTAAAACAATCTATTGTTAGAAGTGTTTCATAAAAAAATTACTGTATAATGTTTTTGTAAATAGATTCTTGAGTTATGTCTTTTTAAATCATTTGTTAAAAAGTTTATTACTTTTATGCTAAGCATTGCCACTAACTTCGAGTTAGTTAAACTGAGTTTGGAGAGTGTAGCTGTCTGTGGTGCCGGCTAGTCCCCGAGCGTGGTGATTGAGCGGTTAACGCTCGGGACAACGGCATCCAGATTTGGGTTTTCCATGGTTTCCCCAAATCACTCGGGGCGAATGCCAGGATGCTTCCTTCAAAAGGCCATGGCCGAATTCCTTCCCGTTCCTTGTCCCAAGTCCCATCCCGCCTCTAATGACCTGGATGTCAACGAGGCGTAAAACTATAAAACAAAACCAAAAAACAAAAAACCGTTCAATATTTGCTAAACCAGATCTAGCTATTTAGTGCTTCTTAGGGCTTAAAAATTATCTCGATTTCATAGCACTGGTAAGGGTCATATGCTGTCGTCAGATGACGAAAATATTTAAAAAGTATGGTGTCCGGCGCAGGTAGGAGAGGAAACCCTGCCTACCGACGTTACGCCTCTCATTCACTAAACACACTATCACGTCGAGGGAAAACAAATGGAAAGGAATTTGGTCATCACTGTGTTGGAGTAACCGTCCGGGCATTCGCCTGGAGTGATTTGGGGAAACCATGGATAACCCAAATCTGGATGCCGTTGTCCCGAGCGTTAACCGCTCAATCACCACGCTCGAGCAACCGCCGTGAGCAGCAGCAGACGTCGACTTTCTTGTGTTTTAATCTAAAGTGTGCTAGTTAGACTTTGTTTTTATCTTTGAATTTTCTGTGTAGGCAGTGAGTCAGCAGTCGAGCAACCGCCGCCGTGAGCAGCAGTCGTCGACTTTCTTGTGTTTTAATCTAAAGTGTGCTAGTTAGACTTTGTTTTTATCTTTGAATTTTCTGTGCAGGCAGTGAGTCAGCAGTCGAGCAACCGCCGCCGTGAGCAGCAGTCATCGACTTCTTGTGTTTTAATCTAAAGTGTGCAAGATAGACTTTGTTTTTATCTTTGAATTTTCTGTGTAGGCAGTGAGTCAGCAGTCGAGCAACCGTAGCAGCAGTAGCCAACTTCTGTATGTGATTTGAATTGTGCTAGTTTTTGTCGTTATCTTTGTATATTGGCTGTTTATGTAGTGTGCCAGTCAGTTGAGCCTCCGCAGCCGTAGCCAACTTTTGTGTGTGATTTGAATTGTGCTAGTTTTGTCGTTATCTTTGTATTTTTCCTGTTTAGGTAGTGTGCCAGTCAGTTGAGCCTTCGCAGCCGTAGCAGTAGTAGCCACGAGCCTTAGCAGCCGTTAGTAGCGGTCGCCGATTTTTGTGTATTCATTTGTAGTTCGGTTTTTGTCTGTTTCAGGTGACATGGCTTGTGCAAAAGTGTTCTGGTAGGCGTCTGGTTCTCGAGGAGATTCTTTAATACTATGGCGTCTCTTCAAGCGCAGGTATGGAGCATCCTAGACGAGGAGCGGCAGTGCGTCGGAAGAAATTCCGCAGCCAACTGCAGTGGAACCGGCAAGTTTTGATTTTCAGGTTCCAGTTGCAGAAAACGTCTGGCATCGTGTTTGATAAGAGAAAGGCGTCGAAATTCCCAATTAGCCGAAGGGAAAATGATACCTTGCCACTAAGTAACGCGTTTTCTGTGTTGCAGGAAGTTGTAGAGCAGCAGGGAAGATTTACCCGCAGACCCCGAGCCTTGCCAGGAAAAGGTTTACTGGTCATTGGCAGCTCCAACGTGCGACGGCTGGAGAAACCACTACGGGAATTAGCCACGAAGAACGGTGCAGATCCTCATACTAACGTTCATTCCGTTTCTCTTTCAGGAGCAACCGTACCACGTGTCATCGAGGCCATTCCAAAAGCGATTAGGGAATCGAACTGCCGTCAGTTAAGAGTAGCTGCGCACGTCGGCACTAATGACTCGTGTCGTGTTTCTGTTCCAGATATAGTTAAATCCATGGACAAGTTGGGCCGAAAGGCGTATGAAGCCGCCCGGGAAAATTCAGTTTCATTACAGTTCTCAATTTGCAGTGTGGTGCCGCGTGTCGATTGTGGGGAGCTGTGTGGTGGAGATCTTTAATTTAAATAGTAATTTGCAGGAGCTGTGTCGCAAAAACAACTGGGGCTTCGTCGACCTTCGTCCGATGATAGCTGCCAGCTGGGACGCATTTGACAGGTCGGGCGTCCACTACACACCTAGAATGGCGTCCAAGGTGGCTGCTAAAATTTGGAACCGCCTTGATATGAATTATTTTTTAGGAACAGCGTGAGGCCCGAGGATCCTTCATTTCACCGAAGAGGATGTGCTGATAACATAGAAGCTGGTCCCCGGTAGGGATGGCGCGAATAATTTTAATATTACAGCTCCAATTACTTCACCCGTTTACCGTCAGAGTGCGAGTATGAAAATGCTATTTTAGACTCCACAAATAACAATACGAAGCAGCTAAGGATAATGGTACTAAATTGTCGGAGTATTAGAGGGAAAGTAGCGGATTTTCACGCCTCAGTTGCGACTAATGATGTCGATATAATACTTGGAACCGAGAGCTGGTTGACGCCTGAAGTTGAATCTAGCGAAGTATTTGGCCCTCATTTCAATGTTTTTCGGAAGGACAGAACTGTCTCAATGGGCGGGGGTGTGTTCGTGGCCGTAAGTAAAACCGTTAATTGCTCTGTCGTAACTGAAACGGAAATTTTTGCGAGTTAATATGGGTCAAGGTAAAATTGGCAAAAATTTAAAGTTCATACTCGGGTCATTTTATCGACCTCCGGATTCTGATTTAGCTAACGCGGAATACTTCAGGGAGTCGCTTAATAACATTTACAAAAAATTTCAAGGACATATATTGATCGTGGGTGGTGACTTTAACCTACCGTCGGTTAGGTGGGACACATACACGTTCAGGTTGGGTGGAAGAGATAGGTTAATAACCGAAACGTTCCTAGAATCATTTGCAGAAAGATCTCTTGAACAGATGGTCGAAGAGCCAACACGGTGCCACAAAGATTCCTCGTCCATTCTGGATCTTTTTCTAATTAGCAATCCTGATATTGTAGATAAAGTTTGTATAGAAGACGGTATAAGTGATCACAAGGCGGTTGTGGTAACGTTAAACTCCAGTCTGAGTCTGAAGCATGACAAAGAGAAACTCGTGTTTTGCTCCGATAAGGCAAACGATGCGGGTATGGTTGACCATTTTGCGAAGAATTTTGAAACGTACACGCTAAATACAAATGTTGAGGAACTTTGGTTTAATTTAAAAGAACTAATATGGACCGGTTTAAACAAGTTTGTTCCTAAGAAGTGTATTAAGGTCAGTAATAACTTCCCTTGGTTCAATAGGGAAGTGAAACGTTTGCTCAGGAGGCAAAGGCGTTTACATGCCGCGGTGAAAAAATCGGGGGACTCATCTAATCGTGCTAAATTAGTCCAGTTGCATGCGGAAGTGCGTAAGGCAATGCGCGATGCGTTTAAAGAATTCCAAGCCAGGAATTTATCCGAAGATCTGATTACTAATCCAAAAAAGTTCTGGTCGTATATCAAAGTAATAAGAGGCTCTCGTAAGGTTATGCCGTCGCTGATTAAAGAAAATGGTGAATTATCAGAAACAAGCGTAGAGAAAGCAGAAATTTTGAATGATATATTTAAAAAGGCTTTCACGATAGAAAACTCAGAGGAGATACCGATATTTAACAATCGTACCGACAAAATTATGAATGATCTCGTTCTTGATGTCGAGGGAATAACTAAACTGCTTATGAATGTAAAAACCAATAAGGCTCCCGGACCAGACGGTATTCCTACAAGATTCTACTCAAGATACGCAAAGGAAATTGCACCGTATTTGATGAAATTGTATACCGTCTCACTGGATCAAGGAAAAATACCAGCCGAATGGAAGACCGCTATCGTAACTCCAGTGTTTAAAAATGGGAATGTTAATGATCCTCAGAATTATAGGCCGATCTCGTTAACTTCAATATTTTGCAGGATTTTAGAACATATCATCTATTCGAATGTCATGCGGTTCTTGGATGAAGGTGAGCTTTCAAATCCAAATCAACATGGATTCAGAAAAGGCCGATGCTGCGAAACAAACTTGCACTTCTAATTCACGACTTGTGCCGAATTATAGATGAGCAATCCCAGGTTGATTTGGTTCTATTAGACTTTAAAAAAGCTTTCGACACTGTGCCTCACACTAGGTTACTTAGGAAACTTCGCGGTTACGGCATATCTAGACAAATATGCGACTGGCTTGCAGACTTCCTGAAGGGCAGAACACAGTGTGTAGTTCTCGACGGTGAGCGTTCATCACTTACTGAAGTGGGGTCTGGAGTTCCCCAGGGAAGCGTGTTAGGGCCTCTGTTGTTTCTCATATACATCAATGATCTATGCGACATAATAGGGGGAATGAAAAGATTATTTGCCGATGATGCTATAATTTATCGCGAAATTAAAACCCTGGACGACTGCGCTTTGTTACAAGACGATATTACGAAAATAATTGCGTGGTGTAAAGATTGGCAGTTGGAGTTAAACGCTAAAAAGTGCCAAGTCATGCGTGTGAGTAAAAAGGTGACACCATTTAACTATGAATATACGATTAATGGCACTGTCCTTAGAACGGTAGATTCCGCTAAATACCTAGGGGTAACAATTCGTAATAATTTGTCGTGGAATGAGCATATTGAGAATGTAATGGGGAAAGCAAATCGTATACTCAGATTTCTAGGTCGTAATTTAAATCAATGCACTCAGGAAGTTAAATCGATTGTATACAAGTCACTAGTACGTCCTCACTTAGAATATTGTTGTTCTGTATGGGGTCCCCATCAAAAGGGGTTAATGGAGGCTTTAGAGAAGGTCCAAAGAAGAGCCGCCCGATTCGTGACAGGTATATATAGTTGGAGGGAAAGCGTAAGTGCGATGTTGAAGGAGTTAGGTTGGGAAGGACCTGGAACACCGAAGGCGTTGCTCTCGACGGAAGCTAATTGAAAAATTCACGACAGATGTATTTCGGAATGACAGTCAGCAAATATTGCTACCAGCAACATTCATATCTCGAAATGACCGTGAAAATAAGATAAGAGAAATCAGGGCCAGAACCGATTCATTTCTGTACTCATTTTTCCCACGAGCGATTAGGGAATGGAATAGAAAGGATTTACCGGGCGAGTAAACTTAAAATCCGACAGGAGTAGCTTTCGATAAAGCACTCCAGCCATCCTGATCTGGGTTTTCCATGGTTTTCCCAGATCACTCCACGTGAATGCGGGGATGGTTCCTCACAATAGCCCATGGGCGCCTCCTGCCATATCCCTTATAACCCTTCCAAACCATAACCCTTTTCGATAGGTGCTATGCACCCTCCGCCACACACTTATAGTGAATCGCGGAGTAATAATAATAATAATAATAACCCAATTCTGGATGCCCAGAGGAGAATTCGAACCCGCGTCATCCCGAATGCGAGGCCAAAGGTTTATAGCTCACCCACCACGCTCGTTGCTTATACAGTAAATCACACTGTGAAAAACAAAGGGAAGCCACCCCACAGAACGATTTCTTTTTGTTATGGCTTTACGCTTCGTCGATGTCGAGGTCATTGGCCTCCCCCCGCGTAGCACGTAGCTTCATTTTGGCCTCCCACCGCGTAGCACGTAGCTTCATTTTGGCCTCCCCCCGCGTAGCCCGTAGCTTCATTTTGGCCTCCCCCCGCGTAGCACGTAGCTTCATTTTGGCCTCCCCCCGCGTAGCACGTAGCTTCATTTTGGCCTCCCCCCGCGTAGCACGTAGCTTCATTTTTGCCTCCCCCAGCGTAGCACGTAGCTTCATTTTGGCCTCCCCCCGCGTAGCACGTAGCTTCATTTTTGCCTCCCCCCGCGTAGCACGTAGCTTCATTTTGGCCTCCCCCCGCGTAGCACGTAGCTTCATTTTTGCCTCCCCCCGCGTAGCACGTAGCTTCATTTTGGCCTCCCCCGCGTAGCACGTAGCTTCATTTTGGCCTCCCCCCGCGTAGCACGTAGCTTCATTTTGGCCTCCCCCCGCGTAGCACGTAGCTTCATTTTGGCCTCCCCCCGCGTAGCACGTAGCTTCATTTTTGCCTCCCCCCGCGTAGCACGTAGCATCATTTTGGCCTCCCCCCGCGTAGCACGTAGCTTCATTTTGGCCTCCCCCCGCGTAGCACGTAGCTTCATTTTGGCCTCCCCCCGCGTAGCACGTAGCTTCATTTTTGCCTCCCCCCGCGTAGCACGTAGCATCATTTTGGCCTCCCCCCGCGTAGCACGTAGCTTCATTTTGGCCTCCCCCCGCGTAGCACGTAGCTTCATTTTGGCCTCCCCCCGCGTAGCACGTAGCTTCATTTTTGCCTCCCCCCGCGTAGCACGTAGCTTTTTTCCCTATTGATTCTAGAAGACGTATTGTTTTCTGTTGTCAGACTATCGTAAATTACATACTGAGATAGTTAAATGATGAAAATAAAAATTTACATGCTGTTTGTGTGTTCTGTACTTTATTTTAACTGTGACAAATAATATGAATGAAAAGCTACGTGGCCTGACTCGGAACCCCCCCCCCCCTTTTCCCACGTAGCCCGACGTAGCTTTCCAGCCAACACCTCCCCCCCTCCCCCGCTAGAACTAGCCACGTAGTTTATGGACGCTCACAAAGACCAGGGTCAAGGAACGAGAAGGAATTCGGCCATGTCCTTGTGGACGAAGCATCCCTGCATTCACCTGGATTAATCTGGAAAAATCATGGATATTCCAAATCTAAGGCCCGACGGGCCAGAGCGTTACCGCTCACCCACCACGCTCGGTCCATTCAAATAGCTAAAGGCATTCACAGACGAATCTTCATGAACTACACCCCACTGTTCTTGAAATTTCCACTCACCGTGAAAGCTGAATACGTTATAATGTAATGATTAAAGGATAATTTTCATATTAGCGTAATTTAGCTTATTACAAAATTAGATAACATGTGGCTTTATTTTTCTCTGGGTACCACTGCATTATTAATGAATACCATTCTTCAGTAACACCGTAACTTAATACTACGCAACAAATAAGAATCAAGAATCCGAAATAAACATAACTGTACTTTAGTGCCAACATTCATAAAAGTTGTCTAAGTGGGATGTATTGGATTAGATGTAATTCCGCAATTGTGCAATACCGATTATGCCGCCCCCTGTCTAACTACTGCCAGTGGTGGATCTAGGAGTTTTCCGAACCAGGTCAAAACACTGTGAAATTGCCGCCCCGAGTGTCACCGGTGGCGCTACATAAGTTTAAACGCAAAAGATTATGCCGAAGTGATTCCACTGATTGAAAATCATACTTAAAACTTCAACTTCATCAAAACGTCAGTTGCTGAAAAACAAATTACCTAAGAGTAAAAAGCAAAATTGCAGACATGTCCTTAACTTTAAGGAGTAAAGCATAAGCAATTAAAACAATTAAACATTGCTTTTCTTATTGCACATTTAAAGTGCATGCTTTAGTGATAGTCTATAATTTGTAATCAGTACCAAATTAGAAGTGTCTGCCGTTCGTAAATGAATGGCCTTCTTGATATCAGTACCCGCACTGCCTAAATATCATCTTTCAAAAAAAAAAAAAAAACACGATTTAGAAAGTGCTACGAAAATTCAATATTGATAAAACAATTTTAAAAACACATTTTCGCCAGGTCTAATACGAACACTCAATGTGCTGTGTGCACAGGTACTGGACTACTGGGTTGAACTCACCGTAACGGGGAAGAGGCCTCCAGGAGAATGCCGCGATAGTTTTTTCAAAAAGACCATGAGCGAATTCATTGCTGTTATTTCCCGCCTCTAATGACCTCTACGTCAACAAAGTGTAAAAAAGAATTCACAAGGCAACAAACTGAATTTATTGTTAATAATAATTCCGTGTGGTTACACCTCAAGCTGTGCCAGTGGTGAAGGGCCACGCCGAGACAGGGATTCGAACCAGGGACCTTCGATCCCCAATCGCCCAGTTTAACCACTGAGCCACCAGACTCAGAAAAACAAGTAAGCAAATACTTGACAGTTAATCAAATGGCACACAAGTTCAAGTTTGACAGGCTCGTCAATCTGTTTCTAAGGTTTTAACATAAGTTGTTATAGGGATTGTGAAATGATACAAATATATTTCTCTCTGTTGCCGTTATAAATTACCAAAGCAGCTCGTCGGTGGAAGAAACCTGCCACACTGCTCCTCGTTGTGGATGACTCCGAGGGTCACCCTGGCCAGCGGGACGGTACCCCCAAAGCCTGCTGTCACGGCACCCAACGATCTTCAATTGAATTTGGATGGAGCGCATTTGGTGGCAATTTCCCTAGTCGCCTAGTTACGGCTTTCTTATTAATTTTTATTATTATCTTTTATACTTTGGGTACCAATCTGCTTTTGCCATTTACGAATTTTAATTTTAAATTCCTTCAGCGTTTTTCGTAAATTATTCATTACTTCTACTGGTACTTTATTCTTGATCCCCTCACCCAGGGACACGGAAAAAGTATCGATACTTCTTGGTATCGAGTACTTTTCTTATGATACCGAAGCTTTTGTACTTGTATCAGTACTTCAAGGCAGGTATCGATACCAAAATTACGGTAGAAAAATTAGTGGCGGTACTACAGAGCCATTCAAAGAATAAGTGAAAATATAATGCAAGAGACATGGCTGTTTGATGTATGGCCCATGTCTTTATGATGATAGCATTGTTGTTTACGCGCCGCACTGCCGGATCGCTTGGCCAGCTCTGCGTATTTTTCCGCCTGTGCGCCTCGATGCGCTCAGTCGCGACCAGGTTTGCGATAGGAGCTCCAACAGTACTGACTGACTTTTGCAACTTGTGTGTGTCAATTTCTGTGAATTGTCCGCATTACTTCAACAAAATTGGCTGCAAATTTGCACGCAGGATGGTGCATGATTTTTTAAAAAAAATAAATGTAATTACAATCTGAAAATTTAATTACTTTATGAACCTTAATAAAGATGAAAAAATTTCTCGCTCATGCGCACTTGTTCTTTGCTTGTATGTTTTAACTTAAACTATTCAAACGTAATGGATAAAGAGCACTGCATCTAATTAGTAATGACTTTCAAATAGTTTTATGATTTACAAGACGCATAATATAATAACAAAAGATAAAAAAAATACGTGGGAGGAAATAGGAAACTACTTAAAACAACCGGGTATATTGTCATGTTTTCTATTTTATTTTTTGTTTATTTTACGTGTGTATTATAATTTTCTATCACTTTTTTTGAATACCGCTTTAAAGCTACGTGTTGCCAATTAACCTAGCCAGCTTTTGTTTAAAAATATTTTGTGAAATTATTCCAAATCTTAATGATTTCTGATGTAGCCTAGAAACCTGTGTAAGTCAAATATTAAAATTTCTTTGTTGTCATTATCGTTCTTATCTTCTGCAACCAAATTCAGATATCGTTAATCAAAAGGTTATGAATGCAGCACGTGGCTAGTATTACATTATTTAACTTATTAGGTGACATCGACATTCTTATTTCATAGATTTTAAGCCTTCTACCTATAGCACCAAAGCCGTTATCGATCACCCTGGAATTGAAAGTTTGTTTCTTTCATTTCCTTTTATCTGATATCCTGGCATAGGGCTCATCTCTAAAGGGGAAAAGCTTCATCCACTACTATTACATACTGCATTTTATCTCAGTTCCCTGGATGAAGTTGTCAACGTGCAAATTCAGTTTTCCTGCAGCCATTGCCTCACCTAATTTGTTGTGGCTAAATGTTTTGCCATCTTAATTTTTTTTCCCAAACCCGCGACGACCAAAATACCAAAACGGTATTCAGCAACTACAAGGGCTAGTAAAACCATCAAAAACATTTATTTTTGTGCATTAAAAATAAAGAGAACCGCAATTCGGTAGAACTGTTATAACATGCTTGCCATCCAATGTGCCTAAGAAATGCGAAAAATTTAATATTAAATTAAACCCATTGCCTTTTCTGCTTAAGTTTCTTCTTCTTCAACGAATATATATAAAGAGCCCTTTGTCTGATGTGTCCATTTGCCGTGCAGGAGCGGCTGAATAATCGTCGAGAACCGAAGGCGGTGACAATGAATGAAATGCGACTCGCTACTTCCAGATGTGCGTTGCAGCCCGCTGTAGTGTGCGCGTACCTTTATAGGACCCTTGGCATTCTGATTGTAAGCCGAAAATAGGAAGGAAATTGGTGTAAGGCTCAATCAGATTAGTACGTATACGGTTATTACATGTTTTATTCAAAATCTATTATTTCTCATAAGGAAATAATGATTATAGTATAATTATCATAAAGTTAATCGAGTAATGAACTTATGTTTTTGAAGTAATTTAGAAAATTGTTTTGTACAGAATAGACATCATCAGTTGATCTTTCTATTAACTGCCGTGCCGTAGAAAGCATTGACGGGTTGATTTGCTGTTATTATCATCTTGTAGTCACTTTCAGAGAATTGTTTTGTGTTACTTCTTATGAAATTGAGAAGGCAACATGAAGCTTTGACAGCATGAACTGGACTATCTACATCCAATTCTATAGGCCTATAGTTCTGAGCTAAAATGCGAAAGGTATTTTCTACTACAATCGAGGAGATTGCCGGTATGAGTCCTGGGATATTTCCAGTTAGTTTTCAGGTCTGATATTTCTCGTTGTATAAGGTTGTCTAGATCAGGGGTCTCCAAACTTTCCAGCCTTAGGGCCATACTGATTACTCCAGTAAGTTCCGAGGGCCAAAACCATATTATCATTGTTGCCGGTGGTAAGAAGTGAAATAGTCCACTGATGAAAAAAAAGTCCGAAAAAGTACGCAACGTTTAAAAAAGGCTGCAAATCGGACTAAAGTCCGCAAAACGGCAACACTGCATATTATAAAGTTCTGGTGTCTTCCACTCACTTCTAGATGGCAGTAATTGTAATATATAAGAAGGCTAGTGGCGCAACCACAAGTCAGTTCCTATGACACTGTTGTGAAATAAAATAGTGCGTACCTCCTTAAAATGTGTTTGTGCGTGTTTAAGTTTAAGACATCTTTGTAACAGTATTTTGATTTGAATTGTTGCTTTTGTGTGTGATTTAGTAGTATGGAAAAGAAGCGAAAAATTGATAGTGAATGCAGAAAATTCAAAGATCAGTGGAACATTCAGTATTTCGTAACCGAGCGGGGTGGTGTAACGGTTAGCGTTCTTGCCTCGCATTCGGGAGGACGGCGGTTCGAATCCCCGTCCGGGCATCCAGATTTGGGTTTTCCATGGTTTCCCCAAATCACTCCAGGCAAATGCCGGGATGCTTCCTTCAAAAGGCCATGGCCGAATTCCTTCCCATTCCTTGCCCCCATCCTTTCCCCCCATCCTTTCCCGTCTCTAAAGACCTCGATGTTAAAAAGAGACGTAAAGCAGTTAAAAAGTATTTCGTAATTGAGTCCAGTAACAAGGCGCTATGTTTGATTTGCAATGAAAGCATAGCCGTTCTCAAAGAATATAACATTAAACGTCATTATGAAACAAAACATTTTCAAAATTCCTCAAAATATACAGGAAGTTTGCGGACAGAAAAATTCGAAGCTATGAAGCGCGGATTGAAATCGCAGCAATCTAGACTCTAGATCATCAAATTTTTGTTGAGACATTTCAAAATAAAGATAAAAACGATTTTCAGAAGAATTTTACTCAGTGCACAGTCTTTGAAATTCTCCGAACTCTTTATTTTTTCATTAATTTTTGGGATCCATTTTATCTTTTTCGCCTAGAACTGCACAAAGCGAGCAGGAGAAACGATTATTCTTATATATATACGGCATGTGTTGCAATGCCTATTTTTATTTCTTATAAGCGGGTACGCATGTAGAAAACAGACAGAGTAACGTGTACCAGACAACTGAAAACATTTTTCACTTATTTTAAAGAATATGTGTGCAAAGATACTTCGATTTCGAATAAAAACTGTAGATTTGTGAGTCGTCACGAAAATTTTAAATAATTTTTAAAATTCTAGTTCGAATTTCTTGGTCGGCAACTGTCCGGTCGGAATCGGTCCAAAGATGTTTGTTATGTACTCTTAAAATATCGCTGTACACTTTTGCCAATTTCCCTTTCGTTTTCTAACAAACTGAATGGTTTCAAAGGTAAATTTTGCTTAAGTAGGATGATGGGAGAAAATGGGCGAGTTTTTCTAAACCAAGTGTAGACAGTATTTCTCTCTTTGTTTTAATGTATGCATGTGCAAAGTTCCATGCAAAGCGAATAAAAACTGTGAGCTTGTGTAAAGAACATTGGAAATTAAGAGGGAGGTGGTGAAGGAAGAGAAGGGTTTGGCTTTGGTAAACCAAGTGTAGAGAGTATTTTCTGTTGGTTTTAAAGTACACGTGTGAAAGATCCTTCTAAATGGGATAGAAAACTATAGCTTTGTGTAAAGAACATTGGCAAAAATTAATGGGGTGGAAAGAGTGAAAAATTAAATTTAGACAGCATTTTACTCTTTGTTTTAATGTAAACATGGTCAAACGACCATTGAAATCCGATGAAATCCTTGGGTATGTATGGTACAAATAACGTTTACAAAATTAAGGGGGTGGAAAGGAGGAGAGTGGTATGGTTTCTGAAAACCAAATGTAGACACTACTTTTCTGTTGGTTTTAAAGAAGACGCATGCAAAGTTCCGTCGATATTGGATAAAACCTGTGGGTATGTGTAAAGAACACTGACAAAAATTAAGGGGGTGGAAAGGGGAGAGGGGTTGGGTTTTCGCAAACCAGATTTAGACAGTATTTTCCTGTTTGTTTTAAAGTATACGTGTGCAAAGGTTTATTGAAATCGAATAAAATCCGTTGGTATGTATAATGAACGTTTACAAAAATTAAGAGGGTGGAAAGGGGGAGAGGGGTTAGGTTTCAGAAAACCAAATGTTGACAGTATTTTTCTGTGTATTTTAAAGTACCCGTGTGCGAAATTGCATCGGAATCGGATAAGAAATGTGGGTTCGTATAAAATTAAGGATTGTATTTGTGAAATGGAATGCTTTCTCTCGGTGTTATGGAACGTTTATTTAGAATTTTTTTTAAAAACTCTGGTAACTTGGTCACTAAACAAACCACGTTTTTAAATTCATGTGATGTATTGTATGTAATGCACATAATACCTGTATGACCTAACACTGAATATTTTCAATTTTTATTATTTATTTAAAAATTGGTTTAGATTAAAAAACAAAAATGTAAAACCTCTAAATGTACTTGAGACATGCTAAAAACTTTTAGTATCATTTTGCCAATTAAAATATTGTTAACTATTAATTTGTATCATTTAACATTAAAATTGATTTATTAATTTAATTATTAATTAATTTATTAGAGTTTTAAGTAACTATGTTTCAAATATAAGCGTTAAAAAACGGTTTTGCGCCAATCCCGCACGGATCCCGCGGGATTGAAAACACTGCGGGATTGCAATCCTTACTCGAGGGTACAGTAACGATACCGTGTCCCTAGACACCGAGCTGCCAACCTAAATTCTTCGCGTATGATTAAGGAAAAATGTATCTGCTTAATTAGTTCAGTTACTGAAACACAGATTCTGCAACGTTACTTTAACAAAAGCAATACCACAGCAGGCGTAATTGTTTTGCTCAGAGGTCGGTCCCTGGTTCACATATCGCTAGGACCAGGAATATTTTAGAGTTGTGTTTGATCATTCATATGAGCTACGCCAGAGGAAAGAAACAGGTCGTCTTACCTCTGACACAATGGCTTTGTATGCCCATTGTTGTGTCTCTGCCTCAACGGCGTGTTTGTGTAAAGTCCCGCTACCTAGGTTGCTCTACTTTGTGTCTTTCTGTTTAGGATGGGTTAGTTTTGGAGACTCTTTGTATTACTCTTTGAGGGGGAAACATGGCTATGGTCGTCAATGACAGACTTATGCGAAAAACCCATATAGCTTTCTTACAATCAATTATATCCTGGCTAATATATGGTGCTTATTGGCACTTTGTCGGTGTGCCTATATCTTGGCATTATTGTGCCAAGGGTAAGCAGCCTTTCGTCTGTTTCTCTGAAATTCTCTGTTCATTCAGAAATAATTTCCGTTTTCTTGTATAGTTCTACCTATAACGGGTTTATGCCCGCTTCGTCATGTAGTAGCTTCACCGGGAGCCATCGGTTCTGTAATGTTTGGAAGTTATTCCCCACACCTGGCATCCTTAGAGAATGAAGGGGGAGATGATTGTTTTATAAATCCTGAATTTTATTGTTACGGCTACTTCCGTACTGTACAGTTTCGGAAATAGGTAGAAACATTGAAATTGAATCTATTCCAGGGAATCTCGAAAACACATTGAACAGGTAGTAAGAAAAAGTTTCAAAATCCTTCACACGATGGAGAGAGTAAATATGATAGTGTTGTATGGGACCCATATTTTGGGTTAGAGGGGGTGCAAAGCAGGGCTTCTATATTTGTCTCTGGATGATAAAGGTGTTGAAATAGGATTCATTGGAAGACGGGAGGAAGGTGTTTATTGGTGATAAGCCGAGGAAAGATATTGCTGAAAGAATTAAGAGAGGTTCGATTTCAGGCATAAGTGTGGGAGAAGATTTTCTTTTGTAGGCAATGGGGTCAGGGATTGGAATAAATTACTAAGAGAAATGATGAGTAATTTGCAAAAAATGCTGAAAGAATGTAAAGGTGAAAATAGTAGAAGCCAGAAGTAGGTTGAAAAAGGAAAGGGGAAAAATTGGTGTGTAGGGAAATTGCCCCAGGAGAAGCTTTGCATCACAATTAAATTAAATTAAGTTTCGCGCTTATAAGATGGCATATTCTGTTGCTTATCGCGTTATTGGTGACGATTTAACGTATCATTGATTCTTTTCATCTTGTTTTGGTGAGACCATTCGATTTTTCTGAAGAAGAGTGTAAAATTAACTTTTAATTTTGATACTGAATGTTCTGTACCTAATTGTTTTACTATAGAAAGATTCTTTTTGTACTGATACTAGCATTTTTTTCGGACATTTATGTCTGAAGAATGTTGAAAATTAACTGGTTTTGGAGAGATTACGGACACATTTTAGGACTTGTGAGATTGCATAATTTTGTTAAGATAAAGATTGGAATATGTGATGCAGACAACTACGAAACTAGAAGAGATTTCTGTAAATCAATCGGGAACAAGCGTGCTCCTGACTGTACTGTCCTCGCATTCGTAAGGACATGGGTTCGAATCCCCGTCAGGCTATCCAGATTTGAGTTTTCCATGGTTTCCTCAAATCAATCCATGTGAATGCCGGGATGGTTCCTTCAAAAAGGCTATTGCTGAATTCTTTCCTGTTCCTTGATACTAGTCCTTTGCCGCCGCTAATGATTACGATGTTGACGAAGCTCAAAGCCATAAGCAAAAAATCCTAACTGCAATGCCTTTCCTTCCCCTACGTCCGTTACCTGTTACATCAATCCAGTGAACGATCTATCATTTTCCGAACCGGAGCAAAAATATGAGATTGCGACCCCACCAAATAATCAAAAAAATTACAGGTATGTATGTACAGTAATACTAGCTACTTTCCGCCAAGCCCTGGATGCTAGGCGGTTTAAGTAAAAAAAAGTCCCTGGCTCACTTACCGATTCTGACAGTCCCAGAAAGCTGAAAATTTTGAGAAACGCAAACACAGTGACGAAGCTTAAAGCGACGAATTAGCTTAAATGGATACAGACAGAAGTCTGTGGGCCGATAAACACGGCAACGGAAGCATCTCCCATCTTCAATAACACCAGACAATGAGCAAATATAGAAACTATATGGGACTGTAATATATGAGGATTTAGAGGAAACAGATTCGACAACCTTGGACCAGAAAATACACTGGTGTTCAGAATTAAAGCAACAAAGGAAAATTTTGCAAGGTTTCATTTATTTTGCCTCAAAACAATAAAAACCAGTGAAAGTAAATTAGGAACAATGTTAAGAATACAGAACGCAAACAACTGCAACTTGCATAAAGGTAGATAAAAATGTTCTTCATTTTTTCCAACTTGACAGATTTGCACATACATTCCACCAACTGGTGAATGTGCTCAGTATGGGGTGCTACCACCTCTGCCTTACAGCGGCGGGGCATGCTGTGAATGTTGTCATCAATCTCATGTTGAGGCAATAATTCCCAGCTGCTCGTAGGTCTTGGATAGTGGTTGGTGGGTGCTGATGTCTCCCTAGTGCATCCCTAGACATGCTCTATGGAATTCAAATCGGGAGAGCGAGCAGGCTACACCATGCGTGCAATATCTTCCGTTTCCAAGAGAACATCAACCACCCGTGCTCTATGGGGTCGAGCATTATCGTCCATCAATACGAAGTCTGTGCCCACAGCACCTCGCAACAACCGCACATGAGGTCCCAAGATCTCGTCACGACACCTGACAGCAGTTAAACCTTGCAAACTCACCCGCACAATTTCATGAAGAGGTGTTCAAGTGGTCAACATAATCCCTGCCCACACCTCGATAGTTGGAGGGAAAGCGTAAGTGCGATGTTGAAGGAGTTCGGTTGGGAAGACCTGGAACACCGAAGGCGTTGCTCTCGACGGAAGCTGTGACTGCTGTGTGCAGACGCGGGTTGAGGTGGCTGATCTTCGCGCTCAGCTTGTAGCTTTGCTAACTAAAGTTACGAGGCTGGAAGCTGCCGTAGGTGACTGCAGCAGATGTGGAAGGGGTGACCCTGACGAAGCAGGTGTTGTCACAGGTTCTCACCTGCCAAATATCGTACCTGCAGTCCAGGCTGAGACTTCGGGGCCTGTGCGGCAGTCACCTGATGGTGTCTGGCGCGTGGTTTCCGGACGTCGACGCCGCATGCGGGGGCAGGAGTACAGGTCTGAATCCCAGGAGGGCAAGCCTGTACCACTGTCCAATAGATTTGATGTGTTGTCTGGATCTGATTCAGATCCACAATCGTCAATCAGCGAGTTGCCAGCCCCCCCCACCCGCTAGGTCTGGGCGATCACAGAAGGGGATTCTGGTGATAGGTAGCTCCAACGTTATGCGTTTCATTGAGCCCCTTAGGGACATGGCGAACAGGTCTGGGATGAAGTCCAATGTCCATTCTTTGTGCATTCCGGGCGGTCTGATCCATGATGTGGAACAGGCCATCCCGGATGCCATTGAGAGGACGAGGTGTAGCCAGCTGCGGATTGTAGCTCATGTCGGCACCAATGATGCTTGCCGCCTTGGGTCGGAGGGTATCCTCTCTTCCTTCCGGCGGCTTGCTCATACGGTGAGCTCTGTGGTTGATGACCGCAAGATTTCGGCTGAGCTAACCATCTGCAGTATTGTCGATAGAACTGACCGTGCACCTCTGGTTCAGAGCCGAGTCGAGGGTCTAAACCAGAGACTGCGTCGTTTCTGCGATAATCATGGCTGCAGATTCCTTGATCTTCGCCCTGGGGTCGAATCGTGTAGGGTTCCCTTGGATAGATCAGGTGTGCACTACACACGTGAATCGGGTACACGGGTGGCAGGGGCCGTGTGGAGTGCATTGGGGGATTTTTTTAGGCTCAGTGAGGAAGACCCGAAACTGGGATTGCAGTCACGGGCAGCCCAATTAAATTCGGCACCAGATGTTAGGAGTAGCGAAAATCAATCTCGACCGTTAAAAGTACTCGTTATAAACTGTAGAAGTGTTTGTAATAAGCAGCCTGAGCTTGAAAGCGTTATTAATAGCACAGAAGCTGATATAGTATTAGGTACTGAAAGCTGGTTAAAACCGGATATAAGTTCAGCGGAAATTTTTAACCATAGCATGAATGTTTTCCGTAAGGATAGGTTACATTCTAATGGAAGTGGTGTATTTATAGCTGTTCGTAAACACCTGTCGTGTAACGAAATAAATATTGATACGGTCTGTGAAATCCTATGGATTAGACTAATAGTAGCTAGGGCAAAACTTGTAATAGGGTCTTTCTATCGTCCACCAGATGCAGATGTAGGTGTTGCTGAGGCCTTGAGAAATAACGTAAGTAATATAGCTCGTCAATTTCCGGATCATGGAATAATACTAGGAGGCGACTTCAACTTGCCGTATATTGACTGGAGTAATTACGCCCACGTTACTGGTGGCAGGGATAAAATATCCTGTGAGATTATTCTCGACCTTTTCTCAGATCTTAATCTTGAGCAGCTCGTCACTGAACCAACGCGGTGCGACAACGAAAACGAAAACATTTTAGATATTCTCGTTACAAATAGGCCTGAATTATTTACGGACATTTCTACCACGACGGGAATAAGTGATCATAAAGCTGTAATTGCTACAGTAAAATTAACAGTCACGCGCAAAAAGAAAAAAGAAAGGGTCGTTTACAGGTTCGAAAAGGCCCCAAAGGAGGGTTTAAGAACGTTTTTGAGGGATAAATACATTACCTTTGTAGAAGGAAGAGGCTCGGTTGAAGAGATGTGGCTTCGATTCATAAATATAGTCAGGGAAGGTATGGACTTACATATACCGAAAAGGACAATCAAGGACGGGAACGATCCCCCGTGGTATACGCGTGAAGTCAAAAGGTTACTTAAAAAGCAAAGGAAGATTCATGCACGCTCAAGAAGGACGATGTATAGGAGTGATTTAGAAAAACTAGCTGAGACAAGAGGACAGGTCAAGAATGCGATGCGCGAAGCCTTCAATGACTTTCGATGCAACTCACTTTCCAAGAGCCTCATTGAAAATCCAAAGAAATTTTCGTCGTATGTAAAAAAAATAGGTGGTTGTGACAACAATATGCCAGTTCTACTAAAAGACGGTCGGGAAGTTGATGACAGCCGCGACAAGGCTACCGTATTTAACGCCGAATTTAAAAATTCCTTCACTGACGAAAACATGGAAAACATTCCCGTTTTTCCACGGCGTGTTGAATTTGAAATGGATCCAGTACAAATTGATAGTGTAGGTATCATAAAGCAATTAAAGCTCCTGAAGTGGGGGAAAGCGCCGGGTCCCGATGGTGTACCAGTAAGAGTATTTTCGGAATACGCGGAAGAAATAGAACCATTTCTGTCAGATATATTTCGTAAATCTTTAGAGGAAAGAAAAGTACCTTCTGACTGGAAAATTGCGCAGGTGATTCCCGTTTTCAAGAAAGGAGATCGGAGATATCCTAGGAATTATCGTCCGATATCGCTAACATCTGTTTGCAGTAGAATTCTGGAGCATGTCATATGCTCTAACGTTATGAAGTTTCTAGATGAAAACGAGCTACTTACAGTATACCAACACGGATTTCGGAAGAACCGATCATGTGAAACGCAACTGGCTCTATTTTCGTATGATGTAATGAAAGTTATTGATGCGGGATCACATTTGATGCTATTTTCTTGGATTTTCAGAAAGCTTTTGACTCTGTACCACACAACCGACTCTTAGCGAAGATCCGAGCGTACGGTATATCTGATCAGATTTGCGAATGGATACGCGATTTTCTAACTGGTCGGTCACAGTATGTCGTTGTAGACGGGGAAGCCTCTTCTAAACTAGATGTTACTTCGGCCGTTCCTCAAGGAAGTGTAATAGGACCACTTATTTTCTTAATTTTTATAAACGATCTCGGTGACAACGTTAATTGCAGGATGCGATTTTTTGCTGATGATGCACTTATTTATAGGGAAGTGAGGTGCTCCGACGATTGCTTAGAAATTCAGCGCGATCTGGATGTTATTTCGGAATGGTGCCGTGAATGGCAGCTTACACTTAACTGTAAAAAGTGCAAGGCAATGCACATAAGTAATAAAAAGACCCCGCTTGCTCTGGAGTACAAAGTTAACAATTCAGTTGTTGACTCTGTAGATTCCCTGAAGTATCTAGGCGTAACAGTACAAAGCAACATGAAATGGGACTTGCACATAACTTCCGTTGTAGGAAAAGCTAATTCCAAACTACGATTCATAGGACGTATTTTGAGAAGTTGTAATGCTCATACAAAGGAAATAGCGTACAAAACACTAGTGCGTCCGCATTTGGAATACTGTTGTGGAATTTGGGATCCGTGTCGCAAGGGATTGATTGACACATTAGAGAAAGTACAGAGAAGAGCCGCTCGATTCGTGACTGCTAGTTACAGTCCTTACGTAAGTGTCACAGAGCTAATTCGTGGGTTGGGCTTGGATTGTTTGGCGGACAGACGACGTCGTTTTCGTTTGAATTTGCTGGAGAATATGCGAAAATCTTTAAGTTACGAGTGCAACGAAATACTTCTTCCGCCAACCTATTTAAGTCGCAATGACAGGAAAGATAAGATTAGAGAAATAAGATGCCGTACTGATTCATTTATGTATTCCTTCTTTCCTCGATCTGTTCGGGATTGGAATGTGCAGAATTAGGATTGGTGCTTAGCACCCGCTGCCACCCACAGTATTTGTGATTTGCATAGTATAGATGTAGATGTAGAGAAGCTAATTGAAAAATTCACGACAGACGTATTTCGGAATGACATCCAGCAAATATTGCTACCAGCAACATTCATATCTCGAAATGACCGCGAAAATAATATTAGAGAAATCAGGGCCAGAACCGATTAATTTCTGTACTCATTTTTCCCACGAGCGATTAGGGAATGGAATAGAAAGGATTTACCGGGCGAGTAAACTTAAAATACGACAGGAGTAGCTTTCGATAAAGCACTCCAGCCATCCTGATCTGGGTTTTCCAAGGTTTTCCCAGGTCACTCCACGCGAATGCGGGGATGGTTCATCACAATAGCCCATGGGCGCCTCCTGCCATATCCCTTATAACCCTTCCAAACCATAACCCTTTTCGATAGGTGCAATGCACCCTCCACCACACTCTTTTAGTGAATCGCGGAGTAATAATAATAATAATAATAAATAATATTGGTCTCTTTCCACAATGTTCGTGTATAGTAATCTTGTTTCACGTTCCCTCCAAATGCTAATCCGTCGAGAATCACCTTCCAGACCAAATCGGGACTCATCTCTGAAAAAAATATTGGCCCTCTGTTCGACCGTCCAGTTGGCATGTTGACGACTCTACGTTCCATTTTGTCAGGGGTGCACAGACAGCAGGTCACTCTGACGAGGCCTTCTGTACACTGTTTGGCTCGATACAACTGTTGCAGTGGATACTGCGAGGTCAGATGCCAGTTGCCGTGCAGTACTAAGGCGGTACCGTCGTGCCCTTACAGCGAAATAACGGTCTTCTCTTTCTGATGTCACACGTGGTCGGCCCTGCCTGGACTTCGGGATACAGTTTCGGTCTCTATAAACTGTCGCCACATCCGAGAAAGAACAGAACGTATCAAATTAAGCCATCGGGCCACATTAGTTTGAGACTGTCTTGCTTCCATTCTTCTTATGGGCCTCCACCTCAGAGGGTCTGGTAGGTTCTTCTTTGTACCATTCTGCACAATCTGTGAATGTGTACACAGCGATTGTGGATGTGGGACTACCCAGCAAAAACTACCCCGTTTGGTATGTGCCCTGACGTCATAGTTGGCACGGTTGTACCATGACTGGAATGCCATCTTCCGTGCAGAACTCGATTGTACGGACAGTTTGTATGATTATATCGTGAAACAGACACAGGACGTAGAAACAGCAGTTTGTTGCTTTAATTTTGGGCACCAGAGTATATAAAAATGGCCCTTATATATCTGACAAGGGGACTGCATCCTCAGCTGAAGGTAGGAGATAAAATACAGCATAAAGCTAATAATTTGCGAGTGGATCCGTTCCAGCTATTGATTCAGGTAAAAAAATTATTCCAGAGATAAAATTATTTGATCCAGATCAGATATAATGACCCACGAAAGGGTTGTAATTCAAAATGAATATCAAAATTGAGCAACTGATTATCATGTGGAACTATAACGTCCTCCATGAGGCACGAAATTTGGCAGAAGAGAATAGCTGGGATGTGGTATGCCTGCAAGATCCTATACAATTACATCGTTCGTGGTGGGTGAGTGGTTAACGCTCTGAACTCGTATTCGGGAGGACGCCGGTTCGAATCCCTGTTCGGGCATCCAGATTTGGGTTTTCCATGGTTTCCCCAAATCACTCCAGGCGAATGCCGGGATGCTTCCCTCAAAAACCAGTGGCTGAATTCCTTCCCGTTCCTTGTCCTCAGTCCTTTCCCGCATCTAATGACATTGACGTTTACTAGCAAATAAAGCTACACAATTACGGGGAGGTACCACATACCGGTGTCTGCACAGGTTGTAGCTGAAGGTCAATTTCCAATGGCATGAATAATTATATTAAACAGGCAAATAATGGTAAAATATTTTACAGTTGTGTGATGGTCACATCATATGCCTGGAGATCGTGCAGCATAATCTTGGTTACTATGTACTTCCAGTACAAAGTACGAATATATCCAAACTTGTACGGCCATTATGATTATTTTTTGACTTCCTAAACTATTGGAAATTTCTCTTAATTTACCCAAGTATTGATGTATTCGATCTGAGGATTGGAGTCAGAGAGAGCAAGACCAGGAGGGAACGAGCGTTCTAAACCAGGAGTACAATATTAAATGAGCGTTGTGGTCGAAGTCTAGTCATTTTGTATACCGGGTGGACTATTGGAACGGGATGATATGGACTGTAATGTCAAGGAGCTTAGATGTGCGATAAAACAAGTTATGAAAAGTACCATTCTATTCTTAGTAACAAAAGGAGTAAGCGACGTTCAATGAAATGAATACTATCTTCTTTTTTTAGGGACGGGAAGGAATTTGGTGATGGTATTTTAAAGGAAGCATCCCGGTATTAGTCTTGAGTGATTTGGGGAAACTATGAAAACCCAAATCTGGATGCCCGGCCGTGGATTCGAACCCGCGTCCTCCCGAGTGCGAGTCCAGAGCATTGCCGCTCATCCTCCACGCTCGGTCGCTAGCTTAAGCTAAGAGCGATTATGAGAAGATTGTGAAGGGATGCTTGGTGTCATCTGATATGCGAAACTTTCTTTTTCGGTGTAGAGAAAATAAGGCCGCGTTTAAGGATCTGCTTTTGAAAACCAAAAACAAAAATTGAAAAGCCCATGTCGAGAACCACAGGCCGGATCTCTGTGGTATAGCTAACAAACTTGCCCCTGGGAAAATTCGTCCACCTACAATATTGTCAACAATAAGGAGAGCTAATGGAACCACGAACAGTGATCGGGGTACCAAAGGTGAGGAATTATTTAAAAATCTGTTACCTGAAGAAAACGTGGACAATATGTAATAGCCATCTTTGTGGATCTCTGAGGCTCTATTTGGTCGCCTAAGAGACATCCAGTGCCCAGACAGCATCTATGGAGTATTAAAAAATTATTGTAACAGCCGTTATGCCACACTGAGATCTCCATAAGAGGCAGTAGAAAAACGCTTCTCTACAGATTATCCACAAGGGTGCACATCTAGCGGAAGTTTCCAACAACGCGCAAACTGTGCACAACAAGCTGATCAGCATAGGCCACAGTTTTCACCACCTGAATAATATCATTAGGAGATACCACGCTGGGATTGTTCCTTCAAAACGCCATGGTCGAATTCCTTCCCGTTCCTTGCCCCCAGTTCTATCCTGCCGCGCTAATGACCTCGCTGTCGACGCGCCCTAAAACTCCAACAACCAACCACCAACCATCTATCCTGCCTCTAATAACCTAGACGTCGATGAGACTTAAAGCCACCAAAAAATAAGATACCACAACGATATCACGGCCCCCCTAAAACAGAGTGTGTCAAGTGTTTGAGCGCATTAATTACGACTGGTGAGATCACGTGAAGCGCTGAGACGAATGTAAAGGGGAGTTTATAAACCTGTGTGGGGGACAGATGCTCTAACAGTGATAAGCAAATAAACTCGCGTGGCGCTAATGACCTGGTGACAGGGTTTCTTATCGGTTATCGTAGGTTCCTAGTTTAACCCGGTAATCCTCCCGAGTATAGGGGACGGACAGTTTAACGTGGAATCCGAACCACGGAAACGTTTTAGCGTTTTTCACATTACACAACAAGCTACGCCAGAGGTGAAGGTCGAGGCAGTGAAGAGTGTATTACTCACTGAGTGCAAAAATCGTAGGAAGCATATGGGGGCGGATAAAACTGAAGCATTTCACATAGCACACAATCAGCAATACAATTATATACAATTGTTTCTCACTAATAAAATGTAACATTAAATTATAGTTAAAATTCAAAACCACATAGTTCTGCAATGTAAAGCTTCATTTGAAATATCTGTGAAGTCTTTCGGTGATCCCCTGATGGCTTGAAGTGGGAAATCAAAGGTCACGTGATGGATGGTTTGTTCTTCCCCACCACAGTTGCAATTCGGTGAATCTCTCATTCCCCATGTGTGAAGAGATGAAGGAGATCTGCCATGGTCAGACCTGACTCTGTTGAGAGCAGCCCAGGTCTTGAGGGGGGGGGGGGGGAAGGTCCAGTCCTTTTAGTGCCTGTTGATTGTCAAACATGGAGTGCCATTCTTGTGGGGCCGAGGTTATCCATTCCAATCTCCATGCTTCTCTTCCGTTAAAATTGTTAGATATAATCTGTTATGCAGTTTTTATGCTCTGACTTCTTGATTTAAGTCTCTGAAATTGGGTTTCCTTGTCGAAGAGGATGGGGAGATCCAAGTTATGACAGATCTTATTATATGGGGCAATTAGGCAATTGCGTTGTCTTATCGTAAGCGGTGTGGTGTTACTCAAAACGGGTAGCCAGTACAGTGGAGTGGACTTGATGCATCCACCAATTATCCGCATTGTCTGGTTCAAAACTATGTCGATCTTTTCGGTGTGGGTGCTATTCATCCAGACAGATGAGCAGTACTCAGCTGCAGAATACACAAGGCTCAGTGCTGAGGAGGATACTCCCCAGGTGGCGCCAGTTAACTTCTGCAGAATATTATTTCTAGTTCTTAGTTTTGCTGCAAGTTTCTTTAGATGTTTATTGTACAACAAGTTGCCATCCATTACGATTCCCAAATATTTCGGAAAGGGGTTGTGTCGGAGGGGAATGCCATGAAGAAGAACGTAAAGCGAGAGATTCGCCGCCCGACTGTTAAGGTGGAAGACACTAATTTCCGTCTTGCTGGAACTGGGTACGAGAAGCCCTTTCAAGCATTTCAATACATCTACAGGCCTAATACACTATATTACTGGTCAGTTCCCCTTTACAGAATAGGTTCAAAATCCGAAACTACATAGAATTCAGAATATGTCAACACGCGAAATAATCAAAGACGATCTATTGTGGCTCTTGTTAGACGAATTAATAAATATGACCTCGCAGCTCAAGGATTCTAGAGAGAACAGCGTTTGGGCAGGGCAACGACGAAAACCTCGGATGGAGCAAGTTAACCTTGAAACGACACAACTCCAGAGTTACGACCGCTCTAGATAAGTTAACATATACGAATACCATTTGCATTATGCTGATTATAAAATTAGAAATAGTTTTCTGTAATATATATTCTGTTAATCTGATGGCCATACATAAACATTTACAGCCGTTTGAAAATTTTTATAATGAATTTTTTTTTCCATTTTTGTTTGGTGCACTCCGTATGTTCTAAATTGGTACATATACAGTAAGTCACAGTTAGTGACAGCTGTCCTACTGTGCTTGTGTTAGTAATATCAATTTCAAAAATCGAGTAATGACTCAAAGATTCTGGATATTTGGCTAGCAAGGTACAAAAATGTAATGAATTTGATCTTGGTATACAATTATCACTTTTGTCTTTTCGGTTAATATCACTACTTATTTATTCATGTGTCAAAAGCTTTGTTTTTACAATTGTTAAAAACAGAAACAGTATAAACAATAACAGAACAAAACAGAAAGATAGAAAGAAAAGATAGCAATCTACACCAATGAACACATATTACAGATGACCAAAAGTCAGCAACTAGTACAGCGTTAAGGATTCATTGTAGAGTGCGGGTTGATGGGCACTGAGGAAATCGTATAAATGCAGAATGGTCTGCTCTGCCCCACATTTTAGGATCTTCGAGATAACCCAAACCACTCCTCATGGTGGTACTGCCTCTACAGTAGGTACTCATTCATTTACACGAGTTCTTGCTCGCCACAGAATGAGATATTTTTTCTTATGGCTTTACGCCTCGTCGACGACGAGTTTAGTAGAGGTGGGCAAAGGGACGGGAAGGAATTCGGCCATGGCCTTTTGATGAAGCGTCCCGGTATTCGCCTGGAGTGACTTGGGGAAACCATGGAAAAACCAAATATTAATTCCCGGACGGGGATTCGAACCCGCGTCCTCCCGAATGCTAGGTGAGAGCGTTACCGCTAAACCACCACGCTCAGTGTAACAGATTGAGTCGGCACATCTAATGCAGCTGTCGCCTTCAGGAAGCCTGGAAGGGAACGTCCATAAACCACGTAGCGCTCCATTTTGGCTACTGTGAACCCCCCTCCCCTCCACGTAGCCAACCCCTTTCTCCCCTGGACCAAGCTCCCGAATGATGGATCAGTAGCGTTTTGATTATCCTTATTCATCCTATTTTTAATCTTCTCTGAGAAATATCTCTAGCGTCTCTCGTAAACATAGAACCTCGCATTCATATTTATGGCATATATTGTTGATAATGCTAATCGCCTTTGTGGTGGAGAGATTAGCCGGCAATATTGACGCCGCGCATTCAAGTTGGAAACAGTAAATTAGGGATTGCTTTGGTGTAGCGTCCTACAGTATTTTTTCCTGAGCTGAGATTATCTCATAGTTATTCCTAACGAGGCAAGAGTTACTCCTTATTTAAATAGCAGTAAAGGAAGACCGCATAAAAATGTTTTCATTTTATGCTTTGAGATGTTGTTTTCTGCTAATAGTGTTTCCCGTTAGGAAGTAGAACCACGAGAGCTACCACAAATTTTAATAGAGTCATTGAACGAAAAATTCTTTTTTTTTTTAAGAAAAGTTGTGTAATTGCTCTTTTGCCGAGTATGGGTACTTATCAGCCTATATACCTATCTAAACGTATGATAAGGGAAAATGAGAGCTGTCATGGGAGTGGCTTGGTCTAGGGGTGGGGGGTTCCGAGCCAGGCCACGTATCTTTTCGTTCATATTATTTGGCACAGTTAAAATGAAATGCAGACACACAACAGCTTGTGAATATTTATTTCCGCAATTTAATTATCCCCATATGTAATTTATGATAGTCTGGCAAGAGAAATCAGTACAAAATGTCTTCTGGAATCAATTGGGAAAATGGCTACGTGTTACGTTGGGGGGGGGGGGGATAGAAACAAATGAAACGTTGGGCTACGTGGGGAAGAGGGGGGTTCACAGGAGGCCAAAATGGAGCTACGTGGTTTATGGACGCTCCCTATCTCTCTGCGTTACATTTGAGCTATAAATGATAACGTGTGTAGCATTATGTTATAGCTTGAATGTGTTATCCCACAGATAGCCACACTTGAGCCTCCGCAGCCATAGCCAACTTTAGTGTTTGATTTAAATTGTGCTAGTTTTTGTCATTATCTTTGAATATTTCCTGTTTAGGTAGTGTGTCAGTCAGTTGAGGCTCCGCAGCCATAGCAGCAGTAGCCAACTTTTGTGTTTGATTTAAATTGTGCTAGTTTTTGTCATTATCTTTGAATATTTCCTGTTTAGGTAGTGTGCCAGTCAGTTGAGGCTCCGCAGCCGTAGCAGCAGTAGCCACGAGCCTTAGCAGACGTTAGTAGCGGTCGCCGATTTTTGTGTATTCATTTGTAGTTCCGTTTTTGTTTGTTGCAGGTGACATGGCTTGTGCAGTGTTCTGGTAGGCGTCTGGTTCTCGAGGAGATTCTTAATACTATGGCGTCTCTTCAAGCGCAGGTATGGAGTATCCTAGACGAGGAGCGGCAGTGCGTCGAAGAAATTCCGCAGCCAACTGTAGTGGAACCAGCAAGTTTGGATTTTCAGGTTCCAGTTGCAGAAAACGTCTAGCATCGTGTGGATCGGAGAAAGGCGTCGAAATTCCCAATTAGCCGAAGGGAAAATGATACCTTGCCACTAAGTAACGCGTTTTCTGTGTTGCAGGAGGCTGTAGATTCAAGCGCGAATGGCTCAGAAGAGCAGCAGGGAAGATTTACTCGCAGACCCCGAGCCTTGGCAGGAAAAGGTTTACTGGTCATTGGCAGCTCCAACGTGCCATGGCTGGAGAAACCACTACGGGAATTAGCCACGAAGAACGGTGCAGATCCTCATACTAACGTTCATTCCGTTTCTCTTTCAGGAGCAACCGTACCACGTGTCATCGAGGCCATTCCAAAAGCGATTAGGGAATCGAACTGCCGTCAGTTAAGAGTAGCTGCGCACGTCGGCACTAATGACTCGTGTCGTGTTTCTGTTCCAGATATAGTTAAATCCATGGACAAGTTGGGCCGAAAGGCGTATGAAGCCGCCCGGGAAAATTCAGTTTCATTACAGTTCTCAATTTGCAGTGTGGTGCCGCGTGTCGATTGTGGGGAGGCTGTGTGGTGGAAGATATTTAATTTAAATAGTAATTTGCAGGAGCTGTGTCGCAAAAACAACTGGGGCTTCCTCGACCTTCGTCCGATGATAGCTGCCAGCTGGGACGCATTTGACAGGTCGGGCGTCCACTACACACCTAGAATGGCGTCCAAGGTGGCTGCTAAAATATGGAACCGTCTTGATATGAATTATTTTTTAGGAACAGCGTGAGGCCCTAGGATCCTTCATTTCATGGAAGAGGATGTGCTGATAACATAGAAGCTGGTCCCGGTAGTGATGGCGCGAATAATTTTAATATTACAGCTCCAATTACTTCACCCGTTTACCATCAGAGTGCAAGTATGAAAAATGCTATCTTAGACTACACAAATAACAATACGAAGCAGCTAAGGATAATGGTACTAAATTGTTGGAGTATTAGAGGGAAAGCAGCGGATTTTCACGCCTCAGTTGCGACTAATGATGTCGATATAATACTAGGAACCGAGAGCTGGTTGACTCCTGAAGTTGAATCTAGCGAAGTATTTGGCCCTCATTTCAATGTTTTTCGGAAGTACAGAACTGTCTCAATGGGCGGGGGTGTGTTCGTGGCCGTAAGTAAAACCGTTAATTGCTCCGTCGTAACTGAAACGGAAAATTTTTGCGAGTTAATATGGGTCAAGGTAAAAATTGGCAAAAATTTAAAATTAATAATCGGGTCATTTTATCGACCTCCAGATTTTGATTTGGCTAACGCGGAATACTTCAGAGAGTCGCTTAATAATATTTGCAAAAGATTTCAAGGACATATATTGATCGTGGGTGGTGACTTTAACCTACCGTCGGTCAAGTAGGACACATACACGTTCAGGTTGGGTGGAAGAGATAGGTTAGTAACCGAAACGTTCCTAGAATCATTCGCGGAAAATTGTCTTGAACAGATGGTCGAAGAGCCAACGCGGTGCGACAAAGATTCCTCTCCATTCTGGATCTTTTTCTTATTAGCAATCCTGATATTGTAGATACAGTTTGTATAGAAGACGGTATAAGTGATCACAAGGTGGTTGAGATAACTTTAAAATCTAGTCTGAATTTGAAGCATGACAAAGAGAAACTCGTATATTGCTTCGATAAGGCAAACGATGCGGGTATGATTGATCACTTTGCGAAGAATTTTGAAACGTATACGCTAAATACAAATGTTGAGGAACTTTGGTTTAATTTAAAAGAACTAATATGGACCGGTTTAAACCAGTTTGTTCCTAAGAAGTGTATTAAGGTCAGTAATAACTTCCTTTGGTTCAATAGGGAAAGTGAAACGTTTGTTCAGGAGGCAAAGGCGTTTACATGCCGCGGTGAAAAAATCGGGGGACTCATCTAATTTCGCTAAATTAGTCCAGTTGCATGCGGAAGTGCGTAAGGCAATGCGCGATGCGTTTAAAGAATTCCAAGCCAGGAATTTATCCGAAGATCTGATTACTAATCCAAAAAAGTTCTGGTCGTATATCAAATTAATAAGAGGCTTTCGTAAGGTTATGCCGTCGCTGATTAAAGAAAATGGTGAATTATCAGAAACAAGCGTAGAGAAAGCAGAATTTTTGAATGATATATTTAAAAAGGCTTTCACGATAGAAAACTCAGAGGAGATACCGATATTTAACAATCGTACAGACAAAATTATGAATGATCTCGCTCTTGATGTCGAGGGAATAACTAAACTGCTTATGAATGTAAAAACCAATAAGGCTCCTGAACCAGACGGTATTCCTACAAGATTCTACTCAAGATACGCAAAGGAAATTGCACCGTATTTGATGAAATTGTATACCGTCTCTCTGGATCAAGGAAAAATACCAGCCGAATCGAAGATTGCTATCGTAACTCCAGTGTTTAAAAATGGGAATGTTAATGATCCTCAGAATTATATGCCGATCTCGTTAACTTCAATATTTTGCAGGATTTTAGAACATATCATCTATTCAAATGTCACGCGGTTCTTGGATGAAGGTGAGCTTTCAAATCCAAATCAACATGGATTCAGAAAAGGCCGATGCTGCGAAACACAACTTGCACTTCTAATTCACGACTTGTGCCGAATTATAGATTAGCAATCCCAGGTTGATTTGGTTCTATTAGACTTTAAAAAAGCTTTTGACACTGTGCCTCACACTAGGTTAGTTAGGAAACTTAGGAAACTTCGCGGTTACGGCATTTCTAGACAAATATGCGACTGGGTTGCAGACTTCCTGAAGGGCAGAACACAGTGTGTAGTTCTCGACGGTGAGCGTTCATCACTTACTGAAGTGGGGTCTGGAGTTCCCCAGGGAAGCGTGCTAGGGCCTCTGTTGTTTCTCATATACATCAATGATCTATGCGACATAATAGGGGGGAATGAAAAGATTATTTGCCGATGATGCTATTATTTATCGCGAAATCAAAACCGAGGACGACTGCGCTTTGTTACAAGACGATATTATGAAAATAATTGCGTGGTGTAAAGATTGGCAGTTGGAGTTAAACGCTAAAAAGTGCCAAGTCATGCGTGTGAGTAAAAAGGTGACACCATTTAACTATGAATATACGATTAATGGCACTGTCCTTAGAACGGTAGATTCCGCTAAATACCTAGGGGTAACAATTCGTAATAATTTGTCGTGGAATGAGCATATCGAGAATGTAATGGGAAAAGCAAATCTTATGCTCCGATTTCTAGGTCGTAATTTAAATCAATGCACTCCGGAAGTTAAATCGATTGTATACAAGTCACTAGTACGTCCTCACTTAGAATATTGTTGTTCTGTATGGGGTCCCCATCAAAAGGAGTTAATGGAGGCTTTAGAGAAGGTCCAAAGAAGAGCCGCCCGATTCGTGACAGGTATATATAGTTGGAGGGAAACCGTAAGTGCAATGTTGAAGGAGTTAGGTTGGGAAGACCTGGAACACCGAAGGCGTTGCTCTCGACGGAAGCTAATTGAAAAATTCAGGACAGACGTATTTCGGAATGACAGCCAGCAAATATTGCTACCAGCAACATTCATATCTCGAAATGACCGCGAAAATAAGATAAGAGAAATCAGGGCCAGAACCTGATTCATTTCTGTACTCATTTTTCCCACGAGCGATTAGGGAATGGAATAGAAAGGATTTACCGGGCGAGTAAACTTAAAATCCGACAGGAGTAGCTTTCGATAAGCACTCCAGCCATCCTGATCTGGGTTTTCCAAGGTTTTCCCAGGTCACTCCACGCGAATGCGGGGATGGTTCCTCACAATAGCCCATGGGCGCCTCCTGCCATATCCCTTATAACCGTTCCAAACCATAACCCTTTTCGATAGGTGCAATGCACCCTCCGCCACACACTTTTAGTGAATCGCGGAGTAATAATAATAATAGCTGGATGAGTTCATTTTAAAACCCGCAGTCCTGTCTTCGATTATTTCCACCATTCGTGACAGCAATCTGCCAGTTAAACGATATCAGGCTTGAAACATAACTATTAGATCTTTCATGTTATCAGTTTCATAATGTATTTTATTTTTCATCAGCCTAGCTCACAATTCGTTTATATAAATTAGTGAAATCAGAGCAATGCGAAGAAATTATAGACCGTTTAGAGACACACATAAAAAAAATCCGAACTCGTCTAATAAAAATTTAGAAGTCATGCTTGACATGTTATCTGAGAAACTAGTTCGGGTGTTCTTCCTTTGAATACACTCCTCTAGGTCGGATATGGTTTTCTGGTGGGTATGACGTTTGGGAGGACACAGGTTCAAATCCCCTTCCGGCCATACAGATTTCGGTTTTCAATGGTTTCCCAAAATCACTCGAGGTGAATGGCGGGATGGTTCCTTCAAAAAGGCCATGGCCGAATTCTTTCCCGTTCCTTGCCCAACCAAACATCTCCTGCGCCTGATAACCTCGTTGCCAAAAGAAAATGGACTGATGTGTGAGGCCTGTAAAGCACGGAACCGTAATTCACAGCATGAATGATATCCGAAATATTAACATACGTTTAATAAACATTAATTACAGAAAAACATTAATAAATACAGTTCCTACTACAAAAAGCGGGGATGGATAGTGTGTTATATTGTACTGAAGCGTAAGAATTAACTTTTCGTTTGGCTAAAAGTTTCTATCATATTTAATTGTTTCTCGATTTACATAATACTGTCATGCACTTGTGGTTAGCCGTCGTGTCGTGATGTTTATCTTTCTTTTTTTTAAAAAAATGGACCCAGAAAACGATTTCTCAAAAAAAATAAAAATACTACACTTTACCGCATAGCATCATAACATTAGGAGGGTGCTTCTTAGAGCCAGGTTTCGAATGCCGAGATGGTTCGTTCAGAAAGCCAAGGCCGATTTCTTTCTCATTCTTGTTTTTCGGCTGCTTTTGATCAGTTGTCATGGTCATATTTGGAGCTTTGGGTTTACTGCCGCATGCCCTTTTTTATTTATTAATTTTTTATTTTTATTTTTTTATATATAATCTTTCATTCCCTCTACTGAGGGCAGAGGGCGGGCCGGTGTAGAACGTGAGTTCTTTTCAGCCAAAAGGGTTACAATTTATTTTGATTTTCTTTATTTGAAATATTTTCATTCAACTAACTTAAAACTAAAAACTTAAATTCTTAATTTGGGGTTACAAGTTATTTACAAATTCTTAAAATTAATCTACTTATTTTATATTTACATTTTTGTTTAGTATTTTCTATTATTTATATTTCTGTTTTATCTAATATTTACATCTATTATTTGGTATCAGGCAGGTTTTAAGGCCGACAGTTTTAAGTGGTTTCATCTTAATTAGTTATTATTGGGTTTTTCGTCAAGATGTGTTGGAAGTTGTTCGTCAACCATTTTTACCTACTGCCAGGTCATACTACTTAATCATGGAGGAAGTGTCAACGAGCAACAAAGTAAGGTGCAGACTTCAGTTATCCTTCATTTGTACGCAGCAAGAAATCATAGTTGCATTTCAGAATAAGGGTGCAGTGATCGATACTATCCAGGCGTATGGAATAACAAGCATTACTGAATTCTCATTGTGGATTAGTGAACACCTGGAGAGGGGTTTTTAGAATTTGCAGCGCGCGCATCATCCATCTGTTGAGTTCTTAGGCAGTCTTCCATGAAACTAAGGAATATGTTGTTTCCAGCTAAATAGTTCACGATTCGCAAATGGAATAACGCAAAAAATATCTGTGGATCTGAAATGTTCCCCATAACTTGGGGGAATCTGCGATGGTGATAAGCGTGAGTGTGATTTAACGCTTTACCAGGATTGAAATAAGGAAATCAAGAGAACTCGTGGCGTAGTCTTACATAGTGTTACAAGGATCTTCTCCTTACTTTTGCTCGTGAGTTGAGTAGTATGCGAAATACTTAAACCAGCATAGCATCACAGATGTAAGACAAGTGCTGGTTTGGTTTTCCAATTTACAACTCCCATCGAGGTCATTAGACATTTCCCCCCCCCCCCCCACCCCGGGCTTTATGCCTCGTCGACGTCATTAGAGGCGGGAAAGGAACAGGAAGGAATTCGTCCACTGCCTTTTAAAGAAATCGTCCCGACTGGAGTGATTTGGAGAAACCTTGTAAGACGGAACTCTCGATGGATGGACGAATGCGAGGCCAGACCATTACCGCTCTCCCACAATATTCGACGAAGCGTGTATACATCTAACCATCATCATAGAAGTGTAAAATAAGTCGTTCAGCCTAACAAGCTGAAACTTGGTAGTTTAAACCAAGCAGATGTTTGTGGCCTTGGCGGTATTTAGGGGAGGAAACCATAAAGCATTCTCAGCCCCTCCCACTGTGACAGGAAACCATGTGGAGAGTGGCCTTCAGCAGGGACGATATCCGACCTTACTGTGTAAATACTCACAAGCGCACCATTACGCTGCCTCTATGACGATAAACCTGAAATGTTAGCATACAACAAATAATAAGTAAATAAACAAATAAAGAAATAATAAGTTAAAAACAGGTTTTATTTTAAAGGCACAAAAAAACCAAAACCGGAAAAATGTAAAGTAAAAAAATTAAATCAATGCCCAGGTACTAAAAATCTTCCACATACATGTAATCTTTCGGCCGAAGAGTTGCAAGACACACTGGAGGATTCCAAGCGTTTAATAGGAAGAAAATGTAACAAATTCCAAGAACTGCTTTGTGATATTCGTGGGTATGAATGGATATTAAAACACTTGCATTGATTTCTGTAATTTTTTGTAGTTCTCTTTGCACATACGTGCACAGAATCTCGCAAATGGGTAGATTTCCAAACGAAAAATACATATGAATGATAATCATTGAAAAACTAGTCACCAATCTCCGGCAGAAATGGCAACCAACCACGGACAGCTGTTGTTTATATCTCTCTATCGGCTAGTGGGGATGTAGGCAGGAGTCATCAATGGGATTATTTAAGTGAATTACTCCAGGATGTAAGAAAATTATGCAAAACCTAGAATGTCCGACGAAGCAAATCGTTTCTAATTTCTCCCAAATGTGAAAGGTTTCGATTGTATTGTTACTAGAATAAGAAGCCAAACGATCTTACCTAATTGCCTATCCCAGCTCAGCCATTTAACATGCACAGGATATGGAGGGCACATGTTCGAATCTAAGGCAAGGAGAATGAAGAAATAAACTACCATCACTGCTAGAACAGCAGGAGTTTAATGATAGACTGCAATCATAGTGCAATTTAGAACTACAGAAGAGGATATTTTAAACATAGTTGGATCCATAGAAAAAGGAGGCGACCCTACAAATCAAATCCAGCATCCAAAATCACCACCGCCATATTGGACACTGTATAACAACGTTCTACCCCAAGTACAGCTGAAAATATTGGGAATGTGGTAGGAATTTACTGTACGATTTTTTGAACAGCATAAGAGATGCCTTACGTTTGCGGCACACTATCATCAATGGTGAATATTAAAGTTTATTTCCATCTGGAAAATCATCTTTGAAATTTGACTGATGAGAAATACTCCTTTCTAAATTATTTTATATTTGGGGACTAAATATAATACTCTCCCTCCAACACTCCCCCTCCCCCCCAAAAAAGCAGTAAATATTGGGGAGAGAAGAATCATTAATCCTACCTGAACCAACCTCTTACACAGTCAACAGCCTGCAGGGGTGCTAAATGATTATTTTCATTATACAATACATTTTGTGAAAACACGATATGCATTCAATGCAGAAGCCATATCACACAATAAAGTTCCGGTTTGTTATTCACTTAGAACGTTTCATACACAGAAGTATAAAAATACAAATAGTGGTTTAAATACGATTCATTGCATTAATTTTTATCTAGTATAAATGGAAAAATAGCTGAAATGTTTAAACGTAACAGACACAATGTATCTATGAACAAATACATGTAAGTGAAGCTGTTTTAATGATTTTATAGGACTAATTGGAACTTCTTTATTTACGTTAGATATCATTCCTGTGTATGCTAATGTGTTGTGCAAGTATAGGTTTCAAATGTACAAGCTTATGTCATTGTGGGCTTCTTGGTGTAACCCTGAGATTTCAGAAAAGCACCCTTAAAAAGTCCATCGTAAGATCGTGGCCGCCAATTCTAGTTACCAAAACGGGAGATGACTCGACCAGGAAAAGACTCATGCAAGACCTTTATTGTTGTACTGGCGGTACGGGAGCGTCCAAAAACTACGTGACTTAGTCTAGGGGGTGGGGTGGGGGCGAGGGGTTGGCTGGAAGGTTACGCTGTGCTTCGTAGGGGAGGGGGTGGGTCCGAGCCATTCATACAGAACACACAACAGCGTGTGAATATTTATTATCTCCCTATGTAATATACAATAGTCTGACAAGGGAAAACAGTACAAAGTGTCTTCTCGAATCAAAAGGGAGGGAGGGAGGGACGCTATGTCGAACTTGTCGTGCTGAATAGAAAATATCTGCCTCGTGCAATGATCCTCCAATCTGCTATGCACACCAAACAGTGACACGTTGGGGATGAATTTGTTTCTAATGGTTCATTCATGTATTTCTGCGTCCCAAATGAGGCAATTTTGTCTATTAATGAAGCCATCGAGGTGAAAATTGGCCTCGTGTTGTATGTGATTTTGTGCACACATCTTATTGTTCTTGTCAGGAGCGGCTGTCCATGAACTACGTGACTCCGTCTGGGGGGGGGGGGGAGTTGGCTGCTGGAAAACTACGCTAAGCTACGTGGGTGGGTGGGGGGAGGGGGTTTTCCAAGCCAAGCCACGTAGATTCTTATTCATATTATTTGTCACAGTTAAAATAAGGTACAGAACATACAACAGCATGTGAATATTTATTTCAGTCATTTAACTATCATTTCATTTCAGCACAGATATTTCAGAACTGGTACCCCCTTACTGGAAGAATGGTAACATATCTGTCGTAGTTCGATACGGATACCGAAGAACGGGTGGCAGTCACAACTTGCAGAAAGTGTTCTTTAGCCACATGATTATCGAAGCATTCGTAAATGGATTTCTTGTGACAGCATTTTATGAACTTTTAGAGTTCTTAAATACAGTCCCGTACAGTGAATTAGTCATTGGCGGTCAGTCATACATTAACCTAGCCATCATTGATTCTACATTACCGAAATTGCTTGGACAACCTTGTAAAGTGCAGGACAGAGTTTTACTGCCCACTTCTCACATTTCTCCTTGCTGGAGTGACCTGAGACATAGCGGAGCTCTACAAAAACCAGAGGAGCAGGTAGGTGGGGGTGACCAGGTCATACAATAATTCCTTCTAGTAAATGGAAGTACTACAATTTTCTTCGGTGAATGAGAATTTCAATATGGAAAAAAATCCGTTTGCCTCCCAAGATAGGAAAGTTTTGTTTCTTTCGAAATCACTTTCTCGCAGTTACGTTCACACTTTTCCGTTAACGCTATTTTTTTGGACAGCATACTGGCTTCGACAAATAATAAAAATAGTAATAATAACTGTGTTCTTAGCGACGGCCAGAGGAATGAGTTTTCTACCTCTGTTGTGGTTGGAACTAAAGTTTAACCCAGAAGTCGAAACAGGGAACATCGTAATGTATTTTACATACACAGAGTGAGAGTCCCTAAACTAGGTGTTGGGATACTTGGGTTCCGACTAGAGGTGGGCGCCGCTTACCAAAATCTATGCGGCGGCGCGCCGAACATTTTCAGCCGGCGGCGGCGTAACGCCGGCGGCTTGACTATTTTATATATGATACTAGACGACCCGTGCGAAAATTTCGCTAGTAAAATACGATGAATAGTGAGGTTGAATGCTTGTAGTATAATGAATAGTAGAACCGCACATATGTAGCAATTATTTATTTTTTAGTGTAATAGGTACCATCAAAACAAATTACGAAACAGTTAGGAAAATTTAGAACACACTGTATGTACGACAAACTGTCACTGACCTTAACAGAATGCAACCAACCTGAACAAAATGCACACAGCATATCAACATCTCTATGATATGTGTTGCTGTGCTAATAAAATATTTACATTGAAATTGTGTAGCAAAATAAAAAATGCTTCTGTAAAAGAAAAAAAAAATCCAATAAATTACTTATTGTATAAAAAAAGTTTATTGACATCTCTGTGATATCTGCTGTTGCAATCTAGGGACATGGCTCTAAACTGTCTCATACGGGCGACCACTTTAAGCATCAAATACCAAAAAATTGCTTCTTAATTTATGATTTTACCTAGTTTGAGATATTAAACTTTAAAACGATATGTCATTTATCAATTTCGGTTAAACAAATTGCTTGTAATTTTAAAAAAAAATTGGTATAAATAATATTGATACTTTTGCCCGTTAAGGGTCGAATTCCTAAAAAATTACTTTCATAAAATATGGTGTGACCAAAGCGGATAGCTTGGTCTTTAAAATGATACCTCCTTTCTCCATTTCGGTTACGCATCAAACAAACAAAAAGAATTAAAAAAAATAAAAAATAAAACAAACAAACAAAAAAGTATTAGAAAAGTTGTAGAAATATTAATACTTTTTCCCTTTAAAACGTCGAATTTTGAAAAATTATTTTCTTTAAATATGGTGTAATCAATCGAAGACCCCTGTCTTTAAAATTATACTTCGTTTATCAATTTTGTTTAATTATCAAGGAAGATAAATGACTTGAGACACAAAAAAACATTTTAGAAATATTTACATTTTGGCTCTGTAAGGGTCGAATTACGAAAAACTGCTTTCTTAAAATATAATGTGACCACGGCGGAGACTTTAATCTTTAATATGATACCTCTATATCAGTTAGATATGAAGGGAGATAAATGGCTCGTGACACAAAAACGCGTTGCAGAAATATTGATATTTTCGCCCTTTAAGGGTCGAATTCAGAAAAAATTCCTGTCTTAATGACACCAAAGTGGAGATCTTAATCTTTAAAATGATTCTTCATTAAACGATTTCAGATAGGTATCCAGGGAGAAAAAATAACTAGTAACACAAAAAACAGCATTTTAGAAGTATTGACATTTTTTCCCTTTAAGGGTCAAATTCCGAAACATTCCTTTCTTATAATGTGATGTGACCAAAGTGACCATAAGCTTTAAAATGACGCCTCATTCATTGATTTCGGTTAAGTATGAAGGGAGATAATGGCTTGTGAGAAAAAAATACCTTATAGAAATAATATATATATGTACATATCATTATCTCGTCTAAAAAACAGAAAATAAGTAACGTTTCACTTATATATTCAAAATATCTTTGTAGTTATCATGTATAACGACAATTTTATTTGGGCGAACTGAGCTTAGACTAGACGTTTTCGTAGAAATGACTAACCTAGTCACAGAAAATACTCTTCGTTCGGTGTGCTTGTGCAGGAACACAAAGAAAAGTCTAGGTAAGGGCAGAAAACCGAGGAAAGCTGTTTTTTTTTTTTAAGGGACCGTGCACAAACTACGTGGCTCGGTCCAGGGGGGGAGGGGTTGGCTGGAAGGCTACGCTGGGCTACGTGGGGGGAGGGGGGGGTTTCGAGCCAGACCACGTAGCTTTCCTTTCATAACATTTTTCACAGTTAAAATGAGGAACAGAACTCATAACAGCATGTGAATATTTATTTCCCTTAGTTAATTATCTCCGTATGTAATTTACAATAGTCTGACAAGAGAAAATAGTACAAAATGTCTTCTGGAATCAAAAGGGAAAAAGCTACGTGCTTCGTGGGGGGGGGAGGTAAAAGCCACGTAGGGCTACGTGGGGGGAGGGGGGGTTCACAGGAGGCCAAAATGGAGCTACGTGGTTTATGCACGCTCCCTAAGTAACCTAAAAGATTTCCATCTTTAGGATCTGACGTATCAGATGAAGCTAAATATCTCCAACTTTCTTGAGCGATCGGATAATCATTATCGCCATACACACGATATTTCATCGATAGTTTATGCAGCAACGATGTAACATTGATGGATTTTGTAGAAGCAATAGAATCCCTACTTTCATTTGTTTGTGGCACATTAATGGCAGTGATTACTTCCTTGATATAGGAGGCAAGAAAGGAAGTACTGGTCTTTTGTATTGACTCCAAATATGTATCTACTTCTTTGAGGCCCATAAAACGATAATCCAAAGCTGATACTGCTACGACCGCTCTTTTGGCAGCGAATCGTTTGCTAACTTCTGCCACCATGTTGGGATTAAGCCGAAACATAGTCAATAATTCGTTATCTAAGACAGAATACATGATTTAAATTATTTCAGAACTGAACAGAAGATTCACATTCATTGTACATATTTTTGAGACGACATGACCTCAACTGATTCGCGAAACCTTATCAAAATTTTACTAAATGTTTCATGTCTAAAAGATTCGGCTCACTTTGCTTTATCTCATCTTGTCCAATCTTTCTAAACACCTTATTTATTACGTCACAGTTGCATACGTGGGTTAAACTTCCCAGGATCTTTGGAAATCTATGCCAACGAGTTGGTCTTTCCATTTTGATAGAAAGAGTGTATATAACACTTTCTGATCCTGATACGAATAACGAGCTCTCTTCAACTACTTCATCCAATCTTTGTGTGTACTTGTTACATCTAATAATTTTCAAAAATAGGATCGGTCTCGTCATTGAACGACGTTATCAAGAGAATTCATAAACTCTTTTTCCATTTTTCGGCATGTGCTGACAAGGGATATTTCTCTCTCTCTCTTGACAATCTTCTTACATTCTTTTTACGAGCCTTTCAATTTCTGGAATTCTGTTTAGGCCTCCACTGTAACGAGATTGTGGAGTCCATGATCAAGACACAGATGATGTTCCATATTAGTCAACGAAAGTGCTCTTCGCACGTTTTCTCCAGCGTCAATGACAGCTAGAATCTTCTATTGATTCAGTCTCAACTGTTTCTTTATATCTCTTATCAAGCCTTCTATTTTACCATCAGTCTTCATTTCCTCCATACGTTGAGTACTCAGGGTTAAATACTTTGTTTTTACTGCATTTAGGCAAGCTAAGAAATATACTTGATCGGAATTTAAGATTTTTTTCTTATTGGTTTTTTCTATCACTAAACTTCAGAAATCTTTCCAACAAAACTCGTTTGGCTTAGATAGTCATATAACACTATTACAGAGAGTTTTATAACATTAGTTTTAGCTAATTCGGTCATTTTAACACCTAATTATTAATTCAATTTAACGAAAAATTTAAAAAAACGCGTTGTCGTGTTAGGAAGTGTTGCTCAAGGACACGCCGCGAAGCAAGTGTCGGCGGCGGCGGCGGCGGCGGCGCGCCACTGAGACACGGCGGCGCGGCGCCCACCTCTAGTTCCGACCCAAGCCAAGTAGCTTTTCGTTCATATTATTTTGTAATTTAGATATGTATACTAACAGTGATACGCATGCGTGTGTCTTGAAGTCATACCGTTTTTTTTATCTGCTTAACGTCTCTCTAACAGAGAGGTCTTTAGAGACGGGAAAGGATGGGGGGCAAGGAGTGGGAAGGAATTCGGCCATGGCCTTTTTGAAGGAAGCAACCCGGCATTTGCATGGAGTGATTTGGGATACCATGGAAAACCCAAATCTGGACGCCCGGACGGAGATTCGAACCGCCGCCCTCCCGAATGCGAGGCCAGAACGCTAGCCGTTACACCCCCACGCTCGGTTTGAAGTCACAGCGTTGGGTTGCACGCGGTTGGTGCATTTGAACTAACCGACACGCGACGGCGCCGAAAAAACATACATCCGCCTACAGATGTCACTGGAATTTTCCAAGGCAGTGACAGATCCTATTGTTTTGATGGTTTAAAATAAAGATGTTTTGGTTAGGATCGCTCCTTGATAAAATAATCCTAATTTTGTTCTGTCCAGTAAGTTTCAGTGCAACTGTTATTATAGTGCTCGCTGAAGTGTTATTTTAAGTCAAAAGTGTGATGTGAAGTGGCGACGTACACGAAACTATACTAGGCTTATCTAAACTGTTTTTCCAATGAGTTTTCATTATCCAATGAATTATACAAATCTTTTAAGCAGATGAAAGAATCTGTCCTGGTAATGTGGAAAGAAAGCTGACACAACTATTCACGCGTCAGTTAGTTTGTTCTGTTTTATCAATTAATAAAAAATGATGAATGAGATAAGGAGAATGTTTTTAGTAAAACCTGCAGAAGAAAAAGTATCCTTGCTGTAACTGACATAGGGATTTTTCCCTATAGCTGATCATTTGTACGAGTGGCTAGAATCAATTCAGAATATTTATAATTATGGAAAATTGCTTGAAAATATCAGTTGTGTTCATTATATACGCAATAATTTTAACGATTTTTTTTTTTTTTTGTTTTTTTTTTTTTTTTTGCTGTCGTCAGTCTTTCGACTGGTTTGATGCGATCCTCCATCTCTTCCTATCCTGTGCTAACCTCTTCATTTCTACATACCCCTTACAACCCACGTCCTCAATTATCTGCTTCATATATTCTAATCTCTGTCTTAATCTACAGTTCTTACCTTCAACTGTTCCCTCCACTAACAAATTAACCAATCCTGCATTCTCAAAACATTACCTACCAGCCTGTCTCTTTTAACATTCTTCTGTAACACCACATTTCAAATGCTTCAATTTTCTTTATTTTCGGTATTCCTAAAGGCCATGTTTCGCTACCATAAACTGCTGTGCTCATCACAAAGACTTTTAAAAAGTTCTTTCTAATTCCTAGATCAATATTTGAAACTAAAAGGTTTCTCTTTTTCATGAAGGCTCTTTTTGCTAGTGCTATACTGCATTTCACATCATTCCTGCTTCTGCCATCGGTTGTAATTTTACTTCCCAAGTAACAGAATTCTCTTACTTCTCCTATTGCATCCGATCCTATTTTGATATTTCTTCCACTAGTATTGGTATCATTTCTGCTACATTTCATCACTTTTGTCTTGCTTCGATTTATATTCAGTCCAAAATCTTCCTTCAGTATTTTGTTCATGCCATTCAGTAACTTCTCAATATCATAAGCCCTCTCTGCTAACATGACAATGTCGTCAGCAAATCGTAGCATACTGATTTTTTCTCCCTGAAAACTTATGCCACATGGAAATTTTTCTTTGTCTTTCTTCATTGGTTCTTCTACATACAAGTTGAATATTAAGGGGGATAGACTACAACCTTGCCTCACACCCTTTTTAACTGATGCATGTCTCTCATGATTCTCTACTTTTATTATAGCCACCTGATTCTTATATAGTTTATAGAGTATTCTTCTATCTCGATACTTTAGACCTGACTTCTTTAAAATTTTGAACATCTTGTCCCACCTAACATTATCAAAAGCTTTTTCTAAATCAACAAATGCCATAAAAGTATCTTTGTTTTTCTTGATCCGCCCTACAAGTATTAATCTTAAAGACAGAATTGCTTCCCTAGTACAGCGATTTTTCCTAAACCCAAACTGATGTTCAACTACTATCTCTTCTACTACCCTGTCCATTCTTCTCTATATTATTCTGGTCAATAATTTTGAAGCCTGTGTTTTTAGACTAATGGTGCGATAATTCTCACATTTGTCGGCTTGTGGTTTCTTTGGCAGTGTGAAGATGATATTTTGATTAAAATCAGTTGGAATTTCTCCTGTTTCATAACTTTTTGATATCAGCTTGAATAATCTTTCGATTCCTTCCTCTCCTAGGGATTTAAGAAGTTCTGCAGGTATCTCATTAGTTTCAACTGCATTATTTGCTTTCAAGTCATTCAGAGCTTTATTAAATTCTGTCCTCAAAACAGGATCTCCTGAGTAATCAATGTCGACATCGCCTTCCTTTTCCATTACACTATTGGTCAATTCGTCCCCAACATACAGTTTCTCAATGTATTCCTTCCATCGGTTAGCTCTGTCTTCTGAGCTTAAAAGAGGCTTCCCATCGGCAGCTTTAATGTTCAAACCTCTTTTCTTCATTTCTCCAAAATTCTGTTTGATCTTTCTATATGCAACATCTACTTTACCTACGACCATTTCCTTTTCTACTTCTTCACATTTTCTTGTAGCCATTTTTCTTGTAGCCATTTTTCTTGTAGCCATTTTTCTTTTGCTATTTTGCATTTCCTATTTATTTGATTTCTAAATTGCCTGTACTTCTCTCTTCCTGTTTCATGCTGAGCATTTTTGAACCTTCTCCTCTGATCCATCAGCTCCAAAATTTCTTCTGTCATCCAAGGTTTTCGGGCAGCTTGTTCCCTAAAGCCCAATGTTTCTTTACCTGCTTTCATTATTTGGGTCTTTAATGCATTTCATTCATCCTTGGTTGAATTCCTTTCAGAGTTACTTCTTAGACCTAAGTCTACCATTTCTGCAAATTTTTCTCTTGTGTTAGATTGTTTCAGTTTATCCACTTCCAGTCTGTTCTGTTTATACTGCTTCCCTATTCGCTTAAATTTTAGCCTGCACTTCATTATTATCAAATTATGGTCAGAGTCTATGTCTGCTCCTGGGTACACTTTGTAGCATATTTCAATAATTTCGTAGTAAATATTCTAGTGAGTGTAAGCCAGTCTCGGTGAGCCACAAGCCTGGGCGGACGTGGAACATGAGAGCGCGTTTGCAGAATCTGAACCCTTCCTGCAAGGCCACAGAGGCAAGCAGTTTTGACTGTCAGAAACAAGGTTCGAAATGTTCTGGTACCTTCTAGAAAGACGCCTCCAACTGGCCAATTAAACTTTGCATCCACAGCGCGTGATGTGAACTGGCCATTGGGAGACAGTCACCCCAACCTTAAGCGACAGTAGAGTGACGCGTTCTGTACTCGTCCTCTGCGCAGTTTCATTTTGAATATCACGCCGTAAACTTGCCTATTTTTATGAAGCCAATGACTTAGGCAGTGTTAGAAATTACACCACCAGCTCCACCCTTCGTATGCTCAGAAGG
>CM061921.1:386623797-386643287 GCA_031002005.1 Vandiemenella viatica
CCGAAGTAAATCAATATCGGATACAATGAAATGGATTGGAGAAATCAAGAAAAACCTCATTAGCAGGAATTGTTCCAGAAGATTTCGAAAACAGAGACACATTTAAATCAAAAATTCACAAGTGGCAAGTTGACCGGGAGGAAAGATTAAAGAAAAGATCAGGAACAACATGATCAGTTGAGAGAAAAGAAGCCCATAGCAAGCGTATGAAGGAAATATGGGCAAAAAGGAAAGCGAAAAAAACGCTTCTGAGTCCTAATGGGCTTATCCACAATTAATAATAATAAAGGAAAAATTGGAAAAAAATCAAAACACGAATTCTATTCGAAGGTTATAACAAACAATAAATCCATGCAGGAGTTAAATCATACAACTTATCAAGGGACTATATATGGTTGATTCGTGTATCTTCCAAGCATTCGTCTGTTGCTCTAGAAGGCGAACATATCCCAGAATCATGTCTCTAGTGACATAATCCTAGAATAACTATAAGTCATCGACCCCTGCAAAGTAGGGGTACCGACCTGGCGTCCCACTGCAGGGGTCACCGGTTGATTTTTTTAAGAAACTGAAAGAACTGGGAGCAAGGAACAGCAAAGATTTCAACCATCGTGATTTGAAGGATACAATCCAGCATTCGCCTAGAGTGTTATGGGGAAACCATGGAAAACCCAACACTGGATTGCCGGATGGGGTTTCAGAAACCGCATCCTCCCGAATGTGAGGCCCAGAGCGTTACCCACTCACCTTCCACGCTATGTCTGGCATAGGTGGTTTTTATTAAGTGTTGTGTTCGTCTTTTATCGTCTTTACTAGATATCTGCCAAACCAACCAGATAATGGTTTTGCATTGCTTTCCAGAAATCACGCCAGGTAAATTCCAACAAAAAAGTAGGTTCAAAATCTTTGCAGTTCCTTGCCCCTCTATCATTTCCACTTCTAATGATGGTCTGTACTGACGAAGCGTACGGCTCGAATGAAAAAAAAATCTAGACAGAAACCAAAATGCAAAGAGTGCTCTGCTAAAATAGACGCATAACACGTAAATATATCGTGATAGCTGTGCGCCCTCGTAACAAAAAGACAATTTAAAAATAAAAACAAACTGCAGGTCGATTGGCAAAATAGAGTTAGTGCTCCAACTTCGATCAAACACGGTCAAGGATCGATTCGTCTATGCATCACAAAGACTGTGAGGTTGATTGATATTCTTCTATTAAGTAGTCTCCATAGGTACAGTACATCTAACCTCAGATTTTAAGCTGTTTTGGAAGTGTACACCGAATCACTAATGCTCCGCTGATCATCAATGACGAAGTACCCCACATGGGACGAACTTACTATTCAAGTCAAAGTCACCACGTGAAATAGCAAATCGTTGAGATCAAGCGTTGTAATATCATCAATGCATCATTACGTTCGACAAGAGAATTGTGGAAAACTACCCCAATTAACAGTCTGCAGTGGGGAGTTAGTCCTTCCATAGTGACACACTACAACTCGACAAGGGAATGGGCACAAAATTTTTAATATATACTTTCCTAATTTGTAAAATGTGTTCATTTAGTATTCCATCAAACCAATTACTTACAACTTATTTTTTTTATTTGTTTGCTCTTTCTGGGCTCCCCCAAATGTTTAAACTAAAGGTAATGCTGTAGTAGTTATGTTGAGAGAGGTACTAAAAAAACTAGACGCAAAACGAAAGAACAAGAAGATGAAGTTCGTGAGCTAAGAAAAATATTACATGGGGAGAGAAATAATTGTCGAACTGGGACGGAGAAGATGAAAGAAAAAATGAGTGAATTACTTGAAGATAAAGGGGACGTAACAGAAGAATTTAAAAACCAGAACAAACTATTGAGAGCGGCGGAACATAAATTTGGCTGAAGAATCAGTTGACAAAGAATGGTATGAACTGACGAAAGAAGTGATTAATGTTAAATGAATCAAGGAGATAAGTCACTAGTGAAATTAGACGTTATGAATCTGCCAGAGTTTAAATTTACTCCCAATGGGGAATTTAATGTTTGAATATTTGTAAAAATATATCGAACTAGAATATCGACTAGAATATTGGAAGAATAAGGGAAAACTCCAGTATGTAAAACAGATGCTAGGATGCGAGTTATGATCTAGTGGCAGTTTCAAGTTGCAGCGTAATCCACCTCTATCGTGACTGGAATACCGATCACGGAGCGCCCTAAAATACAAAGAAATTAAAGCTCGTAAAAATCCCCAGCCGTAATCGAAAATGAACCTTCATCCATTAAATTTCTGGACAAATGCCTTATCCACTAAACCACCAAACCGTTCGTATTTGAAACTAAAACAATTCTTCTCTTCAAGCAGCCACTTTTTTATTAATGGCACCATCTCTATGCCACTATATTAAAATCAAAGTGAGAGAACCAACAACTTAGCCATAGTGGTTATCAAAAGCAACACAGTTCGCACCACCCGGTGCTGTCAGAATAGTTTAGCAGCAATGGTATCCAGGTTACACTGAACTAGAGATTAGCGGGCGGTCTTTTCTTTTGCTTAGGGCTTCACGCCTCCTCTAAGCTGAGGTAATTGAAGCCAGGAGAGTATTAGGGACAAGTAACGAGATGGAATTCGGCCACAGACTTTTGAATTAACCGTGCCGGCGTTCACCTGCAGTGATTTCGGAAACCAAGGAAGAACAAAATACGAATAGTCGGATGGTGATGGAAGCAGCCTCCTCCCGAATGCCAACCCGAGCGTTCAATCGTACGATATTTGATACCGCAGGATTCTTTCTAAGAAAAAACCTATGATTTCTCAACAAATAGTTGAAATTTGGTAAGGAATCATTATTAAAATCACATTATAAACAGAAAAAGATCCCTTCCATTCTCATATTGCTGAGTATCGTGGGAAAGAATCAGATTCTTCAAAAATAATACAATTGCCTTAATAACGAACACGTTTTTTTATATTCCTGAATCAATTTAATGGCTTAGAAGGTGAAGATTTAGAATAACAGTACTATGCGAACTTTTGTTTTACGTGCATTTCAGTATATGTAATACAGGGTAAAGATATTTAGGGTGGTCATACAACTGTCTCTGTTTATTTCCTTCTTCTTTCCGATCAGACCTTCTAGGATCTTGTGTCAATTTCAATTCATTTTTTGTTGTTGTTTTTCCCTTCCGTTTAATCCAATATTCATTCATTTCACTGTGTTTCTTTCTTCTCTCCTCAGAATACTTCGAAGAGCATTTCTTTCCTCACCTGCCTTCGAATCCTTCCATAATTAATATCTTCTTTCTAAAGAGCTCTCTTTACGTCGATTCAACTTATTTTTTCCAAATCTTTGATCTATTGAATCCAGCTTGTTGTTCCCCCCCCCCCCCCCACATCACAGGTAACTGTTTTTTTTTAAATCTCTTATCTTCCATTATATTGATATGTCCAAATATAAAATCTTCTATTTATTATCGATACTGTTATGTTTCTATATTATTGTATATTTCCTGTTTATTTGAAAGAGATAGTGAAAAATGCTTAAAACTTACGTAATTGTATTCTCAGCACAGCGTTAACTGAGTACCCACAAAATTTCTGGCACAAAAATGCCATCTACTACAGCAACAGTCTACTTTGTACAGCACTAACCTAGATCCCTAGTTGTGACTGCTTGTATTTTATTTTATTTAATTATGTCTATTATGAGCCCTTCTGTGTCTGAAAATAAACGATTCTTTTCTTTGTCTGCGGTTATTTTTAATCTACATGATATCAGGAAGAAAGCATACAACAGGAAACACCGTACAAGCTCCGTTACATGTGACTGCCAAGCTAGGCTCGCACGATGTGATATGCTATCGTAACAAACCTGACATCACAGCGAAACACCAGCAGCTCTATGAAACGGTTTTTTCCCACTGCATTGAATAAAGGAAGCTGGCTGGTGAGCATGAGTTTAGCCGGTTTGGAGTCTAGTCGCTGCCAACCAAACTGGTTTCCGATGTGTTTCTAATTGTTCAGTTGTACACGACATCTCTTTCACTGCTCATTGCTCTGCAAACCTGACTACCAGTAAGGCACCCAACACACGTCATTACAACGCTATCTTCGCCATATTCCCAGAGACATAACGCTGCACAGAAGTCTGCAGGAATCTTTTCGAAGCACTGGGCGCGTCAGGGGGAAGAGATCCTTTCCGTCTTTCAGCTTTCTTCAAAAGAAAACAACCCTCCCCTCTCCGTCTTCCCCTCCCCCCCACTCTCTCTATAATAGGGGACGGGGTTACGTGAGGGAGAAGGGACAGTCAATTTACTTGCAGTATTGCGAATGAAGCGGCCAGAAAAGAGGGAATGGCAAGTAAGGGCAGAATATGAAGAGGAGAAGGAGGAGGACAAAGACTGAATGGTGCAGGAGGGACCCAGAGCTATGGAGTGGCTGGTGGGTGGCTGGGAAACGATGATCCCAATTTGGTGTTATCGGGAAACACCCCCTCCACCCTCACGAGGGGAGGATACACATCAGACGCAGAAATCTCACGCCTCAGGGCACACTTACGTCGAAATAGTGAGAAATAATACAATCTTCACTCCTCACTGTGTATCAAATACCGAGCGTGGTGGGTGAACGGTTAACGTTCTGGCCTCGCATTCGGGAGGACGCGGGTTCGAATCCCCGTCCGGGCATCCAGATTTGGGTTTCCATGGTTTCCTCAAATCACTCCAGGCGAATGCCGGGATGTTTCCTTCAAAAATGCCATGGCCTAATTCCTTACAGTTCTTTGCCCCAACACCATCCCGCCTCTAATGACCTCGCTGTCGACGAGGCGTAAAGCACGAGGGAAAAAAATGTATCGAACGAACCCCCACAACACTAAACTATACTAAGGCTGAAACATATTCCAGTCACTTAACTTGTAACGAAGCAATAGCCGATCTTTACAAGGTCTATCTTTAGAATCATATTTTTTTTTTTTTTTCGACAGCAGTTTCTATTTCGTGTCTGATGAAGTGAGAGAAGGGTTGGGCTAAAAGAAACATCCAGATGACACTGCAGCATTTACATAGATAAAAAAAACGTCTAGTGTAAAGATGCAGGATCCATGTTCACAGCAAGATAAAACATCTAGTAACTCGGCGTCAAACTTTCGCACTATTTATACCGAAGAATTAATGCAAATTGAAATAATAAATTAATACAATTTGCAGCACATCTTTTGACCAGTAAATATTGCTCTTGTGAGCAGCTGTCATTATTTTAACCACTCTCGATTCATGTTCGTGTCGGTGGCCGTATATAACATTTCTCCATCATCATTTTGGTTGTTGCACATGTATAATGTTTTGTTGTGTTTTGGCATAGTTTACATATAAATAACTACATATACTTAACTAATACTGTTGTCCAGTGTTTTTTAAAATATTTTCAACACAAAAACTAGTAAACTGTCAAAATTAATTCTACGTGCCACTATCTTATATGAGCTTACGTTTTTACCTATGTGTAAACTATCAATCAACCTTACCAATTGTTACAAGCACTTAACGCTAACTCTAATAACGTCTTAATCCTCTTTTTTGATGCCGACTGCAAACGTATTTAGTGAGCAGACTATTATAGTAACAATGGAGACATATCTGCAAATGTCAGATTTTTTATGACCGTTGAAATATTTATGGCTTTTAGAGAATTTGGTTTATAGCTTATTCTCGCATATAGCTTTACACAGTACGAGTGAGGTATCCATTTTTTTGTGAGCAATTTTTACTAATTTATTATTTATCACTATATCTTTAATTCAGTTAGAATTAAATTTTTAATATTCTGCCTGCACGACACTTGTCCCATCAACCGCTGGTTGAGAAACGCTGGTTTAGTCAATGCCAGTTTATTTTGATGTCAAAACAGACGTTGTTCAGACAGCTAAAATTAATACTGTCTCTTCATTGCCAAATGTTTGATAACGACAAGAAGGATAAACTAAGAGGAATGATCTGTAGTCAGGGACAAATTCTTTTTCCCATTCAAACATTACATATTGAAATACACACCCACCAACTTAACTTCGGTACAAAGCTATAGCTTCTGATCTTATGTTCAAATTATTTAATTGCAAACACGTAAACCCCCATCTTTAAGATCCACAGTTATAAACGAATTTAAGTCTACTCACTGCTTAATCAAGTTCTTATGAATCTAATATAACATATGACGATAAAATACTAATAAACGTGGAAAATCGTATAAAAACAGTAGGTTCACAGATTTCCTGACTAGAGGTGGGCGCCGCGCCGGCGTGACGCCGCCGTGTCTCAGTGGCGCGCCGCCGCCGCCGCAGCCCTTTGCTTCGCGGCGTGTCCTTGAGCAACACTTCCTAACACGACAACGCGTTTTTAAATTTTTCGTTACACTGAATTAATAATTAGGTGTTAAAATGACCGAATTAGCTAAAACTAATGTTATAAAACTCTCTGTAATAGTGTTATATGACTATCTAAGCCAAACGAGTTTTGTTGGAAAGATTTCTGAAGTTTAGTGATAGAAAAAGCCAATAAGAAAAAAATCGTAAATTCCGATCAAGTCTATTTCTTAGCTTGCCTAAATGCAGTAAAAACAAACTATTTAACCCTGAGTACTCAACGTATGGAGGAAATGAAGACTGATGGCAAAATAGAAGGCATGATAAGAGATATAAAGAAACAGTTGAGACTGAATCAATAGAAGATTCTAGCTGTCATTGACGCTGGAGAAAACGTGCGAAGAGCACTTTCGTTGACTAATATGGAACATCATCTGTGTCTTGATCATGGACTCCACAATCTCGTTACAGTGGAGGCCTAAACAGAGTTCCAGAAATTGAAAGGCTCGTAGAAAGAATGTAAGAAGATTGTCAAGAGAGAGAGAGAAATATCCCTTGTCAGCACATGCCGAAAAATGGAAAAAGAGTTTATGGATTCCCTTGATAACGTCGTTCAATGACGAGACCGATCCTATTTTTGAAAATTATTAGATGTAACAAGTACACACAAAGATTGGATGAAGTAGTTGAAGAGAGCTCGTTATTCGTATCAGGATCAGAAAGTGTTATATACACTCTTTCTATCAAAATGGAAAGACCAACTCGTTGGCATAGATTTCCAAAGATCCTGGGAAGTTTAACCCACGTATGCAACTGTGACGTAATAAATAAGGTGTTTAGAAAGATTGGACAAGATGAGATAAAGCAAAGTGAGCCGAATCTTTTAGACATGAAACATTTAGTAAAATTTTGATAAGGTTTCGCGAATCAGTTGAGGTCATGTCGTCTCAAAAATATATACAATGAATGTGAATCTTCTGTTCAGTTCTGAAATAATTTAAATCATGTATTCTGTCTTAGATAACGAATTATTGACTATGTTTCGGCTTAATCCCAACATGGTGGCAGAAGTTAGCAAACGATTCGCTGCCAAAAGAGCGGTCGTGGCAGTATCAGCTTTGGATTATCGTTTTATGGGCCTCAAAGAAGTAGATACATATTTGGAGTCAATACAAAAGACCAGTACTTCCTTTCTTGCCTCCTATATCAAGGAAGTAATCACTGCCATTAATGTGCCAGAAACAAATGAAAGTAGGGATTCTATTGCTTCTACAAAATCCACCAATGTTACATCGTTGCTGCATAAACTATCGATGAAATATCGTGTGTATGGCGATAATGATTATCCGATCGCTCAAGAAAGTTGGAGATATTTAGCTTCATCTGATACACCAGATCCTAAAGATGGAAATCTTTTAGGTTACTTTTAAAAAAACAGCTTTCCTCGGTTTTCTGCCCTTACCTAGACTTTTCTTTGTGTTCCTGCACAAGCACACCGAACGAAGAGTATTTTCTGTGACTAGGTTAGTCATTTCTACGAAAACGTCTAGTCTAAGCTCAGTTCGCCCAAATAAAATTGTCGTTATACATGATAACTACAAAGATATTTTGAATATATAAGTGAAACGTTACTTATTTTCTGTTTTTTAGACGAGATCATGATATGTACATATATATATTGTTTCTATAAGGTATTTTTTTCTCACAAGCCATTATCTCCCTTCATACTTAACCGAAATCAATGAATGAGGCGTCATTTTAAAGCTTATGGTCACTTTGGTCACATCACATTATAAGAAAGGAATGTTTCGGAATTTGACCCTTAAAGGGCAAAAATGTCAATACATCTAAAATGCTGTTTTTTGTGTTACTAGTTATTTTTTCTCCCTGGATACCTATCTGAAATCGTTTAATGAAGAATCATTTTAAAGATTAAGATCTCCACTTTGGTGTCATTAAGACCGGAATTTTTCTGAATTCGACCCTTAAAGGGCGAAAATATCAATATTTCTGCAACGCGTTTTTGTGTCACGAGCCATTTATCTCCCTTCATATCTAACTGATATAGAGGTATCATATTAAAGATTAAAGTCTCCGCCGTGGTCACATTATATTTTAAGAAAGCAGTTTTTCGTAATTCGACCCTTACGGAGCAAAAATGTAAATATTTCTAAAATGCTTTTTTTTGTGTCTCAAGTCATTTATCTCCCTTGATAATTAAACAAAATTGATAATTGAAGTATCATTTTAAAGACAGGGGTCTTCGATTGATTACACCATATTTTAAGAAAATAATTTTTCAAAATTCGACGTTTTAAAGGGAAAAAGTATTAATATTTCTACAACTTTTCTAATACTTTTTTGTTTGTTTGTTTTATTTTTTTTATTCTTTTTGTTTGTTTGATGCGTAACCGAAATGGAGAAAGGAGGTATCATTTTAAAGACCAAGCTATCCGCTTTGGTCACACCATATTTTATGAAAGTAATTTTTTGGAATTCGACCCTTAACGGGCAAAAGTATCAATATTATTTATACCAATTTTTTTTAAAATTACAAGCAATTTGTGTAACCGAAATTGATAAATGACATATCGTTTTAAAGTTTAATCTCTCAAACTAGGTAAAATCATAAATTAAGAAGCAATTTTTTGGTATTTGATGCTTAAAGTGGTCGCCCGTATGAGGCAGTTTAGAGCCATGTCCCTAGATTGCAACAGCAGATATCACAGAGATGTCAATAAACTTTTTTTATACAATAAGTAATTTATTGGATTTTTTTTCTGTTACAGAAGCATTTTTATTTTGCTACACAATTTCAATGTAAATATTTTATTAGCACAGCAACACATATCATAGAGATGTTGATATGCTGTGTGCATTTTGTTCAGGTTGGTTGCATTCTGTTAAGGTCAGTGACAGTTTGTCGTACATACAGTGTGTTCTAAATTTTCCTAACTGTTTCGTAATTTGTTTTGATGGTACCTATTACACTAAACAATAAATAATTGCTACATATGTGCGGTTCTACTATTCATTATACTACAAGCATTCAACCTCACTATTCATCGTATTTTATTAGCGAAATTTTCGCACGGGTCGTCTAGTATCATATATAAAATAGTCACGCCGCCGGCTGAAAATGTTCGGCGCGCCGCCGCCGAGATTTTGGTAAGCGGCGCCCACCTCTATTCCTGACTGAAACAGTACTCGAACAACTGGCTCTTATTTGTTGACACTCTTAACAATACTATTTTTAAAATCTATTGCTGGTTACTCTGAACTCCAACATTATGTTAATGTCAGTATAGTGGAAAAAGTAAGTCCTAGACATTTGCAGGATCAAAAGTTACTATTACGTGTAAAAAAGGGCTTCGTTATAAACTCATGTTGAACATACAAGATCTAATTGCGTGTTTTAACATCTTTATGTTGTGATGAAATTTGGTGAACTTGTGATTTTGCACGTATTTGACGTGTAACGTCACATTCACCGAACAGAGTTTTTTGATCAAGGCTGATGGGTCGAATTGAATCAACTCGAAAATCTGAATGAAGTCAGCCATCGAACAATAAAAATTTTGGCAGCAAGATGTTCTACATTGTGTGCTACAGAAGGTAGCAGTCCACTTACCCCGTAAGTGGACTGCCTGTCTGATGAACCAGAGCTCGGCCAGCGACTTACCTGAAACAAAAAATAGATTTACTAGCAACAATCCATCCCCATGTGTATCGGTGTGAGCACTAATGGATATGAAAAGGTAGATGCGTTATCTTTTATGTGTAGGTATATACGGTACAAACTTGAAACGAATGTATAGTTCACATGTAGCGAAAGTGGAGGTCATTAGAGCTAAGAAAAAATTTAGGAATAAGGAAGAGTAAATACCCTGAATGTCCTTTTGAAGGAACTATTTAAGGAAATCATAAAAAAACTGAAACCAAAATTTCGGGAACGGGCGTAGATACCTCTTTCTCCAGAATGCCAGACCCGAACATTAACCTCTCACAGTGGACTTAGTGGAACTTGGAGTGCTTAGGAATCATTCTTTCATTTGATTTCGAGTGAGGATAGCTACTACGTCAGGATGGAGCCTGTTGTACCTCATAGTGCCCAATATGATAGCATGGACAAACTACACGGTACATAAAACCTGGCAAAAGCTATTATATTAATAAAACAAGCCATTATCCTGGGAATAATTATCAGCTTCAGATTCGAGGGTTCCTTACCTCGTTACATTATCAATGATGTCAGGAATATTCTTTAATAAGTGAGCCTATTCTAACATTTCGAACAATGAGGAAAGCTCTTTACTTCAGGTAATAAGCAGAAACATAAGGGACCCGTATTCAGTTTGTTACAAGGAAGAGTAATTAAGTTGGAGATCCATTCACTCTCCAATCAATGTTACCACTTCTCTAAAAGAAATGGGTTCGTTCAAATTAAGGCCATTAACTCAGAGGCGGTCTCTAAGGAAATGTTTAGGCGTTCTCTATAAATAAATGAACGGGGAAAACGACATTCTACCAGGTATTGGTTAAAACTACTGATTCTAAAATGGATTACGAATACACAGAGTACCTACTAACGTAATCGAGTTATCTAACAACAGAAACACTAAAACATGTGGTGACACTTCAGGTATTCTACAGGAGACAAAGAAGCTCGAAATAGTTACTCATGCAGGTGATGACTGATGAGGCTTGGAACTATATTAGTCCAAGAATTAGGAGTAGTGCGTGGAAGGGAAATAAAAATGGAGTAAGGGGGCATCCACAAATTACGTGAGGTGTTTTTCCGGATTTCTGGACCCCCCCTCCCCCCTGGTGAAATTTCGCCGGACCCCCCCCCCCCCTATTTCACCTCACGTAATTAATGGATGTCCCCTAAATAGGTGATCAGGGAAATTGCCAACGGAACAATTATATAAAATCATTTGGCATATCACTATCTGGGTAAACGAACTTCAGACCATAAAACGTACCACTGTGATGCTAAAAGTTCTCGGAATCGCACATAGATTGGGATGCGATCGCCAAACACAAAATATCACGAGAATCAGGTCCTCAGTATGAATCTCTCCCAGCAAACATTACAACAAACACATACACTAACTGGTATCATTATCTACCGCCGAAGCATACAACTTTTTAAGCTACTCTCGAAATATTACCATTTAGATTATAATTTGCAAATCAAATCATTGACGGCACAGCGAATAAATGTCTAAAAATCAAGGTTTTTTTTCACCTTGGAGAACAGTGAAAACACTGGGGGAAAGGATTACAAATCGTTTGAAAACACAAATATTTTGGAATGAATCCCAAAATTAAAAATAAACCTTCATTTTAAAATCATCTAAATTAATAACCTTAAACTGCATGCGCAAGAACACACATTTTTACTGTTTGTCGGAGCAAGAAAGTCTGGATTACAGAAAAACAGACGATGCCGTCCTCGGTAGAGTAAGAAAGTGGATACCGGCCTATTGAGATTCTCTATTCCAAATGACACCCGGAGGTTGTCCAGTTTTACATCCCTATCCGAAGGACGAATCATTGGTATAGCAGGGTTGAAAGTCACCTCTTTATACACAATTCGGAGAAGTTTGGGAATTGGTACACGATATTATTGCACCACAAGGTCTCTTATCCTGCCAATCTGTATAGAGTGTAACGAACAGTTACCATAGCCATCTCGGCAATGAAGAGGATACAGTAAGAATAAAGATTCAAAGACATAGCTTTGTACCGAATGTGATAAGGATTTCGCGCATAGTTTAGACGTTACAGCTTCTGACTGTAGCCCGGAAGATGGGTGGATTTTTCTTTGCTCAGTCTGCCATACAACGAGTAACGTGGCGGAAACTCCGCGCGGAGGTTAAGAATGGACGTACGGTAGTGTGTTGCTGACCCCGTCACGTCATTCTAATACCAATGTTAGTAATTGGAATGCATAGCTCTACCTCCATAAATTCTGCGGGAATCGTCAGAAGCATTCGGAAACACCAAAAGGGATTTAATTTCTCTAGATCTTCATGAAACATTTTAAAATATCTTTAGTTTTCGATTATTATTTTTTTTTGGGGGAGGGGGGAGAGCTGTAAGGAGTACTGTAACATGAAAAAGCGCTGTTTTCAGCATAAAGTTTATGCTAACAACTACTGGAATTGACTCGGGAAGAAACTCTACACATAATCTGAAGAGTAAATAGGAAAATTCTACGTAAAGAAAAGGAACATAAGACATAACACAGTAATTCATCCCTTGTTGACGCACACGCGCTTACCACTTTTTCCGCCAGCATGGTAAACGCTCTGACACGAGAGGAAGTACAATCAGGTAATACGAACCATCCTTGTTACAATATGTAGGTTACTATGCATGATTCTTTAGACAATAATTGGAATGTTTCCTAATTCTTTTAAGTTTTAATAAAAACTTCCAAATTTCACTAACGCAATGGGCAAAGATAAATAAACAGTGTTCAATTTTAAATTACAAGGTGTGTGAATTAATTTTGAGGGATTTTCAATAGATGGCGCCATTTGTGCTATATCGCATCAATCTCGTGTGTAACTATATTCTCGTGTAAGCTCTTTGAATATGCTTTACTGTTTAGTATGTGACTTTGGGCTGATGTGTGAACAGCACATTTGTTTGCAGGTCTGAAAATGTCGAAGTACGAGCCAACAAAACACCATTTGCGGGAAGTGTTATTGTTCCTGTTCAATTCCAAGAAAAGTACTGCTGAAAGTCATCGAGTGCTATTGGAGACTTATGGTGAACATTCTCACGTTTTAAAAGTGTTGTTTTCGATACAGTTGACAGAGAACGCTCAGGTCAACCGAAAAAGTTCGAAGATACGGAATTGGAAGAATTACTCGACCAAGATTCATGTCAAACGCAAGATGAACTTGCTGAATCGTTGAATGTTGATCGCACAACCGTTTCTAAACGTTTAAAGCCTCTTGGTATGATTCAAAAGCAAGGAAATTGGGTGCCATACGAACTGAAGGCGAGAGACATTAAACGCCGATTATTCACCTGTGAACAATTGCTTCAGCGCCAAACCAGGAAGGGATTTTTGCATAGGAGAAAATCATGGGGTTTGCCTGGTCATGCATCGACATCGACGGCGAAACCGAATATTCATGGTGCAAAACTTATGCTCTGAATTTGGTGGGACCAGCTCGGTGTTGTGTATTACGAACTGCTTCAACCGAATGAAACAATAACTGGTGAACGCTACACAACACAACTGATGCGTTTGAGCCGTGCTTAAAAGAAAAACGTCCGCAATTCGAGCAAAGACATGATAAAGTGATTCTTCTTCATGACAACGCTCGACCACATGTTGCTTGTGTAGTGAAAAAATATTTGGAAACGTTGAAATGGGATGTTTTACCCCACCCGCCATATTCACCAGATATTGCTCCATCAGATTACTACCTGTTCAGATCCATGGAACACAGCCTGGCTACGCAGCGCTTCCAAACTTACGAAGATACGAAAAATTGGATTGATTCGTGGATTGCATCAAAAGATGAGTTGTTCTTTCGACGCGGAATCCGTATGCTACCAGAAAGATGGGAGTAAAGTAGTGGCTAGCAATGGACAATACTTTGAAACATAATGATGTATTCAGTTGTTCATAATAAAACCTTTAATTTACAAAAAATACCCTCAGAATTTATTTACACACCTTATACAATAATCAAAATTTTTAGTCTTCTTTATATAACTAACTGCAAAAAATTCGACTGCGAGAGGAAATCTTTTCATCATTGATCGCGACTCACGCAAAATCAAAGTGAACTAATATGACTTTCCCGGCGTATTGAAGCAGTGAATTCTTTACAAGAGTGCAGCTGGATAGTGTCGTAAAATGACGACGTTTCGACGTTCTGTTTTGTGATTTCAAGCAATAATATCTGAAATAGACCTGATGAAGGACAACCGAGCAGGTTGTCGAAACGTCATAATTTTACGACACTATCCGGCTACAGTTCCGTGAAGAATTCACTGCAAAGTGAACTGATAGATGTTCAAAGGGTTTGTGACTAAAATGACGAATATTTTATCTTGAAGCAACATCTGAAACAGAGAAATAAAGAAAAATGTCTCCGTTCTTCTGTCTGTTTATTTCGTTAAACGAGATTCATGCAAAAAGTGCTGGGATTTGAACATTGTACAACCCATAGTCCCAAGAATAAAATACAGTGCCGGTTCTAGGAGTAGGGGGCCCTTGTACCAGGCGGAAAATCATGTTTAAGGGACAGAAATTCTTCCAGTTAAAGGTAAGTTCAAATCGAAATTTTTGCTGAGATACGTACTACCGGAACTGTAATTATTCTGAACTAAATTTAATATTCACTATCACTTACCTAACCAATTTGCGAGAGACGTAATCGCATTAGATTTCTCACTGAAGTTGCGACTTTCTTAATTAAGCGTTGACTAAAAATTAGGTGGTCAAACCGACCGTGCAAGTAATTTCGATTGAAGACTTAACTGCACCTCATAACCCTCTGTAAACCAACCAAGTGAAGGTAATTACGGGCCACAGACAGTACGGTAATGGTACAGTTCTTGAAATACCAAGTAACAACAATTGCCAGCCAGGAGGTCATTGATCCGGACAATGAGACTTCATCGGAATTTATAAACAGCCTCGAGATATTCCTGGAAAATACGTGCCTCTCTTACATGTCCAAAACCACCTGTATACTCTAGGTGCGATTTGAGGAAACCATAGAAAACTCAAATTTGGATGGCTGGACGGGAATTTGAACCCGCGTCCTCTCGAATGCGAGGCCAGAGCATTACCGCTAACCCACCAAGCTCGGTTATCACATGATCTACTTAATCTTAATCATAAAAAACCGCATCCACAAAAGAGAACGGTATTTAGATAGGATATAGCTACAGCAAAATTACCTGGTGGGTACATTTTAGTATTTCTGGGAAACTATGGGGAAACTATTTCTAAAATACAAAATGTAGAAATGTAACAATTTGACCAGGGGTGGGGGACTAGGGGGCTCAAGCCCCCCCAAAAGTATCTGGGTCCAGCCCCGACATTGTAATTTTGAGACTTTTTTAGCTCTACGGATTCGAGGCCCGAGGAGGCTATAAAGACTACCCCATGGCTGACTCAAGCCCCCCCCCCCCAAAACCAAATCAAGCCAAGCCCTCCCCAACCAAAGTCTGCTCAAGCCCCCCCCCCCCAAACCACATGCACACCACTGTCGCAAAGGCTCAACGCTTTCAGAAAATCATTTTCAGGACTGCAGCTACCATACGACGTTACACATCTCTTAGCATTCGAAGATGTTACAGTCTATAACTCAACAATGAAATTCATGGAGGGGAACAATATCAAGATCTACCGTTTATATCTTTCGTATGACGCAAGAGTCATAATTTACGTTAGTAACTCTTCAACATACTTTGGAGAGATGTTGTTCTTGATCATTTGTCTATTTTCTCGTATTAGTCATACTACAATTCAGTGGTAACATATCTTCTAAAAAGTATACCCAGTTGTGATATGTTTGCTGTGTGTGAAACATTATGTTTGATGATAAGTTTAATTAATTTTGTGGCGATAGTCATTGCAGTTTCTGGAAAACCGATTTCCACCACGAGTATTACCCATTGCATCCCATTAGCGGCTGCAGAAGAACGTATGTGAACTCGCGAAACTCACTGCATCCAGTTCATATGCACATTATTTTTAATGTATTTTTGCATGTATAATGATCAAAGACGTTTAGAACAAGAACACGTGGAAAAAAGAATGAATATAAGATCACAAAGACCAAATGATAATTTGGAGGTTTAGTTTTACCGCCTCATGTCCTTGAGAACGCAAAGCATTTTAATCTCTACTGCCAGTCCGTACTGCATACTACGGGCCGTTTATTAATTACGTGCGCCCAAGTAGGGGGTGGGGGGTACGACGAAATTTCACCAAGAGGAGGGGGAGGGGTGTCCTCAGAAAGTTCACGTCAAAAATGTAGAACAGTAGGGCTAAAACAAAAACAAAAAAGTCTCTAAGAAGTTAAGAGGTCCGACCTTACAGGAGTCCCCCACCAGATCTATCAGCAAAAGCTCATCAAAAGGGAGGGGGCAACCAGACTTACGAAAAAACTGCTCACGTAATTAATGAATGTCTGTAAAACGTGTAACTGTGTCGTGTGTTTGATAATATATTTTCTGTAAGACTGGAGATTTTCTCGGCGTTGTAAATGAATAAAATTTTCTCGGGTAACTAGCCGAGTTAGTCCATCGTTTGACCACGACGTTTCGGCGGTCACAAATCTCTGCCGCCATTGTCAAGTGACTGTCACTTGACAATGGCGGCAGAGTTTGTGACCGCCGAAACGTCGTGGTCAAACGATGGACTAACTCGGCTAGTTACCCGAGAAAATTTTATTCAATATATTTTCTGTTTGTCAAATTGGGGTCTGTCCCGGCATTCGCCTTGGTGGCTGCGGACCCCCCCCCCCCCTCCCTCCCTCCCACCTTGCTGACTACCTCGTAATTTTTTAAACTTTTTTTATCTCTAAAGTTCTTCAAACCATTCGGACCTTACTCCCTATCATTATTATTATATTATTTCTATAGGGTGTATTTTTGTTTTTTTGTCACAAGCAAATATCTCCCTTGATAACAAACCGAAATCTATAATGAGGTATCATTTTAAAGCTTAAGGTCTCCCCTTTGATCCCATCATATTTTAAGAAAACAATATTTGGGATTTAAGGACAAAAATATCAACATTTCTAAAATGCGATTTTTTATTCCACTAACCATTTATCTCCCTGCATTCCTAACCGAAATCGATAAATGAAGTATCAATTTAAAGATTAAGATCTCAGCTTTGATGACATCATATATTAAGACAGGAATTCTTCAGAATTCGACCTTAAAGGGCAGTAGTGTCAATACCTGCGAGTGAGCCAGAACCCCGGACCAAAACACCCCATGTATTCCTTATGGGCATATGTGTGAGCTCAGGACCCCCCACGTCGCGCAGGTGTTCGCCAGTCGCGCAGGCGGAAGCCATTAGTCATGTCAACACCTGTCAACAAGGCCATTAATTATCGCTCCCTTTGCAGCCGGCCGCCGCGCACGTGCCGCGCAGGTGTTCGCCACTGCCACGTGCCACGCAGGTGCGCTCTAGTCATAATTCGTCTAAATGTCACGCGGTCAGAGTATTAAACCTCAACTTCAATTCGAAATGCGGTATAATATTCACTTTTTCTTTTTATTCTGTGGTCCTGGGTTCTATATTTTATAATAAGTATTACATATTTTAATTTGTCACTAGTCATGTGACGTGTCGATTATTTCTGAGTATTAAAATGGTGTTTAGTTCAATTAAATCGGATCAGTGGTTCGAAAGATACGGTTTCTTAGAGTTAACAGAGATTTTTTTTTAAATCGGTCTGTGCGACTCTTCGTCCCTACATCTCATTAGGAGGCGGGACGCCGCCAACACATAAAAACTCACGCGGTCAGAGTATTAAACCTCAACTTCAATTCGAAATGCGGTATAATATTCACTTTTTCTTTTTATTCTGGGGTCCTGGGTTCTATATTTTATAATAAGTATTACATATTTTAATTTGTCACTAGTCATGTGACGTGTCGATTAGTATCAAAATTTTCTGAGTATTAAAATGGTGTTTAGTTCAATTAAATCGGATCAGTGGTTCGAAAGATACGGTTTCTTAGAGTTAACAGAGATTTTTTTAAATCGGTCTGTGCGACTCTTCGTCCCTACATCTCATTAGGAGGCGGGACGCCGCCAACACATAAAAACTGGCGTGTGTGTCACCCCCCGCAGCAGCTTGCGGAGAGGGAAAAAAAACACCTTCTAAGAAACTCGTTTCCTTACACCAGGCGTTTTAAAAATCGCTTTGTCAGTCTAATTCATATGCACTACGATCTGGAGTGTAATGTCCGCTGTCCGCCGATCACAGTCCACATTAACATGTAATTCAAACAGCTACCAATGGGACAATCATAATTTGTTTTTCGACGAATAAGGTAGAAGTATTTTTTAATATATATCTCTTTATGCGTCTGCCACCGTATCAATGACAGCGTGCCTTGAACATCGTGTATGAAGAGCATTTATTCATTCGTACTGAAAATACTCTTATGATAAAAAGTACTGTACAATTCAGCATTCTTCTGCAGGACCACATTTCAAATGCTTCAATTTTCCTTCTTTCCGGTATTCCTAAAGTCCATGTTTCGCTACCATAAAGTGCTGTGCTCCACACATAGAGTATTAAAAAGTCTTTTCTAATTCCCAGATCAATATTTCTCTTTTTCATGAAGGCTGTTTTTTTATGCTAGTACTATTCTGCTTTTAACCTCATTTTTTGCTTCGGCCATCGGTTGTAATTTTTCTTCCTACCATAAGTAACAGAATTCACTTACTTCTCAAATTGTATTCGATCCTATTTTTTTTATTTTTTTTTTATTTATATATATTTAATCTACTGGTATAGGTATCATTTCTGCTACATTTCGTCGAACGTGGTGTTGAACCGGCTAACGTTATGTCCTCACATTCGAGAGGACAGCGGTTTGAATCCCTCTCCGGGCATCCAGAATTCGGTTTTCCATGGTTTCCTCAAATCACTCCAGGCGAATGCAGGATGCTTCCTTCAAAAGGCCGGGGACAGACTACAACCTTGCCTCACGCCGTTTTTAACTGATGCTTGTCTTTGCGTGTCACTGGTTTGATTTTATCTTATTATCTTGGACTTGTTACTTCTTTCCTCACCAATCATTTCCAAAGCTCATTCATTTCTTACTTTGTCTCTGCACTTAATTTTCAGCATTCTTCTGCAGCACCACATTTCAAATGCTTCAATTTTCCTTCTTTCCGGTATTCCTAAAGTCCATGTTTCGCCACCATAAAGTGCTGTGCTCCACGAATATCGATTTAAGGTATCAACGAAACGGTTGATTTCAGTTATATGTCTCCACAAATTGTACATTAGCACAGGGTATTACGTTTTCTACCGGTAAATACTATATTACTAAGAGAATATGATCACACGATCAGATACAGGAGTTAAATGAATTCGGTATTGGTGACTTAGTGCATGCCAATTGT
>CM061921.1:386644287-386740680 GCA_031002005.1 Vandiemenella viatica
TAAACCCGGTTCAGTTGCGCCAAATAGCACAAGAACAGCGTTAGAATGAAGTTGGATAGGCACCACGTGTTGTTTGTCAACAAAAACGCACATGGAGGGCGAGCCTCCTGTGACGTCACAGATAGCGCGAGGAATTACAAATGGCGGCGTGATAAGAGAGCGCCTTGCCAACCCACACAAGGCCGTTCTCCAGCTGAAATGATAGCGCACCCACACGTACTGGATATCAGCCACGCACTCAGGTGTCACGGCAGCAGTTCTTTAACACGCCAGACGAATGCATTAGGCGCGTAATAAATTACATATAGAATTATGCATAATATTTTCCATACCAGTCATTTGTTTATAACTAAAAATGATCTTATTTTGCAGAGAAAACCACTAGTATTAAATGCTAAAAGTTTTGTATTTATTTCTTACCGATGAACGCGATCCTAGGTACTTTGTTATTGCTGCAACTGAGTGTGGCATCCCAAGATTTTCAGATTGAGAAATATCAGCATTCACCCGGTCTGTACTACGATTTTAGGCAGCAAGTCCAGCTGTCATCTGTCACGTGGCGCATCATTAGTTACGTCGATCTCGGTGAACTTCAAACTAAATTCGCGGAAGTTGAGCATTACGCGACGAGATCAATTGCTTTCTGTAAAAATAAATTAGCTGAACTCAATGTATCCATAGATGAAAGTAATGAGATGGCAAAAGAATTATTATGGCATATTGGTCAGGTGAAATACTCTCAAAGGTTAATAGGGCAAATAACACAGCATCAAGCAACTCGTAGGAAGAGAGGAGCTGTTAATTTTGTTGGTGATATTTGTGAAATTTTATTTGGGTTGGCTACAGACTCAGAAGTTCAATATTTCCGATCAAAAATAGACATTGCTGAAAAGGAACAACGAACTTTACTAAAACTCAGTAAAGAACAACTTACAGTAGTTAAAACCGTCTTAGCAGGGTTCAATCACACCTTAGCAGGCGTGAGCCGAAATCAGATAGTACTACTAGAAGGGATGCGAAAAATGCAAAGATATGGGGAACGTTATGCGAATCATACCGATAAAGCCATACGCCAACTTTCTGTTTTAGTATCTGTCAATGAGCATCTAGTTCGTGCTATTGCTATTATACAAGGTTTGCAGAGGGAATACGATCTCTTAGTAAGTGCGATCGTAAATTCTCAAAAGGGGTTATTGCAGCCACATTTTATTAATCCAGTTCAAATTGTCCAATACATGGAATTAATAAGGAATGATATAGGGGATAAAAAGTTCCCAGTTTCTCTGAAGGAGGAAAATGGCTATCTTCTTTTGAAAATCATTACAATCGATGTTTTCATGTCACAGAATATTCTTAGTTATATTTTGAATGTGCCATTATTAGAAAGCAATTATTTTAATCTATATAAAATGTTGCCTTTGCCTATAAATCTTGATTATAATGGTAATTACTTGTATTTACAACCTGATCATTCATACATTCTAATTGATCACTCTAAACGTTTGTACGCAAAACTGGATCAAGACCAATTAGATTGTAAACAACTGACGTCAGACTCCAGTATTTATAAACAGAACTTTGTATTACAAACTACTTATGATAACTCACCGTGTGAGGTTCGACTCCTGCAACCATTGGGATCAATTCCTAATGATTGCGTAAAGAAAATAGCAGTACTTAATGACAGTGTTTGGACGGCCATTAGCCGAAACGAATGGTTATTTGTAGTACCTCATGAAGAGAGTGTAACAATATTATGCAATAATGAACCTCCCACGGATGTCACCTTTAAAGGTACTGGAAAGTTAACATTCTTTGGCAAATGTAAAGGTTACGCTAATGGATAATGATTCTGTCAGAGCAATATTAAGAACCAATGTAACTACTCATGATGTAATACCTAATTTTAAGCTTGACTTGGATTGTTGTACATTAAATCAAGACAAACATAATCTTTCAGAGTTAAGGTTAGCATGGAAATTAGAGCCAGTAATACGACACCTAGACGACCTCAAGGTCGCTGGACATAAAATGCAAGAACTGGAAGACGAAATTGAGAGACAGGAGCAAAACAAATCTAATGACTTTTATATGTCAAGATATTCTGTAATCTCTTATGTATGTACCATTGTAATAATTCTTATTATATTATTTTGCCTATGTTGACATTGTAAATGTCTTAGAGGTTGTTCTAAGTATGTATTTCGCACTACTAATGAGTGTTGTGGTAGGGTTTGTGTTCAAACTACAGTACTAAATCAAACAGACGCCTCACAACTAATAAACGTGAGACCTCGGCGTTCTATTCATCACAGTATTGAAGGGCAAACTGATGACGAAGAAGAAATGGTAGTAATTCAAAGTAACAATTCTCTGTTAAGTAGAAATTTAGAGAATCCAGAACCAAGCACTCGATACACCAAGTCAGCCAGACGCTAGAACTATTTTACTTATGGGTTTTAAACACTTAGTTGATAGAGAGTACACACTAAATATTGTTTGCTTACTAGTATTAGACAGTTCAAAGATAGATTAGATGAAAGCTATTACTACAAACCTTAGTAGAATTAAAAATTAATTAATTAGGATATAAATATGATATACATTGTATATGCCTATTAGAATGCTGGGAGAATTTGCCGAAACACAAGGCTTCTGCAAATTCTTTCCCTAGCAGGGAGGTGTAGCATATTTCAATAATTTCGTAGTTAATATTCTAGTGAGTGTAAGCCAGTCTCGGTGAGCTACAAGCCTTGGCGGACGTGGAACATGAGAGCGCGTTTGCAAAATCTGAACCCTTCTTGCAAGGCCACAGAGGCAAGCAGTTTTGACTGTAAGAAACAAGGTTCGAAATGTTCTGGTACCTTCTAGAAAGACGCCTCCAACTGACCAATTAAACTTTGCATCCACAGCGCGTGATGTGAACTGGCCAATGGGAGACAGTCACCCCACCCTTAAGCGACAGTAGAGTGACGCGTTCTGTACTCGTCCTCTGCGCAGTTTCATTTTGAATATCACGCCGTAAACTTGCCAATTTTTATGAAGCCAATGACTTAGGCAGTGTTAGAAATTACACCACCAGCTCCACCCTTCGTATGCTCAGGAGGCGAGGCTTGTACCAACCCTCCCACTATTTTATTCAGCCATTCGGCTATAGTAAGGAAACACATTTCACTTCTATGCATATTAAGATGTACCATTCACCTGTATCAATTCACTTATCTCTCCGAAGAGTTCAAGAATAAATGCCTGTTCATAGCATCTCTGAAGTCATTTGCAACAATTCCTAAAGTGTTTAGTTAGAGTGATTTTTAGTGCTTTCCAGCCCGTACTTGCAGACGCCAACGGAAAGAACCAGAAGTTGACGGCGAGCAGGCTGGACGAACTTACGTGCAAGCAAGGGTAAGTCGAAGGTAATTCTTCGCTCGGCCATTACCACGCGACAGCTTTACAGTCTAGAACTTGATTCCTGAATCGCTGTTTGACCATGATATAATCTAGCTGATATCTGCCTGTTTCCCCAGGACGTTTCCAGGTGTATATTGTTCTTGCATGGTTCTTAAACAGTGTTTGCCACTACTAGCTTATATCTTTCACAAAATTCTAACAACCTGCTTCCTCGCTCATTTCTTTCTCCTAGACCAAAACTTCCTACAGTATTCCCCTATTTTCCTTCTCCCACTATTGCATTCCAATCACCCATGATTATTAGATTTTCCTCCCCCTTCACATATTGGATTAATTCTTCAATTTAAGCATATATTTTTTCTATTTCTTCGTCATCTTCCTGTGACGTTGGCATATACACTTGTACTAATGTGGTTGGTACGGGCTTAGTTTCTAACTTCATCAAAATAATCCTGTCACTAAACTGTTCATAATAACTCACCCGTTTCCCTACTTTCTTGTTCATTACAAATCCTACACCAGTGACTCCATTGACAGCTTGTGTGCTAATTATCCTGTGTTCCCCAGACCAGAAATCCTGTGCGTCCTTCCATTTAATCTCACTAATCCCAACGACATCTAACTTAAGTTGTTCCATCTCCCTTTTTAAGTTTTCTAACCTACCTGTCCTATTCAGACTTCTAAACATTCCACGCTCCGAATCGTAGAATGTTTCTATCCATTCTGATGACTCCTCCCTGAGCAGTCCTCACCCGAAGATCCGATTGGGGGACTATTTTACCTCCGGAATATTTTACCCAGGAAGAAACCATCATGATATATGTAATTTGAGAGGATTACATGTCCTCGGGATACCCTTTGGGTCTTTAATGGAGTGGTTTCCCGTTGCCTTCTGCATCCCCATGCCGTTGATCATTTCTGATTCATACGCCTTTAGGGGCCGTTTCCAACCCCAAGGGCAAGAAAGTGCCCTGAACCACTCCCCACTCTTCCGCCCTCCTTTCGGAGGTCGTTGGCAAGCAGTGGGTGACTCCTTATACCGGGAATCTTTCAGTCGCCAGAGCCTCGTCCGTGCAAACAGGGTGCACCTAAGTTTTTTTCCACAGCTGAAGGGCAGATAAGGGCTCGTGGAAATTACTGCTGAGTTTGCCATTTGTATCAGAAGCATTCCCGCTCTTTTTTTTTTTTTTTTTTTTTTTTTTTAAATCACGATTTACTGAGCTTCATCGTTGCTGTTGAATAGCAACGATAATAGTAAGAAAGCATGTATTGTACGCTGCTGCCTGTCTTCTGTCTTTAAAATAAAGAATGATTGATTTATGATTTCCGTTCCATAATGTGTGCTACCGGATTATGCGAACTCTTAAAAACCTTGCTTTACACCAAAAAGTTATTTATTTTTACAATTTTGTTTTTTATTGGAACATTATTTCATGACATAATTAGAACATATAAGAATTGCCGAAAGTTTTGCTTGAGAACAGGGGAGAAAAAATTCGAAGTTCAGTGGCAGAAGTTAATTGATGCGATCATTTTCAATCATTAATAATCTTTTTCTTGCTAGTAACTTGGACACATCTGTCCCATTATGTAGAATATTTAGGTAAAATTTAATTTTTGAAGAAACTGTATACATAGTCTTACGATACAAATCAGCTACTGCAATTAAGCATGGTAATAACGGTCCAGTAACATCAATGCTAATACGTGAATACTTGCGAAATACGTCATGCAATACTTTTAATTGTAACTTAATACGTGTCTATACTAACTGTAATACACATCTACAAAAACAATACAACAATATAAAAAAACATGAATGAAACAAACAAACCACACACACTCACACACACAAAACATAATGAGATTACTCAGAGAGTAACTGGCAACTAGGAATGCAGGACCTTACTTTTTCGCAAAATAGTTCTTACATTATTTCTTGTACTTTTAATTAGTCCGTTAAAGCTTCCAAACGACTAAGTGGCGGAAAAGTTCCACCATCATCGATTCAAAATGCTTTCTGAGCTACTCCAGTACTCCTAGTAAAATGTGACACCATGTCAAAACTGACCATGATGTCATTTCATCTACATCTACATCTACATCTATACGCTGCAATTCACAAAATTGTGGGTGGCAGAGGGTGCTTAGCCCCAAAGCTAATCTCTTTGCTGTGCATCATTTGATGCTAGTCTTAACTCTTTGAGCGTACCAACAAATTCCATCGAGTTCAGTAAGTGGTGAGCTCAGAACTATAGAGAGATGTTTAGTTTGTAAGTGCGTTAGTAATCCAATGGCACTCTCTATAGGTCGTAATGGGAGTATGGGAACCTATCTTTGTGTACCTTACTTTCCACACAGTCAGGCAGGTACCGGAGCTTTGACGGTGTCCCGTGGGAGATGTGAAGCTTTCAGAAGTGCCATAGTCATCCTCGTGTATGATGTTAATTTTTCCCTATAGTCTTCCGTTGCTATGAGAGAAGAATGATGATGCCCTTGTTTTCCAGTAATCACTTTAGCGCTCTTCACTCTAACACAGATGTAGTCTATTTGTCAGGCTCGCCCTTAAACTACGTGGCTTGGTCTGTCGGGAGGGAAGGGAGGGGTTGGGTAGATAGCTACACTGGGCTAGGTATGGGGGGGCTAAGCCAAGTAGCTTTTCATTCATATTCTTTTTCACAGTTAAAATAAGGTACAGAACACACAATAACAGGTGAATATTTATTTCTGTCATTCAATTATTCAATTATCTCCGTATGTAATCTACGATAGTCTGACAACAGAAAACAGTAGAAATTGTCTTCTGGAATCAATAAGGAAAAAAGCTACGTACCACGCGGGGGGAAGAGGTTCCAGAGGAGACTAAAATGGGGCTACGTAGTTTATGGACGTTCCCTTAAAGAGGATGTGCAACGTTTTTCGGTTGATTTCTTCCGCTGGTAGTATGCGAACTGCAGACACCGTGAAAGCACAGCTTTTGCCGTCGGATCTAGTCTTTTACCGGTCAAATTGATCCAGTTTGTTTACTAACATGTGTCTCCTTGCGTGCGGTGACAGAGAGGCGGTTAAATTTTCCCTGTTTTCTTGCCTTTGCGACAGTGCGCTCCCGCCATTGTGCAACAATCCACCCAGTCCCAAGCATCGGCAGAGAGTTTGCTGGCCAGCATAAGGGTGGGTTCCCACGGCACGTGGTTTTGCAGGCCGTGCCACATCAGCCGAAGTGTACGGATCAGCACGCGCCACTTGTTAGCCCTCGCCGCCTCCCGACCACCTTGGCTAGTGTTGTTTCAGCTATCCGGGCCTGTCATCTCTACTAACTGGGTGACGGATAGAGGCCCGCCATCCCTTCAAGCATAGGCGGGACGCCTCCCACTGCCCATTCCTTGGTAGCTGGATCAGCCCTGCCGGCAAATGTGCGAGTCGTGGGAAGCCAGCTTTAAATGGAGAAGTACCTTCGCGGTAAGGTCCAACTACTTCCGCATGAAATGAAATGTCCCTGTCTGGCTCGACGAAGAATCCTGGTCGCTGATGCTGATTTTTTATAGTTAATACACCATGAAAGACTCCATTCTTTCAAATTAAAATTTTACACGCAGCACATTTTATTTTAGTACCATGTACTAATCACATCGTATTACAAATAAGAAAATTGTATTTATGCACTTTTTTTTCTAATTTCACATATTAACATGTTTTTGTATTGCACCCATATAAAAATGTATACAGACCACGCGTTTGCAAAAAATGTATGTAAGCAATTCTGCTGCAGATATATAGATGGCACATGTTCTTTTAAGGTAAACTTTACTGGGAGTTACCATTCAGAGGGGAAGATTACACAAGTTGCATTAATTATTTGTAACGATTTGCCAAAATTTCACAATTTATCTCTCACTCATACTCACATCCAGTAACATTTTTATGGTAAAGTGCCCATTTACCGTCCCCTTATTAAGCAAAATTGTCAATTATAAAAATGGTTTAATTTATTTAAAGAACTCAACTTAATATCTGTTTGCATTATGTTTATGCAAAATAATTTTAATTTTTTCCTGGAGACAAACTATTAGGCCTAAATAATGAGAAGTAAGCAAATTTTGAGTTTACAAGAAAGGTGTCTTCTTGATTCCGTTCCATTCGTTATCTACTCATTTTTTTTTTTTTTTTTTTTTTTTTTTAATGGTTAATACCTGTTAAGATCTGTTATGGTAAATTTATAAATATAAAAATAGGTTTATACATATTATTCACCCATCCAGACAAAACTCGTAAATAAAGTTGTTTACTTTTATTTTTAAAGATGAGCTCATCACCTGCCACCACTGGAAGAATTTTGAACGCATGGTCCATTTCTCTCCGCGCTTGTGACGAGCAAAACGCTTTCCACAAACTGGACATGTTTTATTTTTGGGAAGTTTAGTCAATGATGTTCCCACATGATCTTCTACGATGAGACGTCTCTTGGCATTTGATTGCGAATGTTTCTTTGACGCTCAGCGGCAATTTGTTTTGCGGCGATACGCAGTACGAGTCCACACCTCAATCAGCACACAGCAGTTGGCAGCACGGCCGTGAGATCCCGACGAGCCAGCAGCCAGAGGGCAGCGCTACAGTGTGCATCCGACAGCGCGCGACGGCCAACAGGAAGAGACCCCAGTTGCTCGACAGTCATCGGTCAGTCGTCGCACTCGCAGTTGTGTTGGTCGTGTCGCGGAAGTGCTCTCCCGGAACACCACGCGGACCGGCCGTGTACCAAACTGACTACGCTAGTGGACATTTAGACTGATACAGCCTTTCTAGTATTTAATGTAACGTGCATGTATTGTGTTACTCGTGCGTTATAATATATCTTCAGAACACATTGAGTTGTGGTGTTTGATTGCAATCGGTTTCACGTGCCAATACGAGGAAACATTCGTATGTGAGTCAGTCCTGCCCACATAATTGTTGACCCCAACGTGAGCAGAAGTAGCAGAATTTCCTCGTCACCTTGACCAACGATGACCGACGCCGAGCAACTTGCTAATCTGAAGTCGCAACTGGCGGACATCCAGCAGCAGCTCGCTGCCCAACAGGCCGCACACCACCAACAACAAACCACACTTCAATAACACCATCAGCAGACTTTGCAGCAACAGCAGCAGAAACAGCGACTTGGCCAGCAACTACTGTTACCACCGCACACACACACACACACACACACACACACACACACACACACCAGAGCATTTACTGCTTGTTTCATTTTTAAGCAGTTTAAGATAGAAGGTTTTTTCGTAGACATTTCCTTCAACTTTGAATGAGGGATACCTTTACTTTTGATATGTCATTTCTTTTTCTTTGTGTTTTATTCAATTACCTGTCAGTATTGAGAGTGGTCTTTTATGTTTGTCCTGTGAGTTGTCACATTGCCCAAGGTTAGATATGAGCGGGTTTGTCGATGTGCGTGCGGCCCTGTAGAACGTTTTTGTTGTCTGAACAATCCTGTCCTTCAGGGGTGGAACACCTGCGGCTTCGTGCAGGTCGACTGTTGGGAATCGATTTCACACGTGGAGTGCGCGTCGAAGAGCACGGTTTTGCATTGTCAGCAGGCGACTCAAGGCAGACTTGGAGACGTAACCCCAGACAGGACACGCATACTCCATAATCGGCCTGATGAGGCTGCAAAATATCGTGACACCGGTACTGGCTGCTAGAGAGCTGTCCCTGTTGAGGACCGGGTACAACACCCTCATCCTGGCTGCGACTTTTAGTCTGAGGTCCTCGATGTGTTGTCTCCATGTTAACCTGGAGTCTAATGTGACACCGAGGTATTTAACAGTCTTCGACCAGTTGATGTTTTCACTATTTAGGCGTAGCTTTGGTGTAGGCTCCTGCCGCCGGTTCCGCTTCCCCAAGCGCCTGGTCAGCATGATTGCTTGTGTCTTGGCTGAGTGTATAGTGATCCGCTATCTTCTGGCCCATTCCTCTGTTTGTTGGAGAACCTGTTGCAGCCTCCGTGTGGCCGCAGCTTTGCTTCTGCAAGACGTGTAGAAGGCGGTGTCGTCTGCGTACAACGCGGTTCTTATGTTTGGTGGTGCTGGGATGTCTGAGGTGTAGAGGTTATAAAGCACAGGTCCAAGCACCGACCCTTGCGGTACCCCTGCGTTGATTGGCCGGCGTGTTGACAGGTTGTTTCCGACCATCACTCGGAAGGACCTGCCGGTGATGTAACTCCGGGTCAGTTTAACAATCTGGCCGGGGATTCCCTGAGTGTACATTTTATACAGGAGACCGCTATACTATACGGAGTCGAAGGCTCGTGCTACGTCCAACAGAACGAGTGGGCAGTAGCCTCGACGGTTGAAAGTCGTCGTAGCGTGTTCGACTATGTGTAGCACTTGCTGGGTGGCTGAATGTTTTTTCTGGAAGCCGAACTGGAACTCTGGTATAATATTCTCGGATGAGATGTGGGCTTGTAGACGTTTTAGAAGAAGCCGCTCGAAGACCTTGCTCAGGGAGGGAAGCAAGCTAATTGGCCTGTAGTTCTGTGGAAAGATGTCATTCTTCCCTGGCTTGGGTACGCCTACCACAGTAGCTTCCTTCCAACACCTGGGATAGTGTTGTGTGCGGAGTATGGCATTGAACAGTGTGGTGATGTGTTGAACCGCCTATGGTGGAAGGTTCCTGATTAGCCTGTTCCCCAGATTGTATTTCCCGGGAGCCTTCTTTGGGTTGAGTCGAGCAATTGATCTTCTTACTTCTTCCGTCGAGATCTCCTCGAACTCGTACCCGTCATCCTCAGCAGCTAGATAGCGTGCTAGTCTCCTCCAGATGTTGGCGGACTCGTCTTCATCGTCATCCTTGGCTGGCCGGAAACTGTTTTTAAAAGTGGTCTGCGAGGGCGTTGGCTTTATCCTCGTTGCTGTATACCAAGCCCCTCTCACCATGGAGTGGAGGCAGGCGCTTGCGTCTTTTGGTGAAGTGCCTGGTTGCTGACCAGAGGTTTCCTTCGATTACATTGAGTGTGGCTAGGCGTGCTTCCCACTCCCTGTTACGGTGTGCCTGGAGGTCCGGTTTAGTTCACGCTGCAGGCGATTTAACAGACGTCTAGTATCCGGGTGCCTGGTTAAACGCCATTCTTTGGCCACTCTGTTCTTATGCCGGATCTGTTCAAGAAGTTGTGGCGGGAGTTGCCTTGACTGCGGCCTTGCTACTGGTGGTGGCGTATTTGAGTTAGCTGCATCAACTATTGATGTGGAGAATTGTTTTATAGCATTCTCAATTCTTCTATCGTCGATAGGCTACAGGTGTTGGAGACATTCGGTGACCTCTTCACGGAACCGCTCCCAATTCGTTCTGTTATAGTTTGGCTGATTTGGTGTGGCTGGTGTCCACTGGCCGATGTCTATGTCTATTAAGACTGGTGAGTGATCGGATGAGAGGTAGTTCATCGTTCGTGCAGCTACGAGTCCGTTGATGCCTCGAGTTATTGCTATGTCCAGCACATCAGGGCGATTTCCGATCCACGGGTGGTGGGTCGGCTCGTCCGGCCCCCAGGTCTGCAAATTGTGTCTGGTGCACAGCCGGTATAATTGGTTGCCAGCCGCGTTGGTGATGCGCGAGTTCCAGGTAGGATGCTTAGCGTTAAGATCCCCTCCGATCAGGAGTTTTCCCCTGATGTTGAGTAATTGCCAGAAGTCATCTTCAAAAGGTGTTCTTTTCGAAGGTCTGTATGCTGATATGATGGTTACAGGCCCCGTGGTGGTCGCTATTTCAATTGCAGTGGTGTCTAGTAGCTGAAGAGGAGGGGTGTGGATTTCGTGATGTGGTATCCCTCTTTTCACATAAATAGCCACTCCGCCACCCGCGGTTGGTCTGTCCCAGCGGTAACATAGATAGTTGGCTACATTAGCCCTGAGGCCAGGTTTGAGGTGGGTTTCGGCTACCAGATAGATGTCGATGTTCTCATCCTGCAAGAACTGCCGAAACTCACCTAGTTGTTGATAAATGCCGTCTGCATTCCATACACAGAGAGTTAGTCCTACTATGCGGACTCTGTCCATGATTGGGTTCGAGGATTCTGTGAGGGATCGGCTCTGTGTGCCGTCATTACCGCGGATTTGATGTCCACTGTAAGTTGGTCAAACTTGGCAATCAAGGTAGTCAGCATTGTGAGAAGAGTTCCCACTATATCCAGTAGGCGTTCCATTCATCCTGTACCATTGTTCTGCACGGGATGTTGATTTGGTAGGTGGTGGCAATGTCCTGGCTGTGTGGTCGAGCCTGCAGAGTCTTCCCTTGACTGGTTTGGTTCTCTTGACGCCTGAGCTTGACCAGTAGTTACTTCCGCGTAAGAGGTTGTCTTGCTTTTCTGATTTGCGTTGGTGTTCTTCTTCTTGCTGGGGCCTTGAGTCTTAGTCCCTTGAAGCTGACGTTTTGGAGCCTTGGTGCGCTTGGGTTGAGTGGACTTATTGCCCTGTGGTGGTTTGGTTTGCGCGGTCTGTTGTAGCATAGTTTGGCCGGTAGTAGTTTCTTCGGCGCGCTGCTGGGTTTTGCCAGTGTCCTGCTGCTTTTCTTCACGTTTCTTCTGAGCTGCAGCGCCCTGTTCTGCAGCTGCGTCTCGTTGACGGGCACGGGCACACTTGTAAGCTTTGCATCCTTTAGTAGCTGGCCACGTGCTGGCCGTTACAGTTGGCGCACTTTGGGCTTCCCTCTCCTTTTTTGAGTGCGAATCGTTGGAAAGATGTGCGCCAGCGCATTTCACACATTTAGGTGCCATGTTGCAGTGTTTAGCAACGTGCCCTAGAGACTGGCAGTAGTAGCACTGCACTGGGCCATTTGATGCTCTCAGTTTCTCCACTGAGATTTTTAGGGACATTAAGTTGTCCATTTGAAATATCCCTTTATTCTGGGGCCTGTCTGGTAGGACCACCAGGAATAGTGGCATGGGGTCGGAGTTCCCGGGCCTCTTGAGCTGACTGACCGAGCGGATATCTAGGCCAAGTTCTTCTAGTTCCTCCTTGATATCAGAGGTAGGCATGTTTGATGGCATCCCTCGAATTACAGCCTTTAGCAACTTTTCTGCAGCAGAAGGAAAGGTGTAGTATGGTATTCCTTTCCGTTGTAATACAGCGGTGACCTCCAGGTAGTCGGACGTGGAGTTGAGGGTGAGCTTGACCTTGTCCCCTCCAGCTGTCTTTGCTTGGAACGGGTGTTCCTGTAGTACACCTTTAATCAGCTGTAACAGCTCCTTGTAGGTGGTTGGGAACTGGACCACTATAGGTGGAAGCTGCGATCTTGCGTGTGCTGGTCGGTTAGTGGGTTGCTGCTGTTGTTGTTGCTGCAGCTGCGGCTGCTGGTGTTGCTGCTGCGGCTGCTGATGTTGCTGTTGCGGCTGCTGATATTGCTGCTGCTGTGGCCGTATTTGCTGCTGCTGCTGTGTTTGCTGCTGCTCCGTTTCTTCCTGTATCAGCACGTCATATGGGTTGCTTATTTCAATTCTGCCTGGGTCCAGTGACGGCGGAGGCTTGCTGGTGCGACGCGCCTGCATAAACCCTTCGCGGTCAGGTTGGTCGCCAGCTGGACTAGTTGTTCGGTTTTTGGACGATATGCCGCGGCGCTGCAGCGTGTCGGACGGTGGTGGGAAACTGAAGGCGCCGACGATCTTCTTCTTCCCCGCCTTCTTGTCTTTGTTGGCTGAGACGAGGTGCGACACGGGGATGCTGATTTTTGTACAGCTTCCCCTCTGCTCACTTCTTGAGATCTTGGCTTTTCCCCTGAGTGGCGGTGAGGTGCACCGCTTCGTTACGCGGGGGTCTGATCCGTGGGCAGGCCTGGTCGTCGTTTCCGATAAGTGAGTGGTCTCGGTAATATCCATAATCGAGTCCGTGTTCTGTTGCCGGGTCGTCGTAACATATTGCGGGGCCGTCCTGATCAGATCCGTTGTCGATACCATGTCCGTTAGCCGGGTCGTCAACACTGCCGCAGCTGTCGCCGGCAAAGCAGAGTGCGCTGGGGCACTCGACCCGCCCGGCGCGACAGCGCGGCAAGTATTTTCCTCGTCGCTACTTCCCCCGCTCATCCTAACGCTAGAGAGTCTAATAATGTTGTGTCACTGCGTCTCTGGCGTCTCTGTTACCATCGCAACCCAGCGACGTGGCTATAAACCCAGAAACCTCCGTCCAGCCGGATCCATCCGCCGCCGCTGCTGTCGCTCCTACCGCACTCTACCGCGTCACGCCAAAACTACCTCCGTTAGGGTCAGCTTAACCTGCGGTATGGTTTGCACAGGTCGAAGCATAATTTTCACTGGCCAACATTACCTCTGATAAGACCATGTACAACTACGTCGTTAGCAATCTCGACCATCGCTACGCTAGCGAAGTCAGCGATCTCCTTATCAATCCACCAGCCACGAAACGTTAACAGACACTAAAAGCTCTACTTATGAAGAGCGTATCTCTCTCCGAAGAGCAGCGGGTTCGGCAACTCCTAACAGCAGAAGAACTGGGTGATCACAAGTCTTCTCAACTTCTCCGGCACATGCGTTCTTTAATTGACACCACACAAGTGCAGGACTCCTTCCTACGCACATTATGGCTACAACGTCTTCCTCTTAGCGCCCAGGTTATTCTCCAAGCACAGGCTACTACTCTGCCACTCGATCAACTAGCAGACATGGTGGACTGAATCGTCCCCGTCGTTTCGCCTGCAATAACTCTTGCCGTCCAACGTATGGGCGCCTTGCCTGATTCTTCGACGTTGGCTCAGCGCGTCGAGGAACTTGCCAAGCAGCTCCAGGATATCCAGACTAGTCTGAACACATCCGCGCAAAGCCGACCACGAGCATGGACCCGGAACAAAACTCGACATCGTCCAACCACCTCTTCGACAAACTCTCCACAGCGTTCCGCTCAATCAAAGATGTGCTACTATACTTATAGATTTGGTGCCGCCGCTAGAAATTGCATCAAGCCATGTTCCACTGTTCAACTACACCCCACTCCTGCATCTCGCCACTCCAGTCGTCGGCAGATCTTCATCCACAAGGATTTGGCCGCTTCCTCCCACGTCTTTGTTCGTCAAGACGCAGTACGGTCGCCATACACCCTCCTTACAGAGGGCCTTATCCCGTGCTCAAACGCGACCAGAAGACTTATACGATTAATATCAACGGCAAGCGTTCGATCGTGTCTATCGACCGCCTGAAACCTGCTCATCTTCGCCTGGACGACTCTCCATCGGCAGACACCGCGCCGCATCCGTCGGCGCCACCACCTCCACCACCCTCACTAGTTTCTCCGTTACCACCGGTTCCAGTTTCTACAGGCTCCAGCCGAACCAGCCGCCCCCGCATCGCTTCGCTGCCGGTGATCACTTTTCCCGCCGGGGGGGAGTAGTGTGGCGATACGCAGTACGCCAGCACACAGCAGTTAGCAGCACGTCCGGAAATCCCGACGAGTCAACCGCCAGAGGGCAGCGCTACAGTGTGCATCCGACAGCGCGCACCGGCCAACAGGAAGAGACCCCAGTTGCTCGACAGTCATCGGTCAGTCGTCGCACTCGCAGTTGTGTTGGTCGTGTCACGGAAGTGCTCTCCCGGAACACCACGCGGACCGACAGTGTACCAAACTGACTACGCTAGTGGACATTTAGACTGATACAGTTTTCTAGTATTCAATATAACGTGCATGTATTGTGTTACTCGTGCCTTACAATATATCTTCAGAACACATCGAGTTGTGGTGTTTAATTTTAATCGGTTTCCCGTGTCAGCAACGTTTTTAGATGGGGCAACCCTGCCCACAGTTTCTTCTCGATAGAGGCTTCTAGTATCGACTTATGGGGACTTCCTGTTACTAGGAATGTGTCCCGGCTACTGCTGTGACCGGAGCAGTTTTCTCCGGAAGAAGTTGTTCGCGCCATTTCAATCGGTGACCTCCAGTTATCTCTGAATATTCCATGTAAGCATCACGGCGATATAATGAGCGATTGTTTCTTACATGATCTCAATTTTGTAAGAGGCTAGATCATATGTGGTGTGCGCATAATTATTGAGAATGCTTCAGTTTAATATTTTAGAAGAATTATTTAATATTAAATAAATCTTTTAAATAAGTATAGCTATTCAGAGGTATCTTGTGGTATTCTAAAATACTTGTAGAATTGTTAAATTGTTTTTAAGTGAAAACATCTATAGGCGCATTAGGCAATGTTTGAACGGTGGTTGGCGATTTCCCGTCATTGAAATGCTATGACATGTTGCGCATATTATATATTTTCGGATGGTTAAAATCGTGTGAGTTCGCGCCAGCAACGTGCTAATGATAACAGTACATCTGCAGCTATAAGTAAGACGTGTTGGGTTTGGACAGCAGTGAAAGTGTAAATTATACTTGTATTTAATATATGATTTTTTTTTGCCAACGTTCTTTATACACACAGTTTTTATACGATTTTAGTGGAAAATTGCATACATATACTTTAAAACAAACATAAAAACACTGTTTATGTATGATTTACAAAAACCTTTTTACGTCACCATTTACCATTCAAAGCATCAAATTTAAGTTTGTTATTTCACCTGAGGGTTCATGGTCAGGTTTTTCTATAAAAATGGATCTACGGGCATAATAAGTTTGGGAACCACTGGTTTAAATGAACCTTCTATTTCGGTTTAAGCTGGTCGAACAAATTTTGGTTTCCTCCCCCAGTTGATCACACCCAACGGCAAATTTTTCACCTATCTGATTTTCTATTATCTGATACCGTTTCAAAAAATTTCACCTATCAAGTCCTTGGTTAGCGAGCGATTCTACAGATAAGAAAGCCAAGATACCAAATCAGTACAGTTAGTAATCAATAAATAATTAAAATATAAACACTTTTAGATATCACTCTTACTTGTTTCAGTTATTTAAATTATCTAAATCACACGCCGAAACTCAATCGGCTCGAACTATCCCAGTCCGGGCCGACTGGCTGCACGGGTTTGTTTACTTGCGGAAATCAGAATAGGGAGGAATACAACCTTCCTCCGAACATCCGCGCTACCTCCGCTTTCCAACCTTCGATGGTTGAATCAGAGATCTTCGGTAATGGCCGTCCTCCGTTTCCTCCACCGGTTGTACTCGCTTCGTTTTCCAGCTCTAGTCCCAGCTCTATAAGATGAAACTTTGTGAACTTGCTTTTTCCCTAGCAGATACCACTCGGTTAACATTATAGCACCGTTATGATATTCTTAAAATTCCCCGCAGGTGCCTGGTACGCAAGTGCCAGGTACAGGTTTGGCGAATCCGCGGTTCCCGAGCTGGAAATTTGTGAGCGCCGCAAGTTTCCCACACTGTAAATTCCTACCATGCTTCAACGACCAACATAGGGCGTGACGGTGGAATGTTGTGTGCCTAGGAGAACGGGGATCTTGGCTTCATCGGACGGATCGCGAGGAAGGAACAAACCTATATAAAAAAAAACCTCAACCCCAAGGTCAGACACGTGCCGAGGAGGTGAATGGGTGATGAGGGAGATCACTTGCTATAGTGCAACCTCAGGGGCACCTGCGCACCCCTGTTGTATTAGCATCTCCTTTTATACTTCATTACTCGTGGGACCAAAATGCAAGCTCAAAAAACCAAAACCTGCAGTACGGGTGTGCTCCAGGATAATATGAATACACCCAGTTCAAAGAAGCGGGTGAGGGTTGATAGCCCCTCTCCCCCCCCCCCCCCAGTTCAGAAAGTGAAAAAACAGAAAAGTTTGCTCACTTGCGTACGCTTTTGTTATTACGGACGGAGTAGAAGGATCATTTGAGAAGGTGTCACCTTTTTATATATCGAAAGGACTAGAGGGCCTTGTGGGATCACTAAGATCTGTTAAATAGTTGAGGAATGGAACACAGTTGCTGGAAACAGCGAATAGTCTGCAAGCTACCAAACTCCTGAATTACGATAAGCTCGAGGAGTTCGCCGTAAAATGCGAACTCCAAAAGTCCCTAAATTCCAGTAAAGGCGTAGTCACCTGCCGTGATGTCATGGATTTAGGGACAGACGAGCTTCGGAAGGAGTGGAAAGCAGAGAAATTGGCCGAGGTATGTCAGATCACACGAAGGGTAAATGGCAATCTTGAAAAGACTGCCACCTTCGTCCTGACGTTTGACACACAAGTATTGCCCGAGAATATCAAGGCCGGATACATAAACCTGAACGTCCGTCCGTATGTGCCGGATCAGATGCGGTGCATCCAGTGCCAGAGGTTCGGGCAAACGGCGGCGTCATGTAAGGGCAACACCACTTGTGGTAAGTGCGGGAAGGGTGATCATGAACCAGGTGATAGTTGCACGTTGCCACCGTCATGCGTCAACTGCTCCGGGTCTCACCCTTCATGGAGTAGGGAGTGTCAAGTGTATCTTGAAGAGCGCAAGATACAGGAGCTGAAGACCAAAGAGCTGATTCCTTACGGGGAAGCAAAGAAGAAGGCCAAGTTGCTAGCCACTCCCGTCTTCACAACTAGCTTTGCTAAGATGGCTTCAGCTCCCGGCAGGAAAGAAAGTGTGGCTACGCAGACGTCCGTTGCAGACATGAGCACAAGCAGAACGTGCTCATGTCAGTGCAAATGCGGTGCAAAAGCCGACAAGGACGGAACATCCAAGACCGCGGACGTCGGTAGCAACACGTCTGCGACCTCGAACACCCCAGCAGTAGTCACAAACGCCACACAAGTAGTAACAGTCAAGGTAACCACCCCTCCTATTCCATCACGTACAGTGACCCCAGTAGCAATACCATCTGCTACCAGTGGAAAAGACGACCATAGGCTCCATGGACTCACTTTATCAAATCGCCCTCTTTGTCCCCTCCCAGACTATCTACTAATTGGGAGAAGAAGGTGAAGAGGCAGCGAAAGAAAAAGAGTAGTAACGTTTTGGAAGAAAAAAATGAGTCGGAGACGTCAGCCTCATCTTCGGAGCCGGAGGAGAGTGAAATTCTGGTGGACGAGCCTGGTCCCATTCCTCATCAAGAAGTGCACCAGGACCCACCCGATCCCGGGCTGGTAAAATTTAATCGGTAAGATGGCTCCCATACTTCAATGAAATATTGACGGATTTACTGTTCACAAAGAGGAGTTGAAACTCTTAGCATGGTCTAATCCATTGTGTCTCTGTCTCCAAGAGACACATTTTAGACCAACACATCAACCTGTGCTAAGAGGTTATAACATATACCGGAAGAACGATACCAACGGTGATCGAGCAAAGGGGGAAGTGGCTGTGTTGGTCCAGGTCACTGTCCACTCCGAACTTGTAGCTCTCATCTCTCCCTTGGAAGGAGTAGCAGTAAGAATACATGGACCGGTAAAATTTACCGTATACTCCTTATATCTACCGCCATGAACACTAGTTGATTTCGTCGAACTTGCTGATTTATTGCGGCAAATTTCTCGACCCTTCCTCCTGATGGGAGACTAACGCGCACAATAGGCTGTGGGGTTCGACGACCGATTGCCCCAGAGGTCGGGAAACTTGTAGATTGTTGAAGCGAGAGGAGATTTGTATCCTTAATACCGGTCAAATGACCCATTTCACTACTGCTTCCGGTACCTCCTCTGCCATTTACCTTTCATTTTGCTCTCCTTCGATTGCGGACTCCGTGCGCTGGGAGATGGATCGCGACCTTCACGGAAGCGACTACTTCCCAATATGGCTGCATGTAGAGTTCGAACATGTACGAAGAACCACCCAACGCAAGTGGAATATGATCAGAGCTGACTGGCAGCTCAACCGCGGTTCAATCACTCTGCAATACCATCAGACCATCGAGGAGAGTATAAAACATTTTACAGAAGTGATTCACCACGCGGCTAATATCTCCATGCCTAGTAGCTCAGGAGCGCTGTGTAGAACGCCAGTCCTTTGGTGGAATGAGGAGTGTCATTCCGCCATTCAGGGACGCAGACGGGCCTTGCGCCGTTTCAGGTTGCACCCAACACCTGACAACCTCGCAACGTTCAGAGTTGCTAGAGCTAAGGCGCGTCAACTGATTAAGGAGAGCAAGAGAAGGTCATGGCAGAAATTTGTTAGTACCATTAACTATTCCACATCAGCAACAAAAGTATGGGAATCAATCAGCCTAGTATCTGGAAGGTACTTTCGATCACCAGTATCTGGTTTACTGGATCAGGGGAGTATAATCACCGACGAGGGAAGTAGAGCGCTTCTGATTGCAGAGTCGTTCGCTGCTATTACTACGTCTGCCAGACTAGAACCCCGGATTCACCAACGAAGAACTGCTGCCGAAAGACATATTCTAAGCTTCGACTCGCCGGAATTTCAGACGAACAACACCCCATTTATGTTTTGGGAGTTAGAGTCCGCCTTAAACTTCACCAAGAACTCCGCGCCAGCTCCCGCTCTGATCCAGTACCAGATGCTGAGGCATCTTAGCTGAGATGCTAAACAATAACTTCTAGGTATTTTTAACGATATATGGACCGGAGGACACTTCCCCTACTCGTGGAAAGAAGCAACTTTGATCCCTATTTTAAAACCAGGAAAAGACAAAAGGTTGCCAGGTAGTTATCGTAGCATCGCCTTAACAAGCTGCGTGGGGAAGACTCTGGAGAGGGTGGTGAATCGCCTCCTCGACTGGTGTTAAGAATCCCAAAACCTCCTGAGCCGCTTTCAGTGTGGATTCAGGAAGTTTCGTTCCACCTTGGACCCTTGGACAACCTTATCCTACTGGAAGCGGCGGTACAGGACGCCTTTATTCGCAACCAGAATCTTGTTGGCGTGTTTTTTGACATAGACAAGTTCTACGATACTACCTGGCTTTTTTTTTTTTGTCGTCCACGTCCTCAGTTATCTGCTTCATATATTCTAATCTCTGTCTTTCTCTACAGTTCTTAGCTTCGACTGTTCCCTCCACTAACAAATTAACCAATCCAGCATGTCTCAAAATATGACCTACCAGCCTGTCTCTTCTTTCTGTAAGCATCTTCCATAAACTTCTTTTCTCACACGTCATTTCCAAAAGTCATTAATATCTTACTTTATCAGTCCTCTTAATTTTCACCATTCTTCTGCAGCACCACATATCAAAATCTTCAATTTTCTTTATTTCCGGTATTCCTAAAGCCCACGTTTCGCTTCCATAAAGTGCTGTGCTCCACACAGAGTTTTAAAACGTTCTTTCTAATTCCTAGATCAATATTTGAAACTAAAAGGTTTCTCTTTTTCATGAAGGCTCTAGTTGCTAGTGCTATTCTGCTTTTAACATCATTCCTGCTTCTGCCATCGGTTGTAATTTTACTTCCGAAGTAACAGAATTCTCTTACTTCTCCTATTGCATCCGATCCTATTTATATATTTCTTCCACTAGTATTGGTATCATTTCTGCTACATTTCATCACTTTTGTCTTGCTTCGATTTATATTCAGTCCAAAATCTTCCTTCAGTATTTTGTTCATGCCATTCAGTAACTTCTCCATATCATCAGCCCTCTCTGCTAACAAGACAATGTCGTCAGCAAATCAATCGTAGCATACTGATTTTTTCTCCCTGAAAACTTATGCCACATGAAAATTTTTCTTTGTCTTTCTTCATTGCTTCTTCTATATACAAGTTGAATATTAAGGGGGATAGACTACAACCTTGTCTCACACCCTTTTTAACTGATGCATGTCTCTCATGATTCTCTACTTTTATTATAGCCACCTGATTCTTATATAGTTTATAGAGTATTCTTCTATCTCGATACTTTAGACCTGACTTCTTTAAAATTTTGAACATCTTGTCCCACCTAACATTATCAAAAGCTTTTTCTAAATCAACAAATGCCATAAAAGTATCTTTTTTTCTTGATCCGCCCCACAAGTAATAATCTTAAAGACAGAATTTCTTCCCTTTTACCGCGATTTTTCCTAAACCCAAACTGATGTTCACCTACTATCTCTTCTACTACCCTGTCCATTCTTCTCTATATTATTCTGGTAAATAATTTTGAACCATGTGTTGTTAGACTAATGGTGCGATAATTCTCACATTTGTCGGCTTGTGGTTTCTTTGGAAGTGTGAAGATGATATTTTTATTAAAATCAGTTGGAATTTCTCCTGTTTCATAACTTTATGATATCAGCCTGAATAATCCTTCGACTTCTTCATCCCCTAGGGATTTAAGAAGTTCTGCAGTGATCTCATCAATTCCAACTACCTTATTTGCTTTCAAGTCATTCGGAGCTTCATTAAATTCTGTCCTCAAAACAAGATCTCCTAAGTCATCAATGTCAACATCGCCTTCCTTTTCCATTACACTATTGGTCAATTCGTCCCCAACATACAGTTTCTCAATGTATTCCTTCCATCGATTAGCTCTGTCACCTGAGCATAAAAGAGGTTTCCAATTGGCTAGTGTTCACACCTCTTTTATTCTTTTTTGCAAGATTCTGTTTGATCTTCCTATATGCAACATATACTTTACCTACGAGTATTTCCTTTTCTACTTCTTTACACTTTTCTTGCAGCCATTTTTCTTTTGCTTTTTTACATTTCCTGTTTATTTGATTTCTAAATTACCTGTACTTCTCTCTTCCTGCTTCATCCTGAGCATTTTGTACCTTCTCCTCTGATCCATCAGCTCCAGAATTTCTTCTGTGATCCAAGGTTTTCAGGCAGCTTGTTCCCTAAAGCCTAATGTTTCTTTACCAGCTTTCTTTATTTGGGTCTTTAATGCATTCAATTCGTCTTTGGTTGAGCTCCTTTCAGAGTTATTTCTTAAACGTAAGTCTACCATTCTTGCAAATTTTTGTCTCATGCTAGATTGTTTCAGTTTATTGACTTTCAGGCTGTTCTGCTTATACTTCCTTATTCGCTTAAATTTCAGCCTACACTTCATTATTATCAAATTATGGTTGGAGTCTATGTCTGCTCCTGGGTACGCTTTACAGACTAGAACTTGATTCCTGAATCTCTGTTTGACCATGGTATAATCTAGCTGATATCTGCCTGTATCCCCAGGAAGTTTCCAGGTGTAAATTCTTCGTTCATGGGTCTTAAACAGTGTGTTAGCCACTACTAGCTTATATCTTTCACAAAATTCTAACAACCTGCTTCCTCGCTCATTTCTTTTTCCTAGACCAAAACTTCCTATAGTATTCCCCTCTTTTCCTTCTCCCACTATTGCATTCCAATCACCCATGATTATTAGATTTTCCTTTCCCTTCACATATTGGATTAATTCTTCAATTTCAAAGTATATTTTTTATATTTTTTTCGTCATCTTCCTGTGATGTTGGCATATACACTTGTACTAATATTGTATGGGATGGGCTTAGTCTCTAACCTCATCAAAATAATCCTGTAACTAAACTGTTCATCATAACTCACCCGTTTCCCTACTTTCTTGTTCATTACAAATCCTACACCAGTATCGCATTTTAAAACAACTCCATGAGTGTGGTTTTTGAGGAAATCTGCCCCGTTTTATACAGTCATTTTTATTGTGTTAGCTCAGGTTAGCGCGCTCGCGCGTTAACCTGAGCTAACACGTAACATGCTGGGATTGCCTAGCCTGATACTCCTACAGTAACCTTAATTACTGCCAGGGTGTTCTGGTTGATTAACCTAAAACTGGAGTTAAACTCTAGTTCATTCCATCTTCATTACATTAAGTTATCGCTTCACATTAGTCCCCAATTGCGATAAACGAGAGTTAACCTGAGCTTATAATAACATATCCTACCTTCATTACATGAATTAAACGTTTCACAAGCGATATTGAGTAAATGGCGCGCATAACTGTAACACCCTCGATCGAGATTTAAGTTACAGCCGCCTCGGGAATGTGAAGTACGTTAGAATTTCCATGTCTCAACGATGTCATGAGAACAACACTGTGATAATTAGTGCACATGACTATAACATCACCCTAACTTATTGCCGTGTTCTAACACTATTTATAACAAACCACAGTTCACCTATGTTGACCTAACCTAACCTGAACGTGCTCTAACCTACTATAACAAACAATATAACATTTACTAGCCTATCTAGTGATGGTGGCAGATTTTCCACCAGACAGAAAATTTGTACAGATTTCATCCTTCATGTATGGGAATTTCGTATACATGTCGTGTAATTGTTATGTCGATCAATGACTTCATTCATGGAGGAAATTTACAATTTTCCCCAATTTTTTGCTGTATTTTATCAGTTTCTTGACATTTTATCTATTTTTTACATTTTCACAATTTCTTAATGAAATTCATGAAAAGTGGCAAATGATAACTTATATCCAACACTCTTTTATGTCTTATCGCGTGTTGATGTCCATTACGATTCGGTCTTATTAAGTGGTATTATGTGATGAAGGAATAATCCACCACAAGAACTCTTGAAAAATAACTTGATAAGGTGGGAACTTGGGAGATGGGTAAAAAATAAAACTGGATAATGCACAAGATGTTTTGTTTTTATTTATACTTTTCACATGCATGTTGTATCACAAACATCATATCCACCGCACTTGCGACTTTGGCCAAACAGTGCAATTGACTGTAACACCAAGCTCGCTTGTTAACACAATGCAACAATTTAAACAGCGCAGCTGACCTGAACTTATCCTAACATAACATAAGTTATGACGGCTCGTGTGTCTACTGATGGCTAGGCATTCGATAACATTGAGCTCTGTGATGCACACATCTGTCCAGATATCATCCTTTTTCTTCTTGCTGGAAGCTGCCTTATCAGCCGAACACGCAATTTACACAGATATCACGCTTTTCTTTAGTGCATTTCAGTGATGAATACACTTCATAAAGATGCCACTTTGCTGTGTAATGCAGGCAGATGTAAATCATGACTTTTTCGTGACGTGAAATGAAATAAATTTTTTCCAACTTCTCCTATGTTTATGGAATTTTGTGGCTTAAGGTATTTTAATCATTTTTTTCACACCTTTTTTAAGGAAATAAGTGGGAAGTGACGCATAATACATGTTTACAATGTATGCTAGCGAGTGTTTGGTGTACGAAGATGCCCACTCGCGTGATGTCTATGTGGGGTCCATTACGATTCTATCTTAAGATTTTTCTGTAATTGGTGAAAACTTATGTGATGGTCGAGGACAGAATTTTGAAACTTCAGAGATGTATTTCGATCGCGTATCTGAGGAAAAGAGTATAGCTTTATACCTTTAAAGCACGTTTGTCGATGTTCACGGGTCGAACTGAAAAATATGCTGACGGATGGTTGGACTCTCCCGAAGGAAGTACACAAAGTGTGGTGTCACCGGTAGGACGACCAGCTCATTACAAGCTTATCTAACCTAATCCGATAGTATTACGTAGTACAGAGGTCCCTGTGTTTACCGTGGTATCCAAACTACCGAAACGTTTTGGTATAGTTAATATTACGCAGCAAACAATGACGAGATATTACTACATTTTACTGGCACACACTGATACGAACTAAATAACACACACATCCGTATAAACTTTATATTTCAGTAGATATGATAGTTTTCGATAATCAGAAGAAGAAAAAATCCTATCAGAGCATGACGTTACCATCATGATCCAAATGATTTAGAGGGCAAAAACTACATATAGTTGACAGTATCACAACGATATGGTATGCACTATGTATGTTATTTTTAAGGAAAAAACGGACACCCCACTCAGAAACAATATGCATGCACTAAGTCCTCATTATCGAATTCATTTAACTCCTGTATCTGATCATATTTTCTTAGTAATATAGTATTTACCGGTAGAAAACGTAATCCCCTATGCTAATATACAATTTGTAAGACATATAACTGAAATCAGCCGTTCGTGATTTTTGCAACATAGAAAGCCTCTTCTGACGTGCAGTTGTACCATCTCTGAATGTCCTTCAGCCACGAAATCCATCTCCTTCCAACAGATCTTTTCCCCTATATCTTCCCTTCAATGATGAGTTGCAGTAGCTGGTGCCTCCCACCTCGCATAATGTGTCCTAGATATTGTGTTTTCCTATGCTTTATCGTGGGGAGCAGTTCTTTTTGTTTCTCTATCCGATGAAGTACTTCTTCGTTTGAGATTTTCAGCATCTCAAGATATGTGTAAGAGACGACAATAGAAATACATTTCGAAAGCTTCAATTCTTTTCTCTAGGTACAGCTTTCACACACATAAAGAAAAAGAAATGGAGAACACATAGCAATGAATCATTCCCATTCTCAATTGCAGACTGAGATCTGATCTTATGAAATAAATTTCATGCTGATAAATTGTCTTCCGAACTGTTCTATTCTCGATTTGACTTCTTTCATGCAGTCATCCTGCTCGTCCACCACAATGCCTGAATATTTTATTGTGCACACTTTTATTGATAGGGTTATCTGGAATTTTCTCTTAGAGAAGACTAAAACCTTGTTCTTGGACAGATTGACAACCAGACCAAACTCTTCATTGTGTTGGACTAAATTGTTTCTCGCCCGATTCTATTTACTAAGTTCTCTGCAACCCTTATAAAAATATTTAAGGGGCGGTTTAATGAAAATGAAACATCTGTAGAACAACCATTTGAATGAGATTATGTTAAATTTTGTGACTTTGTTCTTTCATCTTTAGGTTGATAACTAAAGACTTCATGCGTAGAGAAACAAGAAATGCCTCTCAGAAATCATGATGGTTTTTAACGGTATTGTCGGTCCTTCGTGCATGTAACGATATGTGACTTGCAGTCAGTATCTTCGTTGTATATTTGGTGTGTGTTTTAATATTTTTATGTATCTTGGTGTACTATGATGCTCTATGTGTCTATGCATTGTAGTGTGTACAGCATACTTGCATACTTAAAAAAATTGTGACAGTGATTTGTTTCAGAAAGTTTATAAATTTATCACGAAGAACTCCACGTTTTGCAGACATTCAAATCGCAAGACTCGAGCATCCTCCAGCAGAATAAATCCCCTCGACGAGAAGAAGTCTCGATATGTCGTTGAGGTAACTAAATATTTTCCCTAGTGTCCATCACAAGTCTTAACGAAACCTTTGAAAAATGCATTTCTGTAATTTCAAAAAGCATATGAAATGTCTAAACCCGCGTCAAAATAACATGGTACAAATGTAAATTAAGTTTTCGTTAATCCGTCAATAATATTTGCTAAAAAAGGAGCTTGAGTGAGGCAGTATTCCTTGATTAATATTTTCCCCTGTTCAGACATTAATATCCCCAAGAAAACGTGCCTCTGTTGTGAATAGCGCAGGCAAAAGTTGTGAATATTTCTTCTTAGTGTATATATGTGTCATACAGCAATAAATTATCAATTATTTGCAATTGAACATGCATGGGCAAAGTATAACGCTTTATGATAGACTGCAGAGTGCTATTAATAGCATGGAACCGCTGACAAGAACATCACCCTAACTTATTGCAGTGACGTAACACAATATAACAACCCAATTTCCCTTCTCCTTTTAGATGTTGGCGGTCAACATAGCTAACTCTGGGCGTGACATTGTAGCATGGAGTAAAAAACTCTACATTGAGGTCTCACAACTCTCTATGCTTCTTTCATATCCACCTGATTTCGACAATTTTCTTAAATTCGAGACTGTAGATGTAATGTTAAAAAAGAAAACCATCCGGCTGGACACCCGTGAAACTTTCATTGAATCAATACGCCGGGAAAGTCTCCATTTGCATATCAATAAAATTGCTGTTTGTATTCAACCTCAACACTTCTTTCAACTGAAGGACGAAAGAGTTAAGACTAAGCCGTGATATCAGTAAAAGTGATACCAGCATATTAAATACTTTTCCAAAACCAACAAGCGATGTAATGGTTAACTTTGCTATCATTCGGTGTCATCGAGTCATCTGACTCTTGAAATCTCTGCAATCGAATATTCTATAAGTAAGAATTCACATATACCCTTGTGAAAACTAACCGTGCTATTAATTTCTATAAGTGGAATCGGGGAATATGTGATAATCTGTGGATCTGTTAGCTTGGCCTATTAAACACACAGGTTCTGCTCTGTAGGAAGGTTAATTCTTAATACTACAAGGCATGTTAATGTGGACAGTGAACTGGGGCAGCGGACGGTACACTCCAGATGGTAATGCATATGAATTAGGCTGACGAAGCGATTTTAAATAAGTCTGGTGTAAGGAATCGTGTTTCTTAGAGGGTGTTTTTTTTTTTTTTTTTTCCTCTTCCTCTCTGCTATCTCACTACACTTCCCACTTTTGTATGTGTTGCCGGCCGACTTCTGCTATACCTGCTGCCGGTCCCAGTGGAGGGATAATATATTCAAAGTAGGGGTCAGCGGATTCAGTCTGGCGGAGCAGTAAATAGCGCTAAACAATAATATTTCGTATCACGGAAATAAGCGAACCGATTTTTTTGGGGTTAATTTCTCTGTTCTTGTCAGAAAATTTAGTTGTCTTTCATACGTCGTAAGACTATTTAAAGATTAAAAGTTGCGTTACCTGTTTTAGAACTTCAAACCCACGACCACCTTACTAAGAGGAAAAAGGCGAATATTAGACTATAATTTCAATCTTAATCAATTGAATTAAGTACAAAATCGTGATTAATGAATAATTTTTGAAAAAATCGATGAATTTGTGAATATCTAATATTTTTAGTATAGAAAAAACGGCCATGTAATTGAGAAATTTTTATGCGCAGCGCATACACTCCAGAATTATATCTGCAAGCTGTGGTCAGGCGCGCACGTGGGTAGTTAGCATAAATGGTGCCGCGGATAGCATTGCCTGAAATTATTACGTAACCCACGCAACGACCCCTTTGGGAAGGGAGGGGGGGGAAATACAGGCGGCAACTTCTTTGAGGCTTAGGGGTGGTGCCGCCCTCACTAGTATATTATTATTTACTACATTTAGACGATCTGAGCTCACACCTCCTTCCATAACACGGCCCCTCAGTCAGGCTAAGAAATGGCACGTGGCACCGGTCTCATTTGAATATCATTTATTACCCCTTTGAGTTACGTTAGTGCTGTACGACATGAGCTCACACCTGCGTCCATGAAAAGGGACCGATCCTCATTAGTATACAATTCACGACCCATAACTTGTGTTAAGAAGTGGCACGTGGCCTCATTTGCATATTATTCCCATTTACGACCCCATTTAGACGATTTATGATCCGGGGGTCACACCTGCGTCCATGAAAAGGGACTGACCCTCATTAGTATACAATTCACGACCCATAACTTGTGTTAAAAAGTGGCACGTGGCCTCATTTGCATATTATTCCCATTTATGACACCATTAAGATGATTCAATACCAGGTGGCGATCCCTTGGGTTGGGGTTCCGCTGTGACGTGGGTGGTCCTGATGATTAATGGCCATTTTGACAGCTAGAGGATTTAAGATCTGAGCTCACTTTCGCGTCCATAAGAATACATGGGGTATTTTGGTCCAGGGTATGAGCTCACTCCCGCCTCCATACACTACTCACATCCATACTATTGCATAGGAGGCTTACGAATAACAAAGGTGTACTTGTTGAGGAGTTTCTCACACAACATAATCTGGTGATAGTGAAGATGCCTTCCCTACTGACAACCTATTCTTCAGCATAAGGGGAGTCGAATAAAGATGTAACTTTGTGTACTACTGGCATAAAAGGAATCGTGAGGGAAGTAAAAGGTGAATAGATTTCAAGTGACCATCACTTCATCCTGTACAAGCTGATATCTGCTCAGATTGTGGAAAGCAGCTCCACATTAAAAGGGTTCAACCTAAAATCGGCAAGCTGGGAAAAGTTCGACGACACTTTAAAGCAGAAATGCATCAGAGACGCCATACAATACTACTCCACGCTTTCCCTGGAACAAATGGTGGTGAAACTTCAAAAAGACATCACCGATATATGCACTCAGTCCGTGTGGAAAATTCAAAGGAAACCCTGCACTGCATCATGGTGAGAGGAAGGTCTTATCAGAATGTAAACATAGTCAATTCCAGAACGCAGGGCCCGCTCTAGCGGTTTTGCTGCCCTGGAAAAATAGACAATTTGCCGCCCCTTAAGATCATGTAGAATAATATATTTAAAAAAAACCAATGTTTAATCGAATAAAATATTTTATTTAAATTTTAATAAAATCATATATTCATAAATAAACGTATTATTGAATTTTGATCTAGCGGCACAAAATAGAGAAATTAATTATGAAATATCTGTACATAGCCACAAATTAACCATATTTTTAAATGCTATTACAGATGGATATTAACACACAAACAATCTAAATGCCATTATTTTGAAAATAAAACGAGATTACATCAAATACGCTAAAATCACAAAAACAACTTTTTTTCTTACTTTCAGTTTGCGAATTTTTTATTACATCTTTAAATTTGGTTACTTCATCAGCAATTTCATACTCAATTGCCAAAATGGCTAAATCATTAAATTATCAATTTCTTGGTTTTCGTAAATGCTTTTTTTTTTTTTTTTTTTAGTGTGTGTCGCTGCCACAAGGGCTCTGTTTGTGCATGTCCCGCTACCGTGGTAGCTCTACTGCTAAGTGTCACTTGTATTGGATAGGTTGGTTTGGGGACTCTTTTTATTTGCGCTTTGAGGGGAAAACATGGCTATGGTCGTCTAGGACGACCTTATGTGAAAAACCCCTACAGTTTTCTTATGTATCATACCAGTTTATTCAGGCTGGTATATAATGCTTAATGGTACTCTGTGCGAGTGCCAGTGCCTTGGCATTGCTGTACCAAGGGTATGGAGCCTGTCGTCTATGTCTCTGTAGTTTTCAATTCGGCGATAGAAGTTCTCGGTTTGGCGGAATATTTCCGTTCTGATTTTTTCAGTATCTGTCTCATTGTGTATGTGGGCTGTTGAGGTGAATCTAGGCGTTCTTAGGATTGTCCTGAGGCACCGGTTCTGGAGTCGTTGTAGGTATTGGATGTTATAGTTCGCCGCCGTTCCCCAGACCTGGCATCCATACAGAATGAAGGGGCGAATGACAGATTTGTATAGTCTGAGTTTTGTTGTGGTTGTAAGTTCAGTGCTGTTCAGTACTGGAAAAAGGTTTTGGATAATTGCCAAGCCATGTCTTCGTCTCTCTAGGATGTGGTTGCGGAAGAGGAGCTTGGAATCAAGCGTTATACCGAGGTATTTTGTTTCCTTCTTCCATTCAATTTCTTGGCCCATTATTTTTAGTTTTCTTGTGAGTACTGGCCTTCTTTTGGTGAAGAACACTGCTGAACATTTTGTTGCGTTGACTTTTATTTTGTTAATACGGCACCATTTGTCGAAAAGGTTGAGGCCTCGTTGCATTCGGTTGATTGTCACTTCGGGTTTGCTGCCTGTCGAGTATATTGTTGTGTCATCTGCAAACTGTGCGAATTTGATGAAGGGTGATGCTGGTGGATCGTTTACATAACAGTTTAACAGGATTGGTGTGATTGGAGACCCCTGGGGGATTCCCGCCGGGATAGAGTGTAGTGCGGACCTTTGACCATCAACGGATACATAAAATTTCCGGTTAGTGAGGTAGCTTCCGATTAACTGGATGTAACAGTGGCGGATGGTCGTCTGTGTTCTTAGCTTGGTGATGAGGTTGGCGTGCCACACCTTATCGTACGCCTTTTCTATGTCCAAGAACACAGCGGCCGTCGAGTTTCTCATGTTAAATCCCCTTGTTACATCTTCAGTTAACCGGACAAGCTGGCTTGTGCTACCCACTCGGCTTTGGAAGCCGAATTGCTCAATGCCGCCTCTAGGCTTATGTTAATTCTCTTGAGCAATAGGTGTTCTAGTACCTTAGAGGCGGCGGGGAGTAGGCTGATTGGCCTGTAACTGCTTGGGAGTCGCTGGTCTTTCCCCCTTTTGGGGATGGCCATGACCTTCGCGACTTTCCAGCTGTCTGGGTAATATCTTTCCAACATGCAGGCGTTGAATATTTTGGTTAGGAGGACTATGCCTTTGGTCGGCAGGTTTTTTAAATGCATATTGGTGATTTGGTCTGCCCCCGGGGACTTGTTTTTGTGAAGTTTCTTTATCACTCCGCGGACTTCTCCTGGTATGGCGAGCTCGGGTTCGTCCTCTGGTGGTGCCTCCATAATGTCTTGGTCCGTTTCTCTGATATGATCGGCCGTCTGTTTTTCAACATCTGTTAGGTTGTATTCCACCTCGGTTTATTGTGCCGCAAAGTGCTCCGCCAGGACTTCTGCCTTCTCCATTGGCAGAAAGCATGGCCCGGCTGGTCCATTGATCGCTATGTTTGATTCTCTCGGCTGTTTAATTGCCCGCACCAGTTGCCAGGCTTCTTTGTTTTGAAGTGTGAGCTGTGACATTTTCGTTTCCCACTGTTGAGTTTTTAGTTCTTGCAAGCACCCTTTCAACTCCTTGGTTAGCAGTCTGTACCTTTGCTTGTCTCGAGGGTCGCACCGTAAATGCTTAGCAAGGTGTTGTATACATCTCCCAAATGAAATTTTAAAGGGTTTAATGCCTCTATCCTACTCTCCCATCTAGTGTCACTCCATGTTTTCAAAGTTGAACCCTGAACATGCTTTAAAAGTATTGCCCACCGAAAAGTAGATGCCGAAAAGAATAAATATATTTTTTGGACCATGTTGAAGAAATTAGCGGCTTCCAAGGATGCTTTTGCCATTAATAATAAGATTGAGAGCATGGCTACTACACGGAACATTGAATGCTCGCGAATTATATTGTTGAATTCTAGATTGCACTCCTGCTTTATTGCCCTTCATATTGGACACGTCCCTGCCCTCTGATATCTTGCAAATTTCAACCAAAGTCATTAAGTTCTCCAACTATAATATCAGACATTCGTTTTCCTGTAGATCTTTCGACTGTTAAGAAGCCTTAAAAGCTTTCAATAATTTTAATTTCAACAGCAGGATTAAATTTATTGGTTGAAACATATCTGATTTCAAGAGTAATTTGCTGTATCCAACTAAAGTCAGGAGTACAATTGAAAATTATGGAAAAATATTTTATTTTTTTTATTTCATTAATAACATGAGACTTTACACTTTGATTCAGATCTTCTATCCCGGTTTTTATATTTTTCCCAAGATATCGAGCTTTCTTCTCTACTTTTTGGAGCACTCAACGGACGTGCTCTTCCATAATGGGATCGTATTCAGACAGTAACTCAACTACGTATTTTTAAGAAATTACCGTTATTATGTTCAAACAACTTGTCACTTGTATCTTGAAAAACCAGACAACTTTTACCAAGCATTTTGGTAATTGCATCTATTCTTTGAAGCACCTCATTCCAATGATCTATTTCGGCATTAATAACTCTTTGATTGGCAGCATCTACATTTTTACAACAATTTAATCTTTCGTTCATTTCTAGCCATGATTTTTGTGCCGGAATATGATTTTTCGAAATTTCATGCTCTTTTAAATTTTCGTCGAGGTGCTTCCAATTTTTAAAACCCTCCTTTGAGATAGAACTAACTAAACAGCCAAAATTTTGCAACAGAAGCAGTAAACGCAGTTTTCTGAAAGATAGTAGCTAATCTCGCAATATTTGTTCTCCGTTGCTTAAAGTTCGTGCATAATATTTTGCGCTAAAATGTCGACCTGTGTCATTGGAAGGAAATGTGCAATTATGCAATAGTTTGGGTGGTCCTTGCCGTACTAAAAATCTTCTTACGGCTTCTCGTAAAATTCTTGGCCACAAAGTTTTAGAACGCCTTCTGTGAGTCTCACGTTGGTATCAGTTCCAATTGGTTTAGAAACTTCGTTCATTTGTTTGCTATTATTCTCTAACGATTCTGTACTTCTTTTCTATCCCGACCTGATATTGGATTCTAAGATTAGTTTTGGTAAACCCTGAATACAGTATATTTTTTTAACGCGCCAGATTGATTCTGCCTTTCCACTTCCTTTCCAAACCTTCTTTATTTGTACTGGTAACCAGATAGTTTTCTTTGACCGTCAGACATTTTGGAAGAGGCACGCACGTAACTCAAACAATGTGCACTATAAAATAATATAAAAAGTAAATATTTATCCTTGTTCTAAATAAGCTAAAACTATAACCAAGATAAATTACTCTCAGTCGATATAAAAAAATATTTATGCACAGCACAAAATATTTTCCATACTCTGTGAACATAAAGAAAGTCTAGTGTTACTACGCAGTCAAAGCTTATTCGCGGGGGATACTATCCGTAAATTTGCTGCAAATACAGAAACCGTGTATACAGAATGGCAATTTCTATAGGCATAAACGGAATACGTTCCAAGTTCACAAAAAAAAATAATAATAATAATGATGTTGTGGAGTGATTGTCGCGCAATGAACTAATTAAACCAACTGACAAAGTTATTCACATTCACTAAAATAGTTAATGAATTTCTTTTTGTTGAAACGGTTTACAAATGCAGCAATTAGAGTATCTGGAAACCGCATTCGTATATATAATAAGCATCCTGGGTTGTTATATATTAGCAGTTAACATTCGAAATTGAATATACTAATGGTATGTGAAGTTAACTAATCGGTAATTAGCAGCTGGTAATATTATTTATTTATTAACGATTATAAGTACTGTCCCACACCCAATAAACTACAGTTTTTTCACAAGCGATCAAAGCTAGCGTATGTAATTTAACCCAACCATAACACTTACAATGCCTGTACATAATTTATACAACAAATCTGTGAGGCTCGGATTACGAGAAGAAATTTTTATGCATATTATTCGATTTCGATTTCCAATAACTAAGATCCATATTGATTTGGTTCATCAATTCAATAAAATAAATACTCAGCATCTCCCGCCAACCACTATCGATGTATTAGAGGCTAACTGCAATTGCGCGTCTAGTAACTTGTGGGCAGTATAACGTCGGAATCAGTGCAGGTAGCCGAGAGTAGTGTGGAATTGTCTGTTCTCGGCCAAAAGATACATTGTATCAATCTATTGTTCTATTGTTCTCCCCCCTCCCACCTGTCAATCATTTTCACACCTCTATTGTTCTCCCCCCTCCCACCTGTCAATCATTTTCACACCTATTGTTCTCTCCCCCCTCCCACTTGACTTCAGGGCCACTTGACTAACCACTTGACATGAGGGCCACTTGACTAACCACTTGACATGAGGGCCACTTGACTAACCTCAGTTACACCCCTATTGTCCTTGACCACGCACCCCTCTAGCCGCACCAGGTGTGACGCAGCCGTTGCCAGACCACTTGAGCGAGCAACTGGACTTTCGGACAGATGTCGACATGCCGCTCCTTTTTCGAACGAGGAATTCGCGGAGGTATTTGCCAGTGCGTGCCGAGGCAAATAACAGGTACATGCCGAGGCAAAATAACACGTACATGCTGCGGCGGTGGGGGCGGGCGCCGCCACGTGGTTCGCCGTCGGGTTGGCCACGTTGTCTATACACACACACACATCGCGCGGCAAGCGGCGGTTGAACCGAGGCAAGTGCCGCGGCAAGCGGCGGCTGAACCGCGGCAAGTTGCCGCGGTGCGGCAACATGCCGCGGCTGAGTCCCGCTGCAGGAGTGACGTTGCGGCCGCACGGCGCCGCGGCGCAGCTCGTCGCTGTGGTTGCAGCACCTTCGGCGGATGCATCCGTGCGGCAGCCGTCAAACGCGACAGCCACAAACACCGCAGGGAGTGTAATGCCTCTTCAGTCGTCTCACATCATGATCTTTACAGGCGACAGAGGATTGAACGAAGGAACGGGAGAGAATTCAACTATGGTCCTTTGCGGGAACCACCCCGGCATTCACCTGGAGCGATTGCGGAAAAATCTTGTAAAATCGAAACGTGGTTGGCCGGACGGGTATTTCAAACCGCGTCGTCCTAAGTTCCAGACCAGTACAACCTGTATCAATCCAATTGCGTATAGGAACGGAGCACACTTACCTTATTTCACCTGTCTAATGTTGATGGCTGCAACGTTGTATGACAATATGGATGCTCAGACAGGGGTTCGAACCAGAGCCAACCTCACCTTCACCACCCTAGTACCAGCTGTCGATTCTATTGCTCATTTGCCAGGCCATATTCGCCTGGAGTGATTTGAGGAAAAACGAGAATATGGATGCTCAGACGGGGATTAGAACCAGAGCCCTCCTAAATGTGCGGTCATTGCGTGCCAGTATGGCGTTACACCTCGTTGTCATTAGAGTCGCGGAAACGGCGACCTGGGGTGAATCTGAATATGGATGCTCAGACGGGGATTCGAACCAGAGCCCTCCTAAATGCGCGGTCATTGCGTGCCACCTCGTTGTCATTAGACTCGCGGAAACGGCGACCTGGGGTGAATCTGAATATGGATGCTCAGACGGGGGTTCGAACCAGAGCCAACCTCAGCTTCACCACCCTAGTACCAGCTGTCGATTCTATTGCTCTTTTGCCAGCCCATATTCGCCTGGAGTGATTTGAGGAAAACGAGAATATGGATGCTCAGACGGGGATTCGAACCAGCGATCATTGTTTGACGGCATTCAATGGACGGGAATAAGCAATATACTCTATATTGAGCGCTTAATAAAATGCGATTTAAACCAATGAGGTTTCTTTCTTAAGTTAGGAATGTCTTTAAACATACGACGAAACACATTTCTGAAAGCTCATTTAACGTAATATTAAGCACGTCATTTCTACCCCAATCACACTAAGTACGATGATAAAATTTATATAGCGTTGATTGTAAAAAACTGAGCTTTCTATTTACCTAAAAATACTTTTTAAAAAACTGCTATTTCCGATAGCTGATAACAAATTTCGTTCGCTGAGCCAGAGGCTGAGCCCCCAAGGAGGGTCGAGTCTCACTCTCACACAATGCTTCCTTTTGTCATCGCCCACTCGAACGCGCCAGCTGCACAGCCCTATAGACTCAACTTCATTTCGCGTAATATTAAGCTTTTAATTTCTACTCTTGGCATAAAGCGAGAAAAAAAATGTTTATATCGCGATAATTCTATGAAAATAACCTTTCCAATTAAACTATAATATTTTTTAAAAAACTTGTACTTCTGATAGTTGATCTTAAATTTGGGGCTCTGAGCCACGCTTTGTATTGCTGGGGGGTGAGGTTTCTATAGCGTATGTGCCTTTACTGCGGGGCGTTTTAATATTCCAAAAAATATATGAGGCGGTGGGGGGGCGGGCTTGGCCACGTTGTCTACACACACACACACACATCGCGTTAAATGCGCGGTCATAGCGTGCCAGTATGGCGTTACACATTGGACGGGGGATAAGAACCAGAGCCCTCCTAGATGCGTGGTCAGAGCGTGCCAGTATGACGTAACTGGCAGAAATTCGGCAATGACCTTTTGAACAAACCAAGGCGAAAATTCAGATGTGGGTGCCCAGACAAGGATTCGAAACCGCATCTTCCCGAATGCGAATCTCATGTGTATTAGTGTCAGGCCACGAACTAAGGGATCACCATCGTAAGTGGATAAATTATTAGCGTACCAGTATGGCTTTACACCTCGTCAACATCGACATCATTAGAGGCGGGAAAAGGTTTGATGCAGGGAACGGTCACCTGGAGTGATATGGGGAAACCATGGAAAACAAGAATATGGATGCTCAGACGGAGATTCGAAACAGCGCCCTTCTGAATGCATGGTCAGAGCGTTAACACTCACCCACCACGCTCGGTAATTTTCGTGGACAATACTGAAAAATATCTATTCTGAGAAGTAATTTTTTTTTTGCATGGTGCTTCGATAATTATGAAATTTCCAAACATCTGAAATGAATGGTTACGCAAATATTGCTGCTACCAGAGACGCAGGGAAATAGTGTGAACTTTGACAAAATATCTTTAGCTGGGGCGCTGCATGTTAGAGACTAATACAGTAACTCTAATCAACTACACAATCTTGCTACTTTTCCCGTTTCTTTGGCAGAGGCATATTGCATACTGTACGGATATTGAGTGACCAAGACTTACTAACTGCGATAAGTTCGGCGAAAGACGTTTGTGACGGCCAGTGTTTTGGACAAAGTTTTGTGCATTTTCTTACGGCTCATACCGAGCGTGGTGGGTGAGCGGTTAACAGGGAAATAGTGTGAACTTTGACAAAACATCTTTAGCTGGGACGCTGCATGTTAGAGACTATTACAGTAACTCTAATCAACTACACAATCTTGCTACTTATCCCCGTTTCTTTCGCAGAGGCATATTGCATACTGTACGGATATTGAGTGACCAAGACTTACTAACTGCGATAAGTTCGGCGAAAGACGTTTGTGACGGCGAGTGTTTTGGACAAAGTTTTGTGCGTATTCTTACGGCTCATACCGAGCGTGGTGGGTGAGTGGTTAACTCTCTGGCCTCGCATTCGGGAGGACGCGGGTTGGAACCCCCGTCCAGGCATCCAGATTTGGGTTTTTAATGGTATACTTAAATCATTCCAAGCGAATGCCGGGGTGTTTCCTTCAAAAAGGCGATGGCTGAATACCTCCCCGCTCCTTGTCTCCAGTCACATCCCGCCTCTAATGACCTCGACTTTGACGAGGCGTAAAGCCATAAGTAAAAAGAAAAAAAAATCTTAAGCCCAGTACGTTTTCCTTTACTTTAGAATTACCGTTAATATTTTCTATTGTAGAGACTAAATGCTGATCAGTGCAGAAATGATTACATTCGTCCACGTTTCAGACGATTCAGGTTTAATTTCGAGACTGGTTGATGAATTTTTAATGTTCGGCAGTGTCATACAGGTAATTTCGTGTATTTTTCTTCAATGCATTCCACACTTACACTGATCGGCCGGAACATTATAACTACCAACCGACTATCGATATAAACCCGTCCAGGTGAAAGCAGCGTCACGAGGAATGGCTGCTAGTCAGACACACGCATGCTGCATGTACTATCAGTGAGCGCGCTATCAGTGTTTAAAATGGGAAAGGCTTGCGATCTATCTAAGTTTTGACCCATTGCAGATTGCGATGGCCCAGAGGCTCGGCACGAGCATTACGGAAACTGCACTATATATCGGGTGTTCGAGCAGTGTTGCGGTGAGTGTCTTTAACAAGTGGCGAAACGAAGGTGACACCATGTCCTAACGTCGAGTAATTGGGTGGCCATCCCCCTATTTCACATGTCGGACGTCGTAGGCTGGGCAGACGTAAAACAGGACAGGCGGCGGGCGAACTGTGACGGAACTAACATCAGACTTTAATGTTGGACACAGTACAAGTGTACCTGAACACACAGTGCACCGAACACTCCTAACGATGGGCCTCCGCAGCCGACGACCCATGCATGTGCACCACGACATCGGCAACTGAGACTGAAATGGGCACGATACCATCGTCACTGGACGTTGGCGTAGTGGCATATCGTTGCATGGTCTGATGAATTCCGATACCTTCTTCATCATGCCGGAGTAAGGGTGCGAGCTGGTCGTTTTCTACGGGAAAAGCTTCTTGTCACCTGTACTGCGGGGAACATTCACGTGGGAGCTCGTGCAAGGCACTGTGACGACCGATAAGTATCGTACACTGGTTGCAGACCATGTACAGCACAAACCTTCATGACGATCATGTTTCCCAACGGCTGTGACATTTTTCAACAAGATAATGTGCCATGTCACAAGGCCAGAAGTGTAACTTAATGGTTCGAGGAACACAGTGGCGAGTTGTAATTGATGTACTGGCTCGCCCAGCTCGCCAGATCTGAACCCGATCGAACACATCTGGGGTGTGATTTGGGGAAGGCTTGCGATCTATCTAAGTTTGACCCATTGCAGATTGCGATGGCCCAGAGGCTCGGCACGAGCATTTCGGAAACTGCACTATATATCGGGTGTTCGAGCAGTGTTGCGGTGAGTGTCTTCAACAAGTGGCGAAACGAAGGTGACGCCATGTCCAAACGTTGAGTGGTTGGGCGGCCACCCCTTTTTACACATGTCGGACGTCGTAGGCTGGGCAGACGTAAAAACAGGACAGGCGGCGGGCGAACTGTGGCGGAACTAACATCAGACTTTAATGTTGGGCAGAGTGCAAGTGTACCTGAACACACAGTGCACTGAACACTTCTAACGATGGGCCTCCGCAGCCGACGACCCATGCATGTGCACCACGACATCGGCAACTGCGACTGAAATGGGCACGAGACCATCGTCACTGGACGTTGGCGTAGTGGCAGATCGTTGCATGGTCTGATGAATTCCGATACCTTCTTCATCATGCCGGAGTAAGGGTGCGAACTGGTCGTTTTCTACGGGAACAGCTTCTTGTCACCTGTACTGCGGGGAACATTCACGTGGGGGCTCGTGCAAGGCACCGTGACGACCGATAAGTATCGTACACTGGTTGCAGACCACGTACAGCACAAACCTTCATGACGACCATGTTTCCCAACGGCTATGACATTTTTCAACAAGATAATGCGCCATGTCACAAGGCCAGAAGTGTAACTTAATGGTTCGAGGAATACAGTGGCGAGTTGTAATTGATGTACCGGCTCACCCAGCTCGCCAGATCTGAACCCGATCGAACACATCTGGCATGTGATTGAATATGGCGTCAACCAAACGAGGTGAAACAACGTATATGCATGTAGAAACTGACATTACATGGAAGGCAGACTGCATTCATATAACTTTCGTGGATTAGGAACATGAAAACAGGTAAAACATCACCACAATTAAGTAATTTCACTATACGAAAGATGTCATCGGTTTAAATGGTTAGAAGGTATCCATCATGCCATACGATGTGCATTGAGTGCATCCACCAAAATAGAAAAACCCACGGCATGATGCGGTGTATCGTCATAAATGAAACTCGTTCTGTTCACGACCCTATATGACAACTCGAGTAGTACATCTGATATATCTGTCGAAAGTCACACTAAAGTATTTGAAGCTGAACTAAACAGAGCATGCAGAAGATGACAACATCACAAGTTTACGACCCTCCGCAAGGCCGAAACATAATGCGCTCAACTCCAGACGAAACATAAAATATGTTACATATCAGTTAGTATGTGCCACTTTCGATGAATTTCATTTAAAAAAGTGTCAAACAACGATCGCTGGTTCGAATCCCCGTCTGAGCATCCATATTCTCGTTTTTCCTCAAATCACTCCAGGCGAATATGGCCTGGCAAATGAGCAATAGAATCGACAGCTGGTACTAGGGTGGTGAAGGTGAGGTTGGCTCTGGTTCGAACCCCTGTCTGAGCATCCATATTGTCATACAACGTTGCAGCCATCAACATTAGACAGGTGAAATAAGGTAAGTGTGCTCCGTTCCTATACGCAATTGGATTGATACAGGTTGTACTGGTCTGGAACTTAGGACGACGCGGTTTGAAATACCCGTCCGGCCAACCACGTTTCGATTTTACAAGATTTTTCCGCAATCGCTCCAGGTGAATGCCGGGGTGGTTCCCGCAAAAGGACCATAGTTGAATTCTCTCCCGTTCCTTCGTTCAATCCTCTGTCGCCTGTAAAGATCATGATGTGAGACGACTGAAGAGGCATTACACTCCCTGCGGTGTTTGTGGCTGTCGCGTTTGACGGCTGCCGCACGGATGCATCCGCCGAAGGTGCTGCAACCACAGCGACGAGCTGCGCCGCGGCGCCGTGCGGCCGCAACGTCACTCCTGCAGCGGGACTCAGCCGCGGCATGTTGCCGCACCGCGGCAACTTGCCGCGGTTCAGACGCCGCTTGCCGCGGCACTTGCCTCGGTTCAACCGCCGCTTGCCGCGCGATGTGTGTGTGTGTGTATAGACAACGTGGCCAACCCGACGGCGAACCACGTGGCGGCGCCCGCCCCCACCGCCGCAGCATGTACGTGTTATTTTGCCTCGGCATGTACCTGTTATTTGCCTCGGCATGTACCTGTTATTTGCCTCGGCACGCACTGGCAAATACCTCCGCGAATTCCTCGTTCGAAAAAGGAGCGGCATGTCGACATCTGTCCAAAAGTCCAGTTGCTCGCTCAGGTGGTCTGGCAACGGCTGCGTCACACCTGGTGCGGCTAGAGGGGTGCGTGGTCAAGGACAATAGGGGTGTAACTGAGGTTAGTCAAGTGGCCCTCATGTCAAGTGGTTAGTCAAGTGGGAGGGGGGAGAGAACAATAGGTGTGAAAATGATTGACAGGTGGGAGGGGGGAGAACAATAGAACAATAGATTGATACAATGTATCTTTTGGCCGAGAACAGACAATTCCACACTACTGCCGAGGTCAGGTGTAACAGCCCCCACCTACCGCGCTTTTGTCGTTGTGCGCTTATGTCGCATATCCAACTAAATAACAGTTTAATCGTAGATGTACTTACCTTTAGAAATTATGTAATCCTGAAGTAAATTTTATGAACTTCCACTTATCACTAATAACATATAGTAAGACTAATGCTGTTGTGTAATGAAATCACTTTTATAATTAACAATAATAAGCAAGTTGAGAAAACAAAAGTAGAAATAGCGTTCTACTCGCGTGCTAAGGCCCAATCCACACCTATATTGCATTGCCACAGTGTAGATATGGTGGTTTCGGTGATTTTTTTTTCTGGTCCAGTCCAGATCTCACCCTGACCTCCTCACATTTGAGGTACAATATCTCGAGAACTAAGCAAAATATCAAAATAATTTATTCTTTATTTTCGATTTCTATCGTTAAGTTGCGTATGAATTCATCGTCAAATTTGGATATGGCGAACGTTTTCTTCTGGTCCAGGCCGCATATCAACCTAACCACGTCAATTTTGCGGTACAATATCTCGAGAACTAAGCGAGATATCAAAAACATTTATTCTTTATTTTCGTTTTGTATCGTCGTGTTACATAAGAATCTATCATCAAATTTGAATTTAGGGACATGTTTCTTCTGAATTTCAACTATAAACTCCACTCTTTTGAGACAGTATATCTCGAGAACTAAGCACGATATCAAAAAAATTATTCTTTATTTTTGATCTGTCTCGTCGAGTTACATAATAATCCATCATCAAATTGCGGTGCCACGGTTGTCTTATGATTCCCTTGAGGTTTTTGTGCGTATTCCCCTTGTTTCTCCGGCCAAGCAATATGGCGGCCTCCCAACCCCACTTCTCTCTACGCGGTTTCACTCCAGTACGCGGTGAAGGTCCCTTGCGTCGTCTCCATATATTCGTTCCTCCATGGGCCTAAGTATCCAAGATCGATGACCAGCTTTGCATTTCAGGAAGTCAGTGTAGAAGATATGTTTTTAAAAAAATCAACCAATTAAATAATCGTAAATGCCTAGACATATATGGTACTCAGGGGCGCCCATGCCGCGGCCCCCCCCCCCCTCCCTAGTTCTCGGGGAATATATATAGTGTTCAAGGTTAAAACATTAACTGCTTTATTTATTTTGTTTTATACAAGCGACTATCTTTTATTTATTCTTTTAGTCAATCTGATATGTAATAATACAATATTTACTTGCTAGTTTAGCATAACTGCTGTATAATGCTGGTTCAAATCAACCGCCAATCAAGCAATATTATTATACCTTCGCGCTACGCTAGGAAACGCACATTTTATGTTGTACATCGCGCTCGCAGTCGACGTGAGGCACCGAGTGCATATATACAATATACGCCGACATTGCTATTCTTCAGTGGTTTGAAGAAAGTAAGAGACATCGTCACAACCTTGATCTTGCCCCTGTCGACCCTCAACCGGCAATACCACCGTGTTTATTCATTGCCAGTATCAGACTTCATATTTTCTCTCAATATTTTGTGAGTATACTGTCACATTGATCTCGCAAAATAGTGGCTCACTCGTTCTGACCTAATCGAGTCAGAAATATTTATTTCAGGGATGGATATCAGGAATTTCTTTGGAAAAATAGGTGATACTGCTACACAGAAAAGGAACCTCGATGACTCAATAAAAGTTCCAGACCCAATACCTTCGATAGTGCGTCCCACAACTACTTCTAAATTCTCAACACCAACTCCTGACTTCACGTTGCAACAATGTCCTTCCACCATTAGCCCTGAGTCTGCTGATATCATTATTCCTGATGCTATTGACATGGATGACGTCAACCCGCCCGCTTCAGTTTCCACCGTTAACAATCCAGAGTTCGTTAGTAGTTCATTAACAGTTAATCACAGCTTTGATTTAGGTGAATACATAAATGATTCAGTGTCAGACGAAGTCAAGTATCAATTAATAACAAACATACTTGCTCTAAATATGACTTATGATTTCAAAAAGGACATTGATGAGAATTTTTTTTTCAAAAGGCCTTTTCAAAAAACTTGGCTACAAAAGTACTCATGGCTAGTATACTCGCCCAAGTTGAAGGGAGGTCTTTGTAAGTTTTGTAGTCTTTTCAAACCTGTTTTAAAAAGATGAATATTTGGTGCTTTCGTGATAAAGATTACAAACATTTTCATGAAGATGCTCGAGGCAATGAAAAGACCAGTAGGCATCTAGAATCTACGAGTAAGGCTAAAAGTTTTTGTGAGTCCTTAGAAATGAGAAAGAAAAACGTGATCGAACAGTTAGATAGTGGGATCACGGAGCTTGTAAATACCAACAGAAAAAAACTGAAATCAATTCTTGCTACTTTAATTTTCTGTGGCACTCATGACATATCCATCAGAGGAAAGAATTCAAGCGAAGGAAACTTTCAGGATTTACTTTTGTTTAGAGTAAGTGCGGGGGACAAAGTGTTGGCGGATCATATGCAAAACTATTGTGGAAAAGCGAAATATACATCACACAGAGTGCAAATCGCTCCGTGATACAAAACGAGATTATTGATGAGGTAAACAGATCATCAGCGTTTTCATTACTGGCAGATGAAACGGCTGACATTAGTGGAAAAGAGCAACTGTCTGTGGGAGTACGATTTGTAGACGAGAAAGATAACTCTACAGTAAAAGAAGAATTTTTAGGGTTTACGGAGCTTATTACATTGGATGCTGAAGGAATTTCTTCATCTATTTTAAATTTTGTTGAAAAATTAGGGCTTAATATGAATAAGTTGATTGACCTTGGCTTTGATAGCTGTTTGACAATGGCAGGCCATGAAACTGGAGTGCAGGCCAGGATCAGAGAGAAGTATCCTTCAGCTGTCTATTTTCATTGTGCATCGCACAGACTGAACTTAGTTGTCAATGATCTTAACAGTGTCCAGGAAATTCGTTACACAATCGGAACGATAAAAGAAGTTATTAGGTTCTATAGAGAAAGTCTATTGCGTAGGAAAACAATACCTAATATTCCACTGTTTTGTGAAACTAGATGGTCCCATAAATATAAATCAATCAGGATATTCAAAGAAAACTTCTTGGTAATAAAGGATAGTCTGAATCACCTGGCATATAACAGTGAATACAATCAAGACACTCGATCACATGCCAGCCAACTTGATTGTGCAACATCAACTACATTTATCGTTTGTCTACACATTATATCGAGGTATTCTTCATATCTGGAACCAATAGTGAACAAACTCCAGAGTACTGATATGGATCTCCACTCAGTTAACACATTCGTCAACACCGACTTGATAGCCAATTTACAAAAGCAGAGAGAAAGTGATGACGAATTCAGAAACATTTTCGAGGCAGTGAAAGAAGATTGTAAGGAACTTGATATAGATGTAAAAATTCCAAGATTGACTGGAAGGCAGACCCTCAGATGCAATGTGAATGTCCATTACTCATCACCCCAAGACTATTTCAAGGTGGCAATTTACAATCCGTACATGGATTCCATAATCACGTCACTTATCACAAGATTTGAAAAAGGTGGGATTCTTCACCCACATTTAATGAAAAAGGAGAAGAAAGATGATTTCATGAGAGATATAAAAAGTTTGGAAAGGTTTTACCAAACAGACAACTTGGAAGCAGATGCCAGATCATGGTATGACGTTTGGACACATAAGGAGTGTTTGGAAAAAACAAAGATCAATGATATACTTGCAGAAACTATGTATTACCCAGCTGTAGAAATATTGCTTGTATTCTACCAGACCAGACACTGCGTAGAGTGAAGACATGGCTGAGAAGTACTACTGGCGAGGACCGTCTGTCCAGATTGTGCTTTCTTAGTGTTCACAGGAAAAGAGCGGAAAACCCTGGTTTCCAGTACAAGGTGATTGACTTGTTCGGCAAGAAGAAAAAAAATTTACAGTTTGCTTTTTCACATAAATATTAGTGTTAAATCCATAAACCAACCAATGTATAATAATTTATTTCAGTTTGCTTTTTATATCACTACTAGTGTAAAATAGTCTGAGGTGTGTATTTTGAGTTTGCATTCTGTATTAAAGTTGCTTCTGCATTTATGTTGCTAAATATTAAATGGTTTCAGTATAGTACTTAACGTGTTATTGTTTTGTTATAAAAGGGCCAGTATAAAGCCGCGGCCGAGGTCGGCCACGTGGTCTCCCCATTCAACAAAAATAGTAGAAACAAAAGGGAGAGAGAAAGAAATCATTTTATTTAGCTTTCTCAACTAGTAAAATTTGTACAAAATTTTTTGTTTTGGACAAGGTGCGTTTAAACGGCAGAGCAATATGATTGCTGTTGTGTAACTCTCCCTGTCCGATTTCCTACGTATTCCACCCGATCGCACATTTCTGGAGTTATTATTCCGCGTACCATTTTAAAAATAAATATTAAAATATTTCGCTTTATTCGCTCGTCAATAGAAAAATAATTTAAAACGTTACGCATATCCCGCGTTAGTGTATATATATATCGCAATGCAATATAGTTCGCATTGCCCTGTTTGTAACTTCTCAATTTGCTCCTGGTTGGCATAAAAGAGCACTTTTGAGCAATACTTCACATGAGGCGCAGTCATGGTGTTTTAAATTAGGTTTCTCGTATAGGCTCTAACTAAATTGCCTACCCTATTCAGAGAGAGAGGGAGAGACATAGGGTAGCGCGGCGCGCTCTAATTCAGTTATTCTTGACGATAAACATGTAAACAAGTGAGAAAATGTTTGAAAAATTGCTGAAATTGTGCTTAAAGTTTGTTTGAAGTGCTCTCATAATGAAACACTGGATGAATATTTGAGGGGTAATTTTCGCTCCATTTTTAGGAAAAACACGTCTTTGGCGCATATCATTATTTATGACATCTTTCCTCAACTATTTACTGTACAGCGATATAATTGTGCAGGTGCATGCACGTATGACGTATACATTGACATATGCCATATGTAAAATAAGTTTTGAATATCTTTTAGTAGTAAAAAAGTGATAAATTAAAACGTCAGACATGATGTTGTGTTTACTGCATTCCAATGTAAACAGAAGATAGTTTTTGAAGCGTATATGTATCTATCACGTCCTAATTCCTACACTATGTGTCGCGGGGTGATATAATTTTGTTGAAGCATTCAGTAGTATATGTAGATACTCTCTGCAGTGTGTCAATAGTTAAAAAGTAATAAGTTAAAATGTCATGGCATATGCTGAAGTTTAACCGCATAAACAGCGAAAATTTAGTAAGCGATAATTTTTTCATTTCATTTTTTTTTCGCGGGGTGGGGGGGAGGGAGGGGGGGAATCAGCAAAACAAATTTCAGTATAGGTATGATATTAAAAATACCCCAATCGATCAGGTCTTGGCCCCCCCTTACAAAGTATCATATGGGCGCCCATGATGGTACTGTAGCGAATCGAGCGGCAAATCCGCTACATACGGTGGGTTCTATCAACGAGGACTGCCGTCGGTTAAGCTTCAACCGGCGTATGCATCATTTTGTTGATAGACAACTAGCGGTTTAATTTACTTCTACAGTTAGCTAGACTGATCGAAGCAGGTAATGCACCTGTTACTCGCTGCTTGAGACATGAAACAGGGTTACAGCTAAGCAACTGTCCGTCTGCTAGTGCGGCTTAACTAGACATGTTACTTACTGGAGGAAACGGCTCACTATTGAATGCTAATACTTTAATTCTTAACTAATGACAAGGTTTTCTTGAAGGAAAACACACCTATCCAGTAAACTCTATATTTTATTCTATCACTTGATAAAAACATACGACATTACATAGATCACACAATAAGACTGAAATCATTATGGCACAAACCATTTACTTATACTCCGTTGTAGGCACATATACTCTTTTACGATAATCTAACAGTTACACAAGACCTATCCCTTGAAATGAGTGACTTGAATGACTGACTATAAATCTTTAAGCAACAAGCGTAGGAATATCAGATGGTTCAGTGTTACCTTAAATCTTGTAAATGTTTCTTGAGTCGAAGATAGTGGTAGACTCGCCGTTCAACTAGCTGCAGAGCGTCGTCTGCTAGCATTAGCGGTGGAGGGGGCATCTCGCCCTATAATTGGCTAGATCCTTCACGTGGTTACTTTTAGAGTTCGTAACTGGCGTTCAGCGGTTCAACCCGTACCACAGGGTGGGGACGGTAAATCTCACACACTCAGTGCTTACGAAAGGGAAACTTGTCACCCACGCAGTTCCCAGGCTATGCAAGTGAACTTTCTGCTGTCAACCTTGAAGCTCGTGTGCTGTTACAACTTGACTCTGATAACAAAGCTCGCTTCCTGTCCGGCCTACTGGGAACCTGGCTCGCTCGCCGAGGCCCACAGCTCAATAAAGATGAATGAAATCTAATAAATATTCATTTCCTCTCCGATTGATAATCCAAAATTAGTGCCATCGCTACAGTACTAACTCGATTATTATGAAGATTTCTGGCTTTTTTTATTAGTGAAATACTAACTCATATCTTTAATGAATGTTTAATAAATGGCTGTGTTTTTCCAAATAAGTTGAAAAATATTAAAGTGGTACCTATACACAAAAAAGGTGACAGGAAGAAAGAAAATAATTATAGACCAATATCAATAGTACCTACTATTTCTAAAGTTTTTGAGTCCTTGCTCCATGAGCAAATATCAAATCAATTTGAGCGTTTCAGCTTATTTACAGATAAACAGTATGGCTACAGACCTGGGAGAGGTACATGTAATTCTGTTCTTAAGCTTGTTGGTAGTGTGGTAGATGATTTGGAGGAAGGTTCTTATGTTAGATTTAGGTCTTTTGATATGTCAAAAGCTTTTGACACAGTAAACCATAGTATATTAAGTAAAACATTGTTCCACTATGGCTTCAATACAAATTCAGTTAAGCTCTTAATTTCTTATCTAACAGATAGAACTCAATTCATATTTAAAAATGGAACATTTTCAAAAGGTAGGCTGGTTGGGTATAGGGTGCCTCAAGGCTCCATTCTAGGGCCTATACTTTTTAATATATATATCAATGACTTACTCATAAATATTGAGGGTAGAGGTATTGATGGATTTCTATTTGCTGATGATTTGGGGCTTAAAGCATGTAGTATAAGTAAAGTAGATACATTCGATAAGTTAGACTCGAGTCTCCTTTTACTACAGGACTGGTGTGCTGCTAACAATTTAGCACTTAGCAGAGATAAAATTGCTGATATACATTTTAGTTATAATAGAAGTATCAATGACTTAAATCCTCTAAATAACAGTAATTTGAAATTCCTTGGAATCATGTTGGATTCTAATTTGCCCTGGAATTATCATGTTGACTTTGTTATGAAGGCCTATACATGTTAAGGAGATTCAGCGTGACAGTTGATAAAAATATATTGCTTACAGTTTATTATGCTTAAATTCAAAGTATTTTAAATTATGGTATTGTCCTTTGGGGATCAAGTTGTTATTGTAAAAAACTATTCATCTTACAGAAAAGAGCAATTAGGATAATTTGTAATGTACCATATACAACTTCTTGTAAACCTTTATTTGTAGAATTAGGTGTATTAACTTTATATTCTCTGTATATATTTATTTACTCATATATGTACATAGCCATTTAGAACAGTTTTACATTAATGCAGATTTCCATTCATATGATACTATAAATAAAAATCTTTTAAGAATTCGACAATATAGTTATAGCAGTTCCCAAAAAAATTGGTACTATATTTCGACTAAGTTGTACAATGAAGTGCCTATGCATTTAAAATTATTGTCACAGAATAATTTCAAAGCTAAAATTAAGAATGTATTAGTTAGAAAATATTTATATGATATAAATGGTTTTTACAGCACTAATTGGAAATCTCATGTACCGTAATAGATTTAAATAACTAGGCAGATTCTATTAAGTTATATGGTTTGGAATGTACATATGTATTTGTATATTGTATAGTTTGTAGTGATTAGATTGTTGTGGTTTTGAATTATATATAGCGAATTTCTTAAATTGTAAAGTATTGTAGTCCACTTGTTGGGCTTAATTTGACAATTGTCCATACATTTACATGTTTATGACAATAAAGATTCTATATAAGACTGGATTATTCAATAAAGATTCTGATTAGAAAATACTATAGATCGGATGGGCTGATTACATGGGGCATATATATGTCACATCTCCCCTCGCTTTAACTCACGGAGTTTTGCATTTAAGAAAAAAATGAGCGAAGCAAAAATAAAAAAGTAATATGCCAGATGATAGGCAAATAAGACATAGGCCCCATCATAAAATTTCCATTCACTTACAAACAAACAGTCATACTCACTGCATACACACTGAGAACACAAAATAACCATGAACAAATTAGAAAATAATTACAAAATATTGGTAAAAAACATCATATTCAATACAAAAATCATCAAAAATGCCACATCAATTTCATACAAGAAATACAAAAATCATTACAAAAAAATTTCCTAATCATAATTAGTTGCTTAATCCTAACAAGTTTTACATATTTACATTTTGTTATACACATCTCATGTGTGTACTTAGGTGTGGTAATATTCACCACCACCTTAAAACTGCTTATTTACTTTTTCTTATACTTCCAGTTTTTCTTTAATTTGTTACAAACCATAACTTCCAAATTTTTCAATTCACATAATTCTTTAATGCACAACACAATTTCTACGTCTATATGCGTAGAACAGATGTTTGCGAGCCAATGACCTGACTTTGGTTCGATCATACCAGACCATGTTACAAACTCTTGCAAGGGCCTGCGTACCCCGCGCACGCTTAAGGCGCGTTCCCACGATCCCTTGTAACGAAGGCGAGACGGGATGGGACGGAACGAATACTCAACCACACGCCATGGGAACAGGGCCACTTCTGCTAGCGGAGACGAGACGCAGCTACCCACTCTGAGTCGGTAAACATCACAGGCGTGTGTAGCGGTGTGCTGTTGCGATCGGTTTGCTGCAGCGGTGCGCACCCCTTCTGTTGCTGTAAAGTTCTCTGTGCCAAACGACACTAGGCAACGTGGTGCGGAGGTGGCGGCGAGGTAAGCTACGACTAACCTGCGGCCCGCGGTAGTCCCTACACTTCGGCTAATGAGGTCCCGCCCCGTCTCGCCTTCGTTACAAGTGATCGTAAGAACGCGCCTTTAGGAGTAGCTAAGAACAGTTGATCGTCCATCGATCGCATATTATACTCAACTTCAGTGTCTTTGCAAATGGCTCCATCACTACCTATTCTACTATTTACATCAACATAATCATTAGTTTTGTCAAAATCACTATTCTGCAAATGATTCACAATTGTTTGGCTACATATTACGTCCTTTGAAACATTACTTTCCGTAACAGACTCGTCATCGGAAGATGAAACAGTATTACCAACATTGACTATAAAAATTCACTATTAGGATTAGTTACAACTTCGGGATTTAATTCACTCCTCAACTTAATACTATCATTTTCACTACCAGTTACTTCAATACCCAAATCTATTATTTCAGTCACATGTATTAAATTATTTTTAGTCAAATTCATTAACCATTTCATCATCAACTTCATTACTCAAACTACCATTAGTTTCGTCGTTTAGACTACTTGTTTCCACAAAAAACCTCTATATCATTACAATTACACATATTAATATCGCGGGTTCCACCGTCGATACCATCATTACACACTTCATCTACTGCAATAAACTCTCGGCTTTCAAAATCAACTTCCACTAAATCTGATACAACATTGCTACTTGCACCAGTACTATCATCATCATTTACCATATCAATTAGACAAATGCTTGTTTCAGTATTAATTATCACATCATTTACCACAATACTATTATTAGTATCCTACACTACACCAACACACATTAGAGAATCATTTTTGTCACATTCGTTATTAACTAATACATTATCAGTTAAATTATAATTTCTATTTTCATTAATCAAGTTTGAAGATTCATCTACATCAACACACATTAAGTCATTACCAGTAATTTCCACATCATTATTATGATTACATTGAACCAAAGACTCAACAATTTCCTCATTATTATCATTAATTACCTCACTTACAATTCTTTTCATTTCTTCTTGTTTTTCTCGCACTTGCATCAAGAGGGACGTTATTTGTTGGAAATCTACACTTGAATCATTACTTGAAATCGCCATTATACTAACAGAATCATTGTTCTCAGGTACCACATCATCATTCAGATTTTCATTATTCTCTACACCCATTACACATTCAGCTACCATATTATTCATATTAGAGTCATTAATGACCTTATCATCATCATTTTTGCTTGAATTAGTAACATCAGTAATTAATAGCAGAATTCTCATTTTCAATAACAACATTCACACTCCGTTCATCACAATTAACAATCACCCATGGCTCTTTACAACTTTCAGGCAGTGTTACAGAATTATTATAATCACAAAATTCAGTTTCATTAGCTTTACTGGATTCTATATTAACAACATTATCAACTTTCTGTACCAAGTTCGCATTAGCAGTTACGCTGTTCTTTAAATCAAGTTCATGTAATAAATCTTCACAATATTTACTAAAATCAGAATTCCCTTGAACTGTAATAGACATTATACATCTTTCATACTCGTTAGCATTATTGATTATTTTCAATTTCAATTTAATAATTCAATGACTTTCTGATCAGTTTTACATATTCCTGAATCTACCACCTTCGCATATACTCCATGAACCAGTTGTTTTATTTTACCTTGAGGTTCTTGCAATTCGCTAACATTAGTATCATAAACTTCACCTAATTCATTTGCATATTTCAAGAATCTTTCACTACTGTCTTCTAGAACCCATTATTTTTTAATCCATCTGACTGACTACCAAATTTTTTCTATTTTCAGCAATTTCATAATTTATACTAGCCCTTCTTTCAAAGTCTTCCTTCCACACTTTTATATGTTTAATTTGGCTTTCCACAAAACCTTGTGCTAAATTACCCGTTAACTCTACCTTATTTCCGATTGTATAAAGACAACATCGAATATTCCAGACTAGATACATATATTCCTGTTTTTTCTTTATATTCACATGGACTGAAATTGCTTCCATTTTCTTCATTAAATTATCAAAATTCCAATTACTTTCAAAATTCACCGTGTTGAATGACAATTAAAATTCTTTACCAAAATACATATAAATTTTCAATATTCTTTCCACTTCCAAACAATAGCATTCATTCTTTCAAGACCAACCAACAATCACATTCATACAATCTGATTATAGCACTACTGTGAAGTACTTACTTTTTTATTGTTAATCCTTTTTAACCACTTTTGCACTGATTCTATACTTTAATTTTCACAAAACTTGGATTTAAAATTTCCGACGCACTTCGAGAACACGTAACACACGCAAATTTTCGTTTCTGGAGGCAGTCGATTCTTGACTCCGCTAACTGCTTTTTCATTTGCATCTTCTTGAGCCTGCTTTAAAATCTTAGCATCTACTTGTATCGTGATGATTCCGGCGTATACTTGAATCTTCTTGTTAACGGTAATTTGACTTCGTTTATTGCGAAGATCTTACATATTTCCAAATCCGTCCTGCTTAGCAACGCCAATTGCTAAATCCTGGCACAGGTCGACAATTACGACATCCTCACCCTCGCTACCAACAGTTGGCCCTCTAACTGTTTCGAGCCCTAGAGCAGGTTGTCTCCTCTTACCACTTCACTCAAAACCAAAATTCACTTTAATATACTTTTTTTTATCAATACTGTTCTTTTTCTTAAATACTTGAATGAGAGGTTTGTTATTTTATAAATAATAATACAATGCGCCAAATAACTTCATTTATTAAATTCTCGTTGCAGAACAAATCAAATTACAATTCTTTATAATGTTCATCACTATTAAGTTCCTATATTCAAAACTTTCACAACTCTCATATTCTTCACATTCATACATGTCGAGGCTGTTGCCTCCACATCCTACCACCCTAAACCATGACTATACTGTTCGGTGTCCTCTCGCGGACTGCTCTAAATATAATGAAGCTATGCTACGAGTGTACTGTACTGCGCGGCAAGCTGGCTGGCGAGCCTATTGACAAACAATGGATTCCTAACTCGAGAAAAAGCTGCATTATTACACTTTGAATTACTGTTACAAGAGAAAGAATTTTGGAAACAAACAACTGTAATTAGAAAATACTATAGATCGGTTACATGTGGCATATATATGTCACAAGGTGGAGCATGATTTTGTTATCAAATAAGCTGTCATGACTTTTACAGGAACAGCTGTCCAGGTTACAGTAATGGGATGGGATACTCTTTACAAGTGAGCAGTGGCGGCTTATTTTAAATTTGGTGACAATAGGAGTAAATAACGAGTTCTGCAAGAGCTGATTTACAGGTTAGCTTGTGAGTCGGGGGCGGCAGGAAAGGCGGTGAATACGTCGTGTAGACCCATGGTGGCCATGTGCTGGGGAAGCTGGACTGGGAGTCATCAGTCAGTCTGTCAACGAGACGGAGGGATAGAAGCTGGAAGTCATTGATCAATCTGTCAACTCCCCAGAAGGTCCCATTGTTATCTGGAATTGAGCTTACAAACAAAGAATGGCTGATAGCTTGTTAATTGCTTTGTTTCCTGGGAACTAGCCGTTTCCATTTACTCTAAGTTGCCATTACCTTAGCCATAACTAGGTTTGGAAACATGGCGCCGATAACAGTAAACAGTAGTGACCAGTCGTGTAAAAAATCTTTAAAAATTGTCTAAAAATGTTCCGTTTGTAAAAAATCAGATGCTGATGGTGTCGTGCGTGTGATATCAAAACAAAAAATCTTAACACAGTGACAACACGCTTGAAATCAAAGGATTTAAAATCGCCGACCGGCAGTGCAGACACGAAACCACATGAAAAGGAATACACAATTCAGCACCTTAAAGAGATTATTTCAAGTCAAGATGGAATCATTAGACTTATTAAGGAAGAAATAAATGATATTAAGGATAAAGTGAAATATTTAACTCACCCTGTAGTTGCAGAAGCCAATTGTGAAAAATGGACACATGTTAATGGCCGGCGTAGCGTTAACAAGAACAACTATACATCAAACAAGACATTGGATCACGAAGTTAAGCTTTCCAATAAGTTTGACGTGTTAACCTTGGAAAGTGATGTGCAGTTAGACAAAATTCAGATCAAAAATAAAAGATGTGCATCAAACACGCAGAGCTGCAAAACATTTAACAGTGTTTCGAAATGTAAACAGGACAATAATTGTAAGATTCTACTTTTGTGTGATAGTCAAGGAAGAGATTGCTCGAAAATGTTAAGAGAGAAATTGGGCTCTTCTTACAGTATAGAAGCAATAATCAAGCCAACTGCTCCTATCGAAGAAGTGGCTAAAAACATTGATAAATTGAGCCAAGTCTACAGTTACAAAGACTGTGTAGTAGTAATGGCAGGAACTAACAATGTAGAAGATATAGGAACGAAGTCTTTCTCGGCGTTGAGAATGGATGTGGTCTTCTCGGGAGACTAGCCGAGTAAGTAAGATGTTTCCACACGATATTTCGGCGATCTCAGCCTCCGTCGCCACCAGAAGATGGCGACGGAGGCTGAGATCGCCGAAATATCGTGTGGAAACATCTTACTTACTCGGCTAGTCTCCCGAGAAGACTACATCCAATGTAGAAGGCAGCTATAAAGATCTTTGCAGTGCGCTAAATTCTGTTACATCCTCTCTTAATGCATTATGCAAAAACGCTAATGTAATTTTACATCCAATTTCACTCAGATATGATGTCCCAAATGTAAACTTGAAAATAAAATCAGCTTATAAGTACTTCTGAAAGTCCATCAACTCAAGAAAAAATCTCAACAGTGATCGAGTCAGTATTAAATTTGAGATTGAAAGATTGAACAGAAGACAATTTCCAAGTCATGGACTGCTTATGAACAAATTTGGAAAAGGACATGTATGCAATAGAATTGTGGAGTTAATTAAATAAATTCAAAATGTATACAAGAAGGAAACTTGCAAGAAGCAAATGAAACAAACTTTACTAGACAGTTGGGTTTATAGAAAACCAAATAACAGTGACAACTTCATTCTATCCTCCAAATCAAAATCATGGGGGCAAATGAGTGCTGAAACACAACCTCTTCAAGCAAGTGTGAATAAAGTATGTGACCATCCAGAAGAAGAAAAACCAGTGGATCAAGCTAGCAACATAGAAGACAAAACAACAGATATTTTTTTATGGTAAGTGAATCATTAGAAATGGCATTAGAAATCTGTAAGGGACCCCAAACTTTTAATGAAAAACCAAGCAATTTGGAAATGTTTGTCTTGCATCATAGTGTTCAATCACTCACCAATAAGTTAACAGAATTTGAAGTACTACTACAGTATAGGCTAAATCTTGATGTATTATGTATCACAGAACACAGGTTAAGTGGTGATGAAATAAATTTGGTTTAATTACCAGGATACAAACTATCCAGCTGTTTCTGCAGAAAAACTTCTAAATATGGAGGTACTGCTATTTTTGTCAAGCAACACATTCAACGTCAAAATATCTTAAAATGCATTAAACTCTCTGTAGAGAAGAATTTTGAAGCTTGTGCAACTCTTTTGCTTGAAACCAACATAGTAGTTATAAATATCTATAGACCACCAGATGGAAAATTTTCAACTTTCCTTACCCAATTGGAATCATTACTAAATAATGTGACTGCACCCAATAAAACATTAGTTCTTTGTGGTGATTTCAGTATTAACTTCCTCTAAGACAGTAGTGAAAAATCAGATATATTGAATATGGTCAAATCTTTCAACTTAATACCAAAAATAGACTCCCCAATCAGGATATCAAACTACAATAATACTCTTCTTGACCAGGTGTTTGTAACAGAGACAAGTCTCTTCTCAAAAGGGGAAGTAATAAGTATGGTCTACAGTGACCATGAAGCGCAACTCATATCACTGAAGATAAAAAAGTAAAAACACACATTGTAGAAATATTGTTTATCGGAGAAATTTTTGTGAGGATAATACACGCGTGTTTAACTTACTTCTATCAAATGAATCCTGGAAAGACGTCTATGATCAAATAGTTGCAAATGACATCTTTAATGTACTTCACAGTACTTTTCTACACTACTTCAACCTGGCTTTTCCCAAAAAGAGGAAATTTTTGGCAGAAAGAACTAGTAAAAACTGGGTTACCATAGTCATAAAAATATCGGAAGAAAGAAACCGTTTCTTACAGAATTACTGTAAACAAAACCAAGTAAATCAAAATTTTTCAAACTATGTTAAAAACGATAAGAAAATTTATAAAATAGTAATTCGACAAGCAAAAATTATGGCAAATAATAATTATATAAAAAACTCTTCCAACAAAACCAAAGCAATGTGGCACATTATTAGATAACAATCTGAAATTGCAAAAACTGAATGAAAGAACATCGAATTATGTACTGATAATTTAATAATTAGTGACCCCAAAGTTATATCTGAAGAATTCAATAAATATTTTACTTCTTTAGCTGAAAAATTAATTAAAACGAACTGCAGTAACCAAACTAAAGATGTTTCCAGTCTTTCCACAATATCTAGTGCCACAATGTATTTAACTGAAACAAATCCTGACGAAATTAAAAAATCATAATGACATTAAAAAATAGTTATTCATGTGGACTAGATAAGGTCCCAGATTTCATATTGAAAACCTGTGATAATTATGTCGCTGTCCCTTTGGCAAAAATCTTCAATATATCTGTACAAACTGGAACTTTTCCTGAAGTACTCAAAACTGTTATAGTGACTCCACTGTTAAAAAAAAAGGACCCCCTGATCAGTTGGCAAATTATAGGCCTGTATCCCAATTAAGTGTTTTTTTTCAAAAATACTAGAAAAACTCTTCCTTGACGGACTCCTTAAGTTTATCAACAAATATGCATTACTTTCTACCCAGCAGCATGGATTCAGTATAAATAAATCTACTCATACAGCAATCTTTGAATTCTTAAATTCTGTTATAAAAGCTTTGGATGGAAATGATATGGCTACAGGTATTTTCCTAGACCTATCAAAGGCATTTGATGTAATAGATCACGGTATACTATTAACTAAACTGGAAAAAATGGGGATAAGAGGGGATGCAAAAAACTGTATAAAATCGTACCTTGAAAACCTTAAACAAGGAGTGTCCGTTGACTATGAAACAACATACCAGAAAAATTGTACAAAGGAAAAATTTACCTCAGATTAACAGTTTGTTAACTATGGTGTACCCCAAGATTCGGTGTTAGGACTTATTTTTTTTCTAATTTATATAGATGACCTCACTAGAAATATCGACCCAAAAGATGCAGTTCAGTTTGCAGATGACACAAGTGTTTTATTCACGTCCCCAAATATTAAAAATTTATAATTAACAGCAAATAAAACCATGAGTGAGTTGGAAAACTGGTTTTGACGCAAATAATTTAATCTTGAATGAGGAAAAAACACTGTGTTTGAATTTTTGTCTACCTCATTCTGCTAACAAAAACAATATTCAAGTAAACATAAGTGAGAAAGATCTGAAAAATATAAATGAAACCAAATTCTTGGGATTATGGGTACAACAGAACATGAAAAGGGATGTTCACATATGCAAATTATTTAAAACACTGTCTACAGTGAGCTATGGACTAAGAATTCTTAGGGATACCACTAGTATTAGTACAGTAATGCAAGTATACTACGCTCATTTCCATTCACTGGTCAGATATGGAATTATTTTCTGGGGTAGCTCATCACAAAGCACTGATATATTTAGGATGCAAAAAAGAGCAGTGAGAAATATATGTCACCTAAAAAGACTAAAATCGTGTAGAACACATTTCATAAACATCGCCATTCTAAATGTTCCATGTATGTACACCTATGAAATAGTTCTTTTCACAGGAGAGTACCTTCTAAGAAACAATAAATTAATAAAAAATGATATGGTACATAATTACCTCACTAGAGCACATTCAGACATCCACAAAATGTTTTGCAGGACTACTACATATCAAAAAAGTATTTTAAATTCGGGAATAACACTCTATAATAAAATACCAGAAGATGTAAAAAATGCTTCCTGTAGCTCATTTAAAATAAAACTAAAGGCATTTCTAGTGAGGCACAGTTTTTACTCTATTAGTGAATATATGGACTCATAAAAAATGGGTTTTTGGATTCCTTCAAATTTTGTTTTCATCAACTATTGTATTGTTAAATTCTCTTCATGTACACTTGTTTTGTCATTTTATTATCAATCATGTATATAAGTCCCATCATCTCATAATAATATGTAACATCTAATCATCAAAATGACTTATCCAATGTCAAATGTGCACCTGTACTATAAATTGACTAAATGGATCAATAAACAAATTAAATCAAATCAATGAATAATTAAAACAGTACCTTCTACGCGTTCTCCAAATTAAAAGTAGAATCGACTGTTCCAACCAGGGTGTCTACTATTAGACATGAAATTGCTCACGTTTTCTGAGGAAATAATTAATTTTATTGATATATCCAATATCAACTTGGATGATGTGAGGGAGCACTAACCGAGCCCGTTGGTTGAACACTAACGCTCCAGCTTTACATTAGGAAAGATGCGTGTTTAAATCTCCGTCCTCCCATCTTAATTTCGGTTTTCCATTGTTTAAGAAAATCAGGCCTGGATAGTACCTTCAAAAGACTATGGCTGTTCCTTGTTTCCAGTCCTCTTCCGCTTCTAGTGTCCTTGATGTCGAAGAGGTGTAAAGCCATAAGCCATGGCGAACGGATACAATAACTGCGATATCAATCATACTCTGAGCACAGTAGCTCTTCTACGGTATATATCAGAGGCGTCACGGATCGTACTGGAAAGTTGTTGAGTAAACCAGTTAACAAGGCTCATTGAAATATCAGCATCACCTTGATGAAAGTAAAACACAGGAAACCCTCACTGCAAACTGCGGAGGTTTACGAGATCCTCGCAGCTTTTGGTTGGTATAGCTGGAAGGACTGGCCTGTAGACGACAGACGGAGTGAATATATCCACCGGTAGAAACGAAAAACACACAGAGAAGTCAGCAGTTTCATGGCATTCATCAACAACTGGTCGTACCATTGACTTGGAAAATACTAGAGTTATTTAGGAAGAAGATTAGAAATTTCTAAACACCTTGTCAACATCAACGAGGATAGCCGCCTAAAGCTGCATGATGCATTCATTACCTTGCTTTCACTGCCATAACGAACAATATGGTTTTATTATAGGATAATAGAATATGGTAAAGATTGGAATAAGTTGGTTTGGCAGCGAGAAGTCCAGTCTTGTACACATCGATCTCAGCATACTGCTGTTTGTTGGAAAAACGCTGAGAGAAAGAGTCAATCTATATAATCGTATGGAACTGCCCTACTAACGTAAATGAAGTGCACCTTTGAGGTATCAATTCATTATTAGCTCTCATTCTGAGGGTAGCCGTTCACTAACTACTATATGCTTCTAACAGTAAAACCAACTCCCTTAGGTATTCTATAGTCTTTGTAAGATTATGGGGACCCGGCATACAATTCAGCCACTTTGATTGGTATCCAATCTTTCAAAACTCCATCAGACTACTGGTTAATCTTCAGTCAGGTGTAATCAGGATTCCTCATTGAACCTATCGGGAGGGCCCTTGAAGTCATGCTATCTGTTGTAATGTTCAATGCTTTCAGTGACTAATAGATGAGAGCTAATAACTATTAGACGCCTGTCATCGTTCACATTAGGATATAATATCAGCTAGTAACCCAATATGTTCTGACCTCCCCTTATCCATAGTTCCACACGTATTAATTGGGTAGTGTCAGCATGAGTAACATTTTATCTAGTAGCCTACAAGATGCAAGACATGAGGTTCCCAGATCAATACCGTCAAGATACAAGTGAGTTCTGCAGCTAAACAAACGACATGAGGTTAGTCAAATTCTCCTCTAGAGTCCCCACCACAGCAAACCTCCACATCGAACATAAACCAACCCCTTTGTAGCACGTCAGTTCTGTAAGCTTAAAACTGGAATCTTAAATTACAGCGTAGAGAAAAAAATGACGCCGTGACCCACACCGTGTGACTCAACAACGTGATAGCTGCGCTCTCCTGATTAGCCGGACCATTCAAACCTTCTGGAAAAACATTATTTGTGCTTAGTACGGCGTGTGAAAAGCATCTTGGTGCTGTTCCGCCCAAAACAAGAAGACCGAAACTTCGGTATTTAAAATAATATTCGGACGGTTCGTGATAGGCGCGCAGAGCTAGAAAAATTAGCAGCTGATGAAGCAGCCGAAATAATATGTCTCAACGAAACTCGGCTAACACCGGACCGAAGATTCTCCGTCGCCGGCTACACCGTGATTCGGCGAGACGGTCCCCGCGGGGTGGGGGGAGTCGCAATCTTGTACAAGTTCCACCTCCCCGCCGCTGCAGTGTCAGGACTTCGCACCGGGCAGCCGACCGGAGCGGACCACCTGGCGGAAGCAGGAAGTACGAGCGGACGACAGCAGGTGCGGAACTCAGCCTCGACTAGCGGCCTTGCCGCCTGGGCTCCGGAGCGGAGCGAACTTCTTCTACGAGTTGTTTAGTGGTTGCTGGGTTGTATTTGGCCTTGATACCTTTCGGTGATAACGATGGGCCAGATCAACACACTCCATAACCAACTCAAGCAGTGACCTGCGGGTCACTGCCTAGACCTTGGGCTTTGCCCTAACCTCCCCAGCAGGAATCTCCCGTTCTTTATAGGGTAATTTGAGTACCAGCGGCCCCTTCACGTGGGATAACTGCGCGTGCTCTAGGACCACTCTCTTCCTCCGCGCTCTCTTGCGCCGATTAGAAACTAGGATCCCCCCTTCTTAGGGTAACTTCCTGCGACTGCCTGCCGTCATAGAAAGCAAAGTCGTCAGACGCAGGCAGTTGTTTCCTCCACCAGGATGGCAGACCCAACCATGCCTGGTGGCCCGCAGACAAGCACCCCGAGGTGCGAAGACATACAGCAGTTCGGCTTTTCCGTGTCTGCTAACGACAGTCAAGGGAAGCCTGTTGATGTAAGTGTGTCGTACACGCTGCACACCAGTCTTCTCGACGAAAGTGTACCACAGGGGCAATCCCCAATTCTCGAATTTAGGCCGGCAAGGATGCCAAAAAAGGGCCGTCAGCCCAAACAAGCAGCAGCTGACGAGAGCGCGAAAGCGACTCCCGCGGCGCCTGCAGAAACCGACCCAGAACAAAATACTGCCCCGGCAGCCACTTCAACATCGCGATCGAGTATCCCCCCCGTCATGATTCGCAACCATGGCGATCTCGGTCGCATAAACTCTTCTTTCATTGGAAAATACAACCCTGTGCAGTATCACACCAAGCTCGCAGGGCAGTACATGGCACTTTATGTGTCAACGAATGAAGACTACAAGAAACTCCTGAGGTACCTCGGAGAGGAGAAAATCGAGCACCACACTTTTAGGCTGGAAACCGAAAGGACACAGCTATATGTAGTCAGAGGGATACAACCTACCACCCCTCCCGACAGTGTTAAGGAAGCGCTTCTTGGCGACGGCTGGGCCGCCAAGAAGGTCAGCCAAATGAGAGGAACGTACACGAAGGCTCCACTGCCTCTCTATCTGGTCGAGTTGCAAGACTCGGCCTCATGTTTGAGAAGGCCACGCGCCTGCTCTACATGGTGATAAAAGTGGAGAAGTATGAGCCTCCCAACACACCCCTGGTCTGTCACAAATGACAGCGGTATGCACATGCCACAGACCGGTGCTTTGCGGCACCCCGCTGTCGCAAATGTGCCGACAATCATGCCACACATACATGCAAAGCTAGGATGCCCGACGAACGCAAATGCGTTAATTGTGGGGGAGGGCATCCTAGCAATTACAGAAGCTGCCCCGAGTACAAACTCGCACTAGCCCGGCGAAATGCAAAGAATGCAAAAGGGGCACCACAGACACAACAAGCGTCCATAAAAAACCAGCGTAAAGTGATCCAGAACCCGGCCCAACTTAGGAGCAATGTGTCCTACAGTGCCGCGGCTTCGAACGCGATCACGAACACGGCGCAACCCATTAAGAGAGAAACGTCATCCGCACCACAAGGCTCACAAACCACATCCACCACGACAGAGGTTGCAGAGCCCCAAACAGCAGGCTCCGCACGCACTGTAGAGCATACGACGTAGCCTTCAGCTGCCTCATCATAACCTAAATCCCAGCGTTTTAAAAATAACAGGACACGCACAAGGAACGCTGGGAGCCAGACAACCCCTCCCCCTCCCGCCGAGGAAGCAACGGCCGCTGTGGCTGCTCCCGATGGCCCGGTGGCGACGGCCGCTGAGGGTTTGACTGGGCGCGCGGCAGTGAACGCTGGGGTAGCTGCTCCTGACGGTCCGGCGGCTCCGGCCGCCGAGGAGTCGGTTGAGCGCGCACCGGCGGGATCTGACGTAGCCTCCCGCGCCAACCCGGCTGGCCCGTCCACTGCGGAGTCGGTAGAGTCTGCCCCGACCCAAGCTGATTCAGAAGCAAACGCAACACCTCCACAGGGTCCAGCTACCCCTGCGGAGCAGACACACACTCAGCCCGCAATAGATTTTCTCGCAACAGTTCGTAAAACAATAGAGGATCTCCTTCCACCCATGTTCCCCTCCGTTGACCTCTCCCTGGCGACACTTATCCCAAAATTCCCTAAGCGCCCTACTACAGCTCCTAACCACTCCCTCAGATGGAAGGAGATGGGCTGTATTCAAGAACTGCCTCATGTCCGTCCTAGGCACCAGCAATGTCTCACACCACTAATCCGCTGCTGTCTAAACTCCTAAGACCCCTACTACAGCTCCTGGAAATTCCCCTGAATGGGGGGAAATGGACTGTAATCCTTACTCTACACATTACCTTGCTGCAGTACCTGGACACTCCCCCAGATGGGGGGAGATGGCCTGCAGACCAATCTTATCCACTTACCACACCGCAGATCCTGAACACTCCCCTGAATGGGGGAGATGGACTGTAATCCTAACCCTGATCCTATACATTACCCTGCTGCAGCGCCTGGACACTCCTCCATATGGGGGGAGATGGACTGCAGCCCATCCTTCTTTCCTGCCCCTCAGCAGCCTCTGGACACTCCCCCAAATGGGGGGAGATGGACTGCAGGGCAATCCTTCCTACTAACCCCACTGCACATTCTGTACACTCCCCCAGATGGGGGGAGATGGACTGCAATCCCTACATCCCCAAAGCCAGAAATCCTAGCTACCCTAATGCAGTTCAAGACCACTCCCCCAGATAGGGGCAGCTGGACTATAATCCAGATCGGCCTCTTGTCCGTCCAGAAACCAAACAATGCCTGACAACCCAACTCCTCTGAATACGCGTATCCTCTTCTATAACGCTCGCGGACTGAAAAACAAAAAAGCACGGTCTCCGTATTGCTCTTATAAACGAAACACACCTGGGCGCAAAAGATAACTTCCACATGAGCCAATACCGTGTGCACCGTACTGACAGGCAGAACGGCGCACGGGGTGGAGGCACGGCCGTGATTATATACACGGACATAGAGCAATCAAACGTAGTGCTTCCCGAGCTAGAGAGGATCGAAGCCACAGCCGTAAAAATCAGCTTTAACGGAGCATACACTAATCTTATCGCAGTCTACAATAGGCCCAATAAAATTAGCACGCGTGATATCAGTAGTCTGCTAAATACCGCACCTAGAGTAATAGTCGCTGGAGATCTAAATGCCAAACATCGTAGCTGGAATTCACAGCGTCAAAACTCCAACGGCAGGAAACTGTACGAACACTCACTAGAGCACAATTATCTAATACTAGGGCCAAACAAACCGACGTTTGTCCCCCATGTTCGGAGACAAAATCCAGACGTGTTAGATATAGCCCTCCTCAAGGGTATAACACGCACACACGACCTACAGGTTGTAAACGATCTGGATTCAGACCACATGCCAATCATACTCAATACTGAAGGTACACCACAGAACACTGACAAGCGACGGATGCTAAACTATCAACGCGCCAACTGGACTCTGTTCAAGGAGGTGTTAGATAGTCGCATACCGGACAGACACGAGATTAGCCAACAACGCATTAACGAGTCTGTTGAAATTCAAACTGTTGCCATACAGGAAGCTATGACGAGTAGCATCCCTGAATCAACCCCACACCAGAGACAAATGGCGCTATCTGAGGCAATTACGGGGTTAATCACAACTAGGAATAGGCTCAGAAGATACTGGCATCGTACTAGGTGTCCCATTTATAAAGTGCATATCAACAGACTCAAAGACATAATTAGTCGTAGAATCCAGGAGTACAAAAATCAACAATGCTCTCGGAGTTGAACACTGACACCTCTGACCGCTCCGTGTGGTCTTTAGCTCGTCACTTCACTCGTGAAGCACATCATACACCCACCCTACAGGGGCCGGACGGACTTCTCTATTCTTCCGAGGGCAAGGCGGAGCTGATGGCCACAACACTAGCAGAGTCTTTTCGACCAAACGTAGATCCTTCCGATCCTGCGTTTACATTGGAAACGGACCAGATGGTGACACAACTGTTAGCCCAACCGGTTCGCGAGTGTCCGCGTAGGGCAACTTCCGCTGAAATCTCATGGGCTATACAGCACTCGGACGCTAAAAAAGCACCTGGTCCGGATGGTATTCAAGAACCGTGTTCTTAAACAGCTCACGGGGAAAGCGATAGAGTACCTTACAGACATCGCGAATGCCATCTTACACAACCACTATTTCCCCGACCGATGGAAGGAGGCCAAAGTGCTAATGTTCAGAAAGCAGGGGAAAGATCCATCTTCACCCAACAACTACCGGCCGATTAGCTTACTGAACTCCCTTAGCAAAGTTGTTGAAAAAGTCATACTCAGACGCCTTACACAACACATAAAGGACAATAACATTCTGAAGCCGGAGCAATTCGGCTTCAGAAAGCACCACTCCACAACACAACAACTAATGCGTGTTGTTGAGCACGTAACAAGGGGGTATAACTTGTCTGCGTCTACCGGGGCTGTGTTCCTGGACATTGAGAATGCGTTAGATCGTCTTTGGCACAACGGCCTCATTCGTAGACTCAGTGACGACGGATTCCCGGACGGACTGGTGCGCCTAATACACTCCTACCTCACTAACCGAACGTTCCACGTCTGCGTTGACAATAAAAACTCTACACCCCAGGAGATACAAGCAGGAGTGCCTCAAGGAAGTTTAATAGGCCCTCCGCTCTTCACAGAATACGTCAATAAAGCTCCGACCACAGTCAAAACGATGCAAGCTATTTATGCTGACGATACCGCCTATCTTGCACAGTCACAGCAACCATCTCATATAAACAGTAGATTACAGCACGCGCTTAACGTAGTGGAACCTTGGCTCACACGATGGCAAATTAAAGTCAACGTAGCTAAATGCGAGGCACTCCTATTTACACGAAGACCTAAGCAAAAACGCATTCACGAACACTGTCGACCGCTAACATTACACAATCAACCAATACATTTCCGGAACGAAGTTAAATATCTTGGAGTCAAATTTGCCGCGAATCTAACATGGAAGCTCCATATAGAACACATGGTTAATAAAGCAAACATTAGACTCAAACAGCTATACCCTATGCTAAACAGACAAAGCACACTACACCGAGGTAATGCCCGAACAATGTACTTATCACTCATTCGGCCACTCATGACGTATGCAGCTCCGGTTTGGGGGTACGCCGCTAAGTCTCAAGGCAGTTACGATCACAGCCACAGATTTAAACACCCACGGCCGTAAATATTGCTCAACAGATAGGTAAAAACTAATGCATAAACAAGTAAGAAATCTGTCGACTGCATCAAGGGCCACTGGGGTTAGGGTCCCATTCCCTAACCAACCTGCAAAGTGATCACTGGGCTAAGGAAAGTGGATACAGTGCGATCGCAGGTGTAGAAGGCAGCCGCCACATATAACAAAAAATCAATCCACAAACAGCATTAGTACAGTATCCGGCGTGGTAAACACCGCGGGGGTGACGGTTGTCGTGGCAGGCTAGCGCGATGCATCCTGCTCCAATATTTCCTGGAATGAGCATGGTGGGGTTATCTTACCCGGTGGCGATGACACGTGCTGGCGGGGGTGGTCATGGCGGTGGTGTCCGTCATCGTCCTAAAGCCCGGGCAAGTCGGGGGTGGTCATCTAGCAGCACTGTGGCTGTCGCCGTCGGCGAAACCCTTACCGTGTACTCCCGGGATGAGGAAAGGCTCTGCGCGTTGCGGCGGTTACGCTCTGGCGACTTGGCGGTGCGAATCACGTCTCACCAACACTTACAACACCTGTTACACACAGCTGTTACTAATATAACGATTTGGCATGTTCCAGGACCATCTCAACGGCAGCGACGGCGAGCGGTACCAGCTGACAACCTCAGCGGCGGTGTGTGGACCAGCTGTAGTTGTTGCATGATACCATATCCTAACAAAACTAACAAACCCTTCATCCATCCAACCTTGTAGCATAGAATCTGTCGCGGTACTGGCAGTATCTTAGCCAGCCGCTCTTATTCCCTACCTAACTATCGCAGAGGTTTTTTTCCCAGGGGTAAAACCTTGGCTCTTTTTTCCCTCTGCCCTGTCTCTTCTTTCAAAAGTTTCTGTCTATCTTATCCGATGGACCCATGTAAACGGGTGGACGCCTGGACGCATGGAATACATCACAATCCCGTTCCTGTGATCACCTATAGGTTTACTAACTTAATGCATGTGCAGAGGCGTGCAGTAGTTAACAGGAAGGCCGCCATGCTTGGAGGAGCGTGTTTTGGGTGCTCCCCCAAATAAATAAATGAATAATAAGAAAAAAAAAGCTACAGTGTCCGACCCGGCGTTCGACCGGCATCAGGTCGCTGCAGTCCAGCTGCAGGTCGGCCGCCGGTGCGTCACAATATGCAGCCTCTACGCCCCTCCCTCCTGCCCCCTCCCCGATGAGCTGATCAAGCACATTGACTCCACTTACGACTCGCCGATAATCCTTGCAGACCTCAATGCGCATAACCTCGCCCTCGGGGACCGCTACACATCTGTTCGAGGCAGACAACTCGCTGCCACGCTCACAGCGACGAAGCTCTGCAACGTGCCCATGCAGGGGTTCACGCGCATTGCGCCCCGCAGAGCGGCGGTGCAGGCAACGAACCCAGACAAAATCCTCACCACCAGAGTTCTAGCGCGTTGCGCACTGCAGTGTGCAGCCGGCCCCGATATCGGGTCGGACCACCTACCCGTCATCACTCGCTGGGCGTTGTCGCCGGCCGTTGCGGCTGTGGCGGCGCGCCCGCGAGTCCACAAGTGGTCAGCGACCGACTGGGAGCTGTACCAGCAAACCATTATAAACGAGCTTCCAGAGCTGAATGCGCTCCCGCTTGTTACGGCCGCCGATATTGACGTGTATAGTGATGTGCTGGAAAGCGCTATCCACGCGACGATCGACGCGGCGGTGCCGCAAACGCCGCTGCCCAGGCGCGGCCCTGACCCGCTACCACCGGACATTGTTGCGGACATACAACGCAAGCGCGCAGCGCACCGGACCTGGGCGCGAACCCACAACCCAGCAGACAGGAATCTTTACAACCAAATAGCCCGGCAAGTCAAACAGAAGATTCAGCTACACCGAGACCGGAAGTGGACTGACTACTGCCACCGACTCGACCAACAGCGCCAGGGCGACCCCAAGCAGTTTTGGAGAGCCGTGGCCAGGCTGACAGGCAGAACCTCCCACTCCTCCTATCCGCTCATCGACAACGATACAATCGTGTCGGACCCTGCCGCCAAGTGCGAGCTGTTTCGACAGCACCTAGCAGCCACTCATCAGCCACCGGAATCACCCTCTTTTGACAACAACTTTAAACTACAAACTGAAAATATACTGCTGTATAACTATCACCTCACCCACCCACTCCCTGTTACAATCCCAACCGATAATAGTAATGCTCCAACCGCCGATATATCACCTCAGGAAATTTCCTGCTTCATCAAACAATTAAAAAATACCACTGCAGGGCCCAACAATATTCCAAACTTCGCCCTAAAACATGTACCACCAGCATACCACAACCACCTAGCCGCCTTTTCAACGCCAGTTACAGTCTGGGCTATCTTCCCAGATCCTGGAAGCTGGCGCATGTTCTGCTCTTCCCCAAGCCAGGGAAACAGCAAGGAAACCCCGACAACTACCGACCGATCAGCCTGACCTCGTGCTTCTCCAAACTGATGGAGAGAATCATAGTCAGCCGCCTGAATCCTTTCCTCAACGCGCACGGATTGTTACCACCAGAGCAAGCTGGCTTCCGCCCAGGTCACAACATCACCGATCAGAATCTGCGAGTGCTGACAGTCGCACAGACAGCCATGGCCACCAACCACACCACAGCCGTCGCCTTCATGGACGTCAGGAAGGCTTTTGACACGGTTTGGCTCGAAGGATTGAAACGAAAAATAATCGAGCTAGGCCTACCACCCCAAGCCTGCCGATGGCTTAATAACTTCATCACCGACAGAGTGGCGAGAGTGCGCGTCAGTGGAGCACTGTCTGACACCTATCAGCTGCAAGCAGGGGTGCCGCAGGGGTCGGCGCTCTCTCCGCTGCTATATACTTTGTATGTTAGGGATACCCCACGGCCAGCCGCCCCCACCGCCGGACTCGGCCTGTTCGCTGATGACACAGCATACTGGGCGACACACACACGCTATAACCTCGCCATTGCAGCACTGCAAAATTTGATCGCGTGAGTTCGAACAGTGGTGCTATAAATGGCGAATAACACTAAACGCAGACAAAACGCAAACTATAGTCTTTAAAAAGCAGCGCCTGCCAGAGCGGAAACTGCTTGAGAATCGTTTGACCGTCTGTGGCAGGCGTGTTGACTTCAAGCGCACAGCCAAATATCTCGGCATCACACTAGATTGCAAACTTTCATACATAGCCCATTATGACAAAATTATCAATGAAACTAAACGCAGACTATCTACACTGCACCTGCTCCGCGGGTTCCGGACAGGTTGCAACCCAAGACCCTCACTCTACTATACAAAACACTCATACGCACATACATAACATATGGCCATCCCCTCCTCCTCCATCCCCCTAAGACGAGACAGAAACAACTGGACAGACTCGAAAGACGTGCAATTCGGACGGCACACCGTGCGACAACGATGCAAATGAACAACGCTGCGACATACTGAGCGGGAGGCTTCGCGCCGCTGTTCGAGCATGCAGAGGAGCTCGGCCGCCAATACATGCTTCGCACAGTGACGCGACCCGCCGCCCGCTCCCTCCTAGAACAAATCCCCAACATAGAATCCCTCCTCCATCACCCTGTACCGGCTACACCAAACAACAACATAAACACTAGCGCGGCAACTGGCAGCGGGCGGGCTGAGCGCCCCGCTAGCGGGGTGGGGGGGTCCGGCCGCTGCCAGCACTACGACACACACACCAGCTCACTCGGGCGCCTGCTGCCGGGGCAACGGGTTTCTGCGCGGTGGGCCGACACCTACAGACCGTTCGCGGTTAAGCACCATCCGCACTCCGCGAAAAAATTAAAAATTACTAGTTCCTTTTATACTTAAGTAAAACCACAGTACATTGTAAAAAAACCTGCCCAGCTGACTGCGTGATGAACACACAGGCAGCTTGGCAGGCAATAACAATTAAATCCCGATTAATAACCGATCAATCACCTGCTTCTTAGGGAATAGACTGAAATAATTGACTAAGAAATAGACACACCCACGACTAACCAACTAACTAACGAACTGACTAACGACAAGTGACAGGAACCGACTTTACTGAATAGGTGGCAACAATTCCACTTCCTCACTCCTTCACCTCCCGGAAGATGCGCCTGGGCCTGCCGGCGGGATGGGCGGCGTGGTCGGCCTGGCGGCCCTGGGTGCGACACGTGACTGCCCGCACCTGCGCCGAATTTGCTGCGACTGGTCAATACTATCATATAGCGAGTAATTGCACGTATTGCAATATTTAAAATAATAGGGTAGAGGGGCGGCAAAAGCTGCCCAAAGTGCCCAGTGACGTCATGGGTTACCCATGGCGCCACGAACCTCAATTGTTTGTTTGTTTGATCCCTGTACCGTAGAAAGTATTTATTCCGGCCGGGGATATCTTCGATTGGAATTCATGTCATCGTGAAGAGTAATTGTGAAACACCGCTTAAAATGGCATAAAGGTCATATCTATAATCACTTATTGTGGTTCATATCTACATTTGCATCTTTGGTTTTTATTGTTATCTATACCTACAAGAAGAAAAGTTATAACTTTATGAGCGATATGTCAGTACCATCTCAATGGCAGCACTTTCTGTTACGCTACCACCTCGGATCTGACATTAACTGAATATCCCAAACATAGCGAAAGCAGCTATGAAATGTTATTCCTTAGAGTTAATGTCACAGCTCCCAGCCACAGGCAGATTTTTCCTATGCTGTAATGTTTGGGATGATGTTGCGTTTCCCAGATTTCTAGAATCACTTTAATTATTTTGACTTAACAGCTATTACGAGACTTTGTACAGTATCATAAAACTGATTGCCCTACATAAAAAATTGAAGCACCCAGAAGGGGAGAAGCAAACGAAATGAAACTTCACGGGCATAGAGGGTGTATGATCTTATTTCAGTGATTACAACATCAGGTCACATTTACAAAGAACTTGACAATATAGAGCAGTTATCTGTATGATGTTGCAATGCCTCTGGCCTGGATACATGTACTGATTCGGTTGGAAAGGGTGTCAAAATCCCGTTGTATCCTCTCCTGGGCAAGATGGCCCACAACTATTATAACTGGTCCTTGATATCCCAGATATTGGGACTAGGACGGAAATGACGTCCTAGCTGGTCCTACACATGTTGTATAGTGGACAGATCTATGGATCTTGCTGGACACGGGAGTACTTCAACATAACGCAGACAGTTCATAGAGACACGTGCCGCGTGAACACGACAATTGTCCTGTTGGACCACGATACTGCCACCTGAGAGATAAAACATAAGGATGAAGGATGTCCGTGACGTATAGGTGTGCCGTCAGAGTTCCCTCAATTACTACCAGCCGTGACCTGAAGTCACACCCGATGCCTCCCCACACCATGACGCCAGGAGTAACACCACCTTGTACCTTTCCAAAACATTTGAGGAATGAGACCTCTCCCCATGTCACCGTCATAGACTGCCGCCAATGGTCAATCGAGCTAGGAACACAATGTGATGCCTTTCATTGTATTCAGAAATTCTATACTACCTGGATGACCACGTCGGCGAGTATGACGGCTACCTGGTGATATGTCCCATTCTTCCAAAGTTGTCAAAAGTTATGGGATAGGAAGATACGAATATGCCGATGGCGGTAGCACTGCGGACGATATGTAAAAATGTGTCGTGTGGTGTTGGGGCTTTCGTTTGTGCCCTCGATATTCATGTGAAAGGTTTTCTGACGTGGTTATGGCCGCACGACATAAATTAACAGACTACGAACGCGGAATGGTAGTTGGCGATAGACGCATGGGGAATTTTATTTTTGAAACTGTTCGTGAATTCAACATACCTAGCTCCCCAGTTTCAAGAGTGTGCCGCTAATATGTAATTTCCGACGTTACCTCCTGCCGTCGACAACGCCGTACTCGACCACGACTACTTAAGGCCCCAGATCAGCAATTTCTACATCAAGGTGTCAGTATTGACAGACAGAAAATGCTTCAAAAGCCGCAACACTCAATATGAGACTGACGACAGACGTGTCTCGCCGTGGTGGCACAAACCTCCAGCTGATGATGATGATGTCCTGCAGACAGTTGCTGTGAAATTTGGAGGCGATTGAATATGGCAGCAGAAGAGCAATTCGAATAACTCTGTTAACAGAACGCCATCGAGTGCATCGCCTCTCCTGAGCTCGTGAACAAATCGATTGGACCCTAGACGAGTGGAAAAAGATTGCATGGTCAGATAAGTCACGATTCAAATTAGTAAGAGCTCATGGTAGGTTTTGAGTGTGACGCAGATCCCAGGAGGTCTTAGGCCCAACTTGTCAGGGATTCAGTACCAGATGGTGGCGGCTTTATCCTGTTGGTTATCTCCTGCGAGATCTGTAAGAGGTACCGGAGTTGACAGTCTTAATCGTCAAACTCCAACAATACTAACTACTATACAACCAGCAGCCAGCCCCGTCGTAGAATTTGGGTTGGAAGAATTACAAAAATTGGTGACAGACCCTCAGAAGAGAATGTAAAACTGCCTAATGTGAAAGGTAACAATATTTATTGTAAAGGGACCAATAGTATCTATTTTGCAGTTAGTCTTGGTGAATTTTCGTTAGTTCTTATGCGCAAAACGAGCGACCTGTAATACGAGTGCAGGCAGGATGTCCAAACACCAGCCTTGAGCGATACCAAGCTCGCTAGCACCCAGCAGTTGCTCGCAGATTAAAGTACAGCGTGTTACATATATTTGATGGACACGTTACAAAATTGTGGGACTATACTAAGGTGAACAGTGAATTACACAGAACGGCTGAGGAATTCGTGAACCAGGTCGTGCGTCATTTAAGACAATAGTTCTAGATTGTGCGTATCTGGCTATAGGTCCATAAATAATCAAGCAAAGCTGGTAGCATTTGTACAGAGTTTATTCTTAAGAGGTTATATGTAGAGATAATCGCGCAACAATGGCTTCTCAACAAGATTTAGGTAGCTATAACATTAATCACTCTGCAAAACTAGCAACGAGTGAGCCCACCCCATTCAGAAATTTACAGGGGTTGTTGAAACTACTACGCCATCTCAAGACCTATCGATTACTGTCTCCCACCTTGCAGTCTGGACGGCGTTCTCCATGACTCCGAGTTGTGTCGTCTTCTTGAGCTGCTCAGCCGCGCTGTCCCTGGATCGGTACTGGCGAGCGTTCTAGACGCACTAAAGCCGGCATCAGGATGAAAGACGAAAATGAGTGATAATGACCTCTTGAAATCGCTGCTGGGGTTTTATAAAGCCTAATCTCCCACCAACGATCCATCATTGGGAATTCTCCTTACGAAACCGGTGAGAGGTTGATGTGCTCCATTACTAGGCGCCTGTCGTGCACATGTTATCGTTCTACTCAGCGACCATAGATAGCCTCAGAGTTTTGCAATCCGATAAGCTCGCCGACTCTAGTTGCATTTGCAACAGGAGCACTTATTACCGCACTTATACGCCGTTTAGGTATTGTAATCCATATTCAGACTCGCAGGAAAGTAATTCCTAACAGATTGCGAAACGGTTGCATACAGTTCAGCGTTTTACGACTGTAAGGTCCAGCGAACACGACGCGACTGTTTTGTGACAACAGTTGCAAACCCCATTGAGCTCGCAACTGTAATGCGACCTTGGCATTACAGGGTGGTGGGTAACCCAACACTAGGCGATCGGTTTTAGACCAGTCTCAAACCAGTACTATGCAACCGTGGATCCAGGGTCGCAGTTGCGTTACAGAATTCAGTCGAACAAAACCACGAGGTGTTTAGGACTTAAGTGATAAAGAATTTAATTTAAAATTCGTAAGAGAGGTGGAGAAACATCAAGTACTTTGTAACTTTAAACTTCCAGGACAGTCAAGGAAAAAAGTTCCTTAAATATGGATGGACCCATTTCTTTCTCTGTATCCTGCGAATTCTGCGGTATTGATAATAATTAACAATGTCTTCCTCGTCTGAATCTGAAATAGCAAAAATTCTACAAACTCCGCACTGTCTATTGGAAATTGAATGAAACTGATCCACAACCAGACTGTCCGTGTGTGGACAGAAGTTTCGTTTAGGTTGTGAACTGGTTGCGAGCTCATCTGGTTTCTAACTGTTGTCACAAAACAGTCGCTCCGTGTGCTCTGTGCCTAAACTGAATATAACAGCAGACTTTGCAGAAAACTGGGACTTTCATTAGTAGCAACTGATTCTTTCAAGACGAAAATCCTATGCTTATCTGGATCTAACACTCTGAATATAAGAACTCATTCTAGCACACATAAATGCACAAGTCCACACAAATAAATTAAGGTATCAGAATTATTATCAAGAAGAAGAAGTTGTTGGTCTTAAGGCTAAATATAAACTGTTGGCCACAAACCACTCAGTCATTAATGACGGGCTTTTAACAGTTAGGAAATAGTTACTCCCACCAAAAATCCGTCACATTAGTAGTGTTATCACCGGAATATAAACCATCTTACCATCAAACGGTGTTATAACTATATACTAACATTTGATGTCGTGTCAAATGCTAATGACTTGTCAAAATGGTTGGGGATAAATCTACGACGGTTCTTCCGCTGGAGAAAATAGTAATAAGCTTACGCGGATGAATACGACTCCAGCTCGTTGAAGCGCTGTAGTAACCCAAGACAAAAAAAAATGCAAAAAGGGCTGCCTGCTTCAGAGAGAAACTAAAAATGGAGAAGAATCGTAAGAAACAAGATGTTGGAACGCAGACGGACGACCACTTATTACAGATTAACGAAATCTCTTCGAGTTCCGCCAGTCATCCCCGGAACCCTTATGTCAAAAGGATTGGTCTGGGATGGAACACAGACAGACCAAATTGGGTTGAACATTACTCACGACCTGTAGCGAGTCCAAAATTGGAGGAACAACCGCTGAAGATTGGAAACATAGAAGACAGACGCAGTTCTATAAACCCTAAAACAATATACAGTGATTTTGAAACTAATTTAAAACTCGGTCAACTGGAGGAGGCTCCGAATCTCAATGTGGCGCTGAGGCATCTAACTCGAATAGCGCATCCGGCTGGTAAATATGTAACCTTCCCTCAGCTAGAAGCGATTGATCGTATACATCTAAAATCTATCAATCTTCCTACAGAGACTTCTCAGCTTCTCTCTCTTGTGCATAAAGTCTTCGAAAGAAGGAATAAAACTTTTGATCCCAATCAAATATATAAACAGTACGTATTAACACATGGGCGTATAGTTTTCGATTCAAAACTCCCGTGGCCACAGTGCAATATCCACACCAGACATCCATAAAACACAAAATGTCTTGTAAGCTACGAATTGCATAACTAAACGCCAGGAGAAGCAAGTTGGCTTTGCAGGAGGTGAGTAAGATGTCAGAGGAACATAAATGGGATGTCATATGCCTTCAGGAGACACATTCATGCTTCGGGAATATTCCTTACATGCCGGTATCGTCACAGATAATCCCAACAGGTAGAAACCCTATGACAGCAATAGTAGTGCTATCCAGACAAGTTACTGTAACTAAGATAGTGCAGTTCTGTGATGAACATACGACATGTGTGGAACTCATTGCTGACTGGGGTAGTGTAATTCTCGTCAACATGTATTTTCAATATAGTGATCCCATTGAACCATATATTGGGAAGATAAGAGAAGTGTGCACTGCCCGAGACAACAGACCAATAGTGATAATGGCTGACGCCAATACTAGATCCGAACTCTGGCATAGCGGGGAGACAAATATGGGAGGCGAGCTTTTAGTGGAAGCTATTAGTGAAATGAATCTAGAAGTAAGAAATCTACCACATAAACCCTACACATATAGCAACCGAGCAGGAGCTAGGTCAAACATTGATGTAACATTGACCAATCTGCGAGGTGGGAACTTATTGAGGAATTGGAACGTTTTAGAGTTTTTAACTACGAGTGATCACAATGTTATTACTTTTGAGTTGGTCAGAGGGAGGAACGATTTTGACACATCGGAGGCGCAGACTTCCAAGGTGCATTACAACATCCGACAGGCAGACTGGAACAGGCTAAGGGAAAGTTTTACACAACAAGAAATCCTATTAGATGATAATGATGTAGATCGAGCCGCAAAGGACCTTACTCGGGCACTCCAAATATCAATGAGGAGATCTATTCCTCTTAAGAGAACCATTGGCACAGTCGACAGACCTTGGACTGATAGACTGCAAAGACTACGACAAAGGATGCACAAAGCAAGAAAAGATTACCAACGTTGCCTCATCTACAACGTTAGAGGACAGCTCTTGGAAAGATATAGACAAATTAAGAATGAATTCCGAGAACTGTTAATACTAAGTAAACAAAAAAGCTGGGAAACATTTGTGAAAACAAACTTGCGCACAGACCCCTGGGGTATCCCATACAAAATTGCAGCAGGGAAGGTAAAACCCCCAACTACACTGTCTACTGTACAGAAACAAGATGGAACCATGACTACAAGCTGGAAATCTACTTCAGAAGTGTTACTCCAGGAACTCCTTCCAGATGATAAAATGGAAGATGACGAGATGGAGCACAGAGCGCTCCGTCTGGAAATTGACCAACATAGGCAAAGTACCACCGACACTCCTGATATTAGCATCTTGGAGGTAGTACAAGCAATAAATGCCTTGTCCAGGAATAAAGCTCCGGGTCCGGATGGTATTCCAGCTGAAGTAGTACAAGAACTGGTAGTGCCAGTAGCCCCCACTCTGTGTAAGCTCTATAATGCATGCCTGCATCAGGGAAGAGTACCAAACATCTGGAAGCAGAGTGAGATATTAATCATCAAGGAGGGAGATGACAAGGATCCAAAATTACCTAAATCATATCGACCCATCTGCTTGCTAAACGTGCTGGGAAAAATACAAGAAAAGGTGCTGTGCAAGAGGTTACAAGAACATTGTGAGAAGGAAGGGATGAATCCAAACCAATTTGGATTCAGAGCGGGGAGATCTACAGAAGATGCAATCAACCGGACAATGAATCTGATACAGAACTCAAATCAGAATTACGTGATAGGGGTCCTAGTCGATATATCTGGGGCATTTGATAATCTATGGTGGCCTGCACTTTTTGCACGGCTTAAGGAACTTAATTGTCCAAAGAACTTGTATAACACCTTTAAAGATTACTGTAAGAACAGATATGTTAAACTTAGGTGTCCTGGAGTATCCATTGATAAAAAAACTAACAAAGGGTTGCCCACAGGGATCCATTTTTGGGCCGATATTTTGGAACATTGGGCTTGAACCGGGAATGGCAAGGCTGCAAAGAATGCCGGAACTCCTGGGGCTTGTTGCTATTCTTAATTATAGAGGGTAAAACCAGAGCCGAAATTGAGGCTAAAAGCGCAAAGGTTCTGCGTGAACTCAGTCGATGGTGCAGACAAGTCAAACTAAGATTAGCACCTCAAAAAACCTGTTATATGTTACTGAAAGGCAGATTACAGAGCAATCCAACCATTAAAATAGACGGAGTTACAATAAGAAGAAGTCCCTTCAGTCGATACCTTGGTGTGAAATTAGACGAAAGTCTAAATTTTATGGCCCATATGGAGGAAACATGTGGGAGAGCCACCTCAGTCATGAATAACTTAATCAGTATGGGACAAAGGCGTTTCCAACTTTCACCGCTTGTTATTCGAATATACCACAATACAATATTAACTTCAATTGTAGGGTATGCAGCCAGCGTCTGGGCGAAACACCTCAGAAAAGTAAAACCCAGCAAACTTTTGAGGAGGACACAGCGAAGTATTCTAATCAGGCTGAGTGGTGCTTACAAAACAACAGCAACTGATGCCCTTACCGTGGCACTGGGGGTGTGGCCTCTGGACTTGGAAGTTCGCAAGCGAGGAGCATTATACTGGCTCAGGAAAGGGAATCCGGAACAGGTAGAGAAAATCACGGGAGCACCAGCAACAACAGCTGCAGAAGTAAACAAATTGTTATTGGAAGAATGGCAGCAAAGGTGGAATGATAGCACAACAGGAAGAAGGACATATGATATGTTTCCAAGTGTCTGTGAAAGACTCAAAATGTCGCATCTTCTCCCATCGCCTGGGCTGGTACATTACAAAACAGGTCATGGCCCTTACAACAGTGAATTGCAAAGAAGAGGAGTAGTGGACAATGGTAGCTGTGACTGCGGAAGCGAGGGCACTCCGGAACATGTTGTATGGGAGTGTATTTCAACAGCGGAACAAAGAACCCCATATCAGCAAATATTACAGGGCAGGCGAATTTTTGACATATTGCGTGACCAGGAATTGTGGTACTATCTTGATGAAGCTTGCAATCTGGCCTCACAAGCAGCCAAAGAAAGGTTCTTGGCACTTAGAAACCGTTTCAACCGACAGCGACCAGCGACCGAGCAGTGATGATTCCCGAATAAAGAAACTCCCGATGGGTCGAAGGAGGACGCCTCTACTTCCAGAAGTCATCTCCTGAGGGAGGTAAGTTTCTCCGAAGTGGCTGTGCCGGGAGTAAATGTGTAAAATACAAAGTGAGAAACAGTGGGACAACAGTGAAATAAGTGATTTGTGTATGTGAAAGTTTCTTTGTTTAATTATATATAGTAGTATTGTGTGTGAATGTATGTTATTCAAATTACCAATATACAGTATATATGTATATATCAAAAAACACTAACACATATCATATACATTCTTACACATTGTTAATTTAATTATGTAACAAATTTTTGTGAAATTTGATAAGTTTATGCGTTACTAACTTGTTTTACATCCTGAACAATATTTAGCTATTAGCTGCAAACTATAATTTTATCTTATGTACCTCTTGTAATATATTGGAAACATGGGCCCAGAGTAGAAACTAGGTGCTGGGCTATTATGTACCAGGATATAAAAATAAAAAAATAAATAAAAAAAGTAACCCATATGAGAGTTATTATAGTCTCTGGTACTTCGATCATCCGCAGAAGTGATTAAACGCATGTGATACACGTGCGCCAATCGGGAGTAATCTGGTAATTTTGGCGCCGAACGTGTTCGGTTAGTTACTACAAGTGAAATATATCAAGTATTTTGTAGGTTGATGACAGGAAGCTGTGCTGAACAGAGTGAACGGTGTTTTCTTGGAAATGATCAAAGTATTTTTTTGGACTAGGTAAGTATTAATCTTCGGTATCACTTAATACTGTTTTCCTCTTCAGATCTTGCAATCTTTTGCATAAGAAGTCCATTTCTCTTTTTGGTTGGGGCCATTTGGTTCAACTGTGTGTGACAATGTTGTTAACTAAAGACTCTGGTGACCTCTCATTTGTTAATTTTAGTGAAAATATCTTCTTTTCATGATATCTTAAACCGATGAGCTAATCAAATCTGGTGACTGGATGATAATAAGAACATTTAATAAAGCACTAACTTAATCCATATAAGTCATTATCATAAAAATTAACCTGTGTTTTTACAGTGTACTACACAACGTCATCATACCTTGATGCCAAAGAATGCAAACGAAGAAACTTAGTATAGTATTGTATTGTATTGTATATTTATTGTATAAACTACAGAGAACATCTGTAGCATTACAAAGACAGTAAAAATTGATACATCAATGCATTATAAATATTCCAAATTTATCTCATGTTAGCTGCTACCTCATAAAAATCTTCAATTTTATATAAACAATTATTAACAAGTAATTTTTTTATTACATTCCTAAACATTTTATTTGGAAGTAATCTTATTTTCATTGGTATGGCATTAAAAAGCTTGATGGATACATAGTAGAAAGTTTTTTGAGTGGAACTATACCCACACCTGAAGAAACCTATATTATTTCTATTTCTAGTACTGTAAGTATGATTCACACCTAACAGTTCATATTTGTCATAGTTCTCCTTAATATACATTAAGCACTTAAAGGTAGTACACGGCATTGCAATTTCATATGAATACTACAAAGAGTAAGAACAATTTAGTGACCCCGTCTAACACACGGGTTAATAGAAATATTAACGACTGCGTTAAAGAACCATAAATTAGAGATACAAGGTCAGCTGAAAACTTTGAAAAAATATTTGAGTCTCGTGACAATAATTAAAATTCGAAACCGTGAATTGGGGGGGGGGGGAGAGGAAGTAGAAAAACATCTAAGTAAAAAACAGTCATTGGATCCGATTTAAGGAATGTCGATTTAACTTGTGCCCCTTAGAATCTTTTTTAGTTTATAACCTACCCACTGGCTTATGTAAATCATTTATTTGTACTTAAGTTCTTCACCTTTCTTGCTTTAATTTAACAGTATGCAAATCCTACTTTTGGTAAGTTACCGACAATTATAAATATTTCTACAACATTATCTTTACCTTAAAGTGAGCCTTTCACCTTCTGCCAGTGAGGAAATACATGATTTAACATCTTTTTATACCAAGATGTATTCTCACGTTAGCCTTTCCGGTGATAAATCCTACTCATCTCTTTCATTACCTGAAAATAACTATTATACTATTACCTGAAATTGTATTTCAAATTTCTCCTTTTCAAATAAACAATAATACTATAAAATCTTTATAGAATTCTTCTTGTATTATAACACAATTTTCACGACTGTACACAGTATAAATATTTAACATTTCACAACTTCCAAATGGATCAATATTTTCTCTGGCCGCCAGCCGTAAAAATTAATTTCAGATTGATTATTTTCTTTCCATCCATACATTTTAATGGACTGCATTCTTCTTCTATCCAGTCCTCAATAATAATTGTGCTCCAGTCTACGGATATTCATGGAGGAAGGAAGATAGTGGAAGCGAAATAACACAAAATCAGAGAAGCCTCTTATAACCACTCGTCTCCTACTGCGCATGCACGGCGGCCATTACAGAAACCCCAAAACATTGCACTGTAACCTCTGTGGTTGCTGATGTGACAATACAATAAAATATTATACATTCATTTTCCATTGACCCCAATATAAGAGACTGGCTCTGTGGGATGTGGAAAGTTGTCAATTTACAGATAAATAATTAGATAACAAAATAATACATACACTATTAGATGTACAGACATAGCATACATGGTACATTAAACAACTGTATAGCAAAATAATACATACACTAGATGTACAGTCATAGCATACATGGTAAATTCATTATGTAAACTACATTTACACAAGCTATTGGCAGTTATTTTGTGGATACTTTAGAAATAAATTCTTTGATGGAGTAGAAGGAGTTGCCAATTAAATATTCTTTCAATTTTTTCCTGAATTTATACTTATCATTTGCTAGATATATAATATGTATTGGGAGCTTTTTGAAGCATGTATCCCTGAATATCGGACCCCTTTTTGAACAAATGACAGTGATTTGTAATCCTTGTGAAGATCATTTTTACTTCTAGAGCCATAATTGTGTATTTTACTATTTGCTTCAAACAAAGTATAATATGTGACTACAAAGGGCATTAATGTGTATCTATACTCAGCCGCCAATGATAAAATTCCTAACTTCTTGAACAGTTCTCTACATGAAGTTCTACTGCTAACCCCACACATAATTCTTATTACACGCTTTTGGGCTCTGAACACTTTGTCTTTATGGGTAGAATTGTCCCAGAATATTATTACGTATGACAATAAGGAGTGAAAATAAGCAAAATAAACTAGCTGCCTCATACGGAGGTCACCTATAGCTGAAATTGTACGAATTGCAAAAGTGGCTGCACCCAATCGCTTTAATAAGTCAGAAACATGTACTTTCCAATTTAAATTATGATCAATATACAATCCTAGAAATTTCACACATTCTACCTCTTGAATGGACTGGCCTGCAAATTTTATGCCTATACCTGGTGTTAATCTGTGTAATGTACTGAATTGCATATACTGAGTTTTTTCAAAGTTTAAAGACAAGCCAGTAGCTGTAAACAATTTATTAATCAGTTCAAACAATACAATACAATACAATACATTCATTGATCCCAATATAAGAGACTGGCTCTGTGGGATGTGGAAAGTTGTCAATTTACAGATAAACAGTTGCATAACAAAATAATAAGTACACCACTAGATGTACAGTCATAGTATACATGGTACATTAAACACTTCCATTACAAAATAATACATACACCAGAAGATGTACAGTCATAGGATATATGGTACATTAAAAAACAAATTAACAAAATAATACATACACCACAAGATGTACAGTTGTAACATATATGGTACTATAAACAATTACATAACAAACTAAATACATACACCAGGAGATGTACAGTCATAGCATACATGGTAAATTAATTATTTGAACTATATTTACACAAGATACTGGCAGTTATTTTTAAGAGACCTTAGAAATAAATTCTTCGACAGAGTAGAAGGAGTTGTCAATTAAAAAAATTTTCAATTTTTTCCTGAATTTATTCTTATCATCTACTAGACATTTAATATGTGTTGGGAGCATATTGAAGATATGTATCCCTGAATATCGGACCCCCTTTTTGAACAAATGACACTGACTTGTAAGTCTTGTGAAGATCATTTTTACTTCTAGTGCCGTAATTGTGTATTTTACTATTTGTTTCAAACAAAGTATAATTTGTGACTACAAAGGACATTAATGTGTATATATATTCAGATGCTAATGTTAAAATCCCTATCTTCTTTAACAGCTCTCTACATGAAGTTCTATTGCTAACCCCACACATTATTCTTATTACACACTTTTGGGCTCTGAACACTTTATCTCTATGGGTAGAATTGCCCCAGAATATTATTCCATATGACAATAAGGAGTGAAAATAAGCAAAATAAACTAGCTGCCTCATACGGAGATCACCTAAAGCTGAAATTGTACGAATTGCAAACGTGGCTGCTCCCAATCGCTTTAGTAAGTCAGAAACATGTACTTTCCAATTTAAATTATGATCAATACACAAACCTAGAAATTTCACACTATCTACCTCTTGAATGGACTGGCCTGCAAATTTTATGTCTATGTCAGGTGTTACTCTGTGGGATGTACTGAATTGCATATACTGAGTTTTATCAAAGTTTAAAGACAATCCATTAGCTGTAAACCATTTATTAATCAGTTCAAAGACATAATTTGAAATATATTCTGTAGATAAATCTGGAGTATTTTTAATTCCTATGTTTGCGTCATCTGCAAATTGGACAAATTTTGAGTTTTTAGATGAAACACAGGGTAGATCATTTATATATATTAAAAACAATAGTGGCCCCAATATAGAACCCTGAGATACTCCACATCTGATTAATTTCCACTCAGAAAACAGTGGACCTCTTAAGGAAGCCTTAAAATTCTCCATTGACACTTTCTGTTTTCTATTTAGACGGTAAGAACTAAGCCATTTATTAACAATGCCATCTATACCATAATACTTAAGTTTCTGTATCAGAATTTTCTGATCTACACAGTAAAATGCTTTAGATAAGTCACAAAAAATTCCCACAGGAATTAATTTATCATTTATTCCTTCTCAAATATTGTCAGTGAATGCAAATATAGCTTGTTCTGTTGAATGGCCCTTTTGAAAACCAAATTGTGATTTAGTTAGAATATTATTATTTTTTAGATGTTCATAAACTCTATTGTTCATTGCTTTCTCAAAAACTTTGGAGAAGGCTGTTAGTAATGAAATTGGTCGGTAATTCGATACGGCTGCCTTATCTCCCTTTTTATAGAGTGGTTTAACTACAGCATACTTAAGCCTTTCTGGAAAAGTACCCTCAAGTAGAGATATATTGAATAGATAACTTAGTATATTACTTAATTCTGTGGAGCACAATTTAATTAATCTGCTGGAAATCCCATCATAACCACTTGAGTATTTGCTCTTAAGGGATTTGATAATTTTTCTTATTTCTTCTGGAGTAGCTAATTTTATAGACATAGAGTTAAATTTTTCTTGGAAGCCTTTTTTGACAAAATCCATACTGTGTGTCACTGAGCTATTAGCAGTCAACTTATCAGCAACAGATAAAAAATGTTTATTAAAATTATCAGCAATTGAGAAATTAGATTCTACTGAATTTTCTTTGACAAAAATATCATTACTTGTTTGATTACTCTTTCCTGTTTCCTTTTTTACAATGTCCCATATTGTCTTAATTTTATTTCAGAATCATGAATTTTATGTTTGTAGTACATACTTTTAGATTCTTTAATAACCTTTTTCAGTATTTTGCAGAACTGTTTGTAATGTGTTTTAACATTAGCATTCTCACTGTTCCTAGAGGCAACATACAACTTCCTTTTATTAATGCATGATGTTCTAATGCCAATAGTTATCCAAGGCTTTTGTTCTTTTTGAGAAGCATGACACTTTTTCAAGGGGAAGCAACTTTCAAAGAAATTTAATACAGTGTCACTAAAAATGTTGTATTTTTCATCCATACCTTGAGCACTGTATACCTGTTCCCAGTTTGTGGCATTCAGGCACTTTCTAAAACAAGTAACTGACTCATCATTTATTACACGCTGAAGTTTAAAGACATTACTCTTAGTGCTAGTTCCTATTGAAGTGTTGATGGTTAATAACTGGGCATCGTGATACGAAAGTCCATTGATGGATGGCTTGATGGTATAACTGAATTTTGAGGTATCTAGGAAAACATTGTCTATACCTGAGTGACTATAATTCATTATTCTAGTTGGAAAATTAACTACCTGAGTTAAATTGAATGAAATGACTAATGATTCTAACATGACTTTACAGGGTAAGTTATTTAGAAAATCTACATTAAAATCACCACATACTACTATGTTGACTTCTTTTCTGCTTAAAAATGTTAATAAGAGTTCAAACTGGTTCATAAAAAGAGAAAAGTTTCACGATGGTGCTCTATATACTGTTACTATTATGAAAATTTCATTATTGAATCTTAGCTGTGTAGCACAGGCTTCAAAATGTTGGTAAACACAATATTTGCTGATACTTATATCCTCAAAACTATAACCATTTCTAACATAAGTGACAACTCCTCCTTTCTCCAAGTTCGTTCTACAATAATGAGAAGCTAAATTAAAATCAGTTACATATGACATACCTATTCCTGCAGTTATATGGTGTTCAGACAAGCATAAAACATCAATTCTACTGATATCATTTAATTCATTTATGTGGACTAGCAATTCATCCACTTTATTTGTTAACCCTCTGATATTCTGATGTAGTAAATTAATCCCTACACAATTTTTAGTTTCGGTATCTGAAAACTCATTATTGTTTAAACTAATTTCTCTTAAAAATCTTTGCCTAATACATGATCCTAATCTAAAAAAGGAGCTGCCCTAACACCATTAACAACAGATATCTTCTCATGTGAATTTGTGGCCCCAATTAATTGTTTTGCTATGAGATCTGAAAGAACCCCCTTCCCTCTACTATTGAGGTGTAGGCCATGCCTAGTATAATCCCACCTATCAATAGCATCTACAGGTACCAAGCCCATGCCAGAGCCAATATCAGACATAAGATACCGTTCCAGTTCCAGATTCACTCGCCTCACAGAAGAGTTCATCTGTGGCGGATCATAGCGTCTCAAGACCGACATCACACTGACTCGAGTGTGGCACGTTGCTTCTGCTATTTTCTCCAGGTCATCTCTGATGCTATACCTATCATTCCTGCCCAAACTATTTCCCGCTCCTCCCACTATCACTACATGATCCTCATCTGTGAAATCCTTACACAAAGAACCTATATCTTCTACTACCTGACCAAGACTAGCACTCGGTTTGAAGAAACTCATGACCTGGAAACCTGATCCTAATTTTTCCTGTAAAAATGGCCCAACACATCGTCCATGGCTACTACCTAGCAGCAAGACTTTCTTTTTCCCCAATCCCTGCCTACCAGACTTAACTACACAGTTTTTCCTACAAGTCTGCTGCTTTTTACCTACACCTACAACTACAGAAGGCTCATCCCTGTCTAACTCTGGCAACAGGGCAAACCTATTTTGCACCCCAACAACAAAAGAATCAGAAGCCCTTCTTGTTCTAATTGCCCTTTTCCCTGTCACCAGTTCCCAACCATCTCTGTTTCCCTCCCTGCGCAGCCTATCCAACTCCTTTCTAGCCTCTATCAGTTCAGCCTGAAGGGCACTAACCCTTTCCTCCTGCTCCAATATCTTCCTATTTTTGAAACAATCTTTACAAAACCATGGGAGAGCCTCCTCAATTGGCTTGTTTCCACTAAGAATAAATCGGGCGTATAGTATTTTTAATGATTAATCATGCTAAGGAGATAACAAAAAACAACTTTATTTAATTTAAAAGATAAAGATTAGAATTATTTATAGAAAATAAAATCGACAAAATCAGCCATAGTGACACGTGACCGCGAACGCCAATGAGAAAGCATTACGTCATAGCATCCCTAGCGCCACAGAAGTGGTTAACATTTACATGTAATAGAACACCTTGCATAGTAAATTTTTCGTTTCTAGCACCTTCTGTGTTGCTAATTTAGTTATTGTTAATTATTTGGCGAAAGAGAAGTCTAATTCATTATGGAACAAGGTTTTAGCAAAGCAACCAGTTCTAATTTGCCCAAAATTGACGCCGTAGTCGATGGAAGATTTTTCGCCTCAAACATAGACTTCTGCTCGTCGGAATTCCGCAATGCAAAAACTTCCATGTAAGTATATACAAGTGTCAAATATATATGCTGAAATCAGTTTCGTAAATAATAATCTATTGCTTAGACGTACGTTTTTAAGTTAATTGATATGGTTTTGATGTTACTTTTGCGAAGTATAAGCAACTGTTAGGGAGTTCTATAATTACCGTGACGTCGCAATCTGATAACGATTTCTTGTAGAACTCGACGAAACAAATCGAAAATAAAGAATAATGTTTTTTGATATCTCGCTTCGTTTTCGAGATATAGCACGTTAAAAATGAGTTATAGTTCCTTGTTCGGTACTATTATTTCTGTGCCGTGTCTTAACTTTTCAGCTTCATCACGCCTAAGGTATATTTTTTTATATGTATAAACCTTTTCTAGAAAAATATATCCTCAAAAACAGGTGTGATAAATTTTAAAGCTATGGCACTGCCAGTTTCCAGTCTGCTCTAAGCTTCATATCAGCCTAACAACATAATCTTTCAGTTACGATATCTCGAGAACCAAGATAGATATTAAAAACAATTATTCTTTATTTTCGAATTGTTTCGTCAAGCTGCTTAAGAATCTATCATCAGATTGTGGCGCCACTTAATGATTTTTATTCTATGAAAAATAACACTAACGATAGATTTTAGAACATAAAACCAAAACAAACTCAACTCATACCTTATTACATTATCATAACTAGAAAAGTAGTGGTTCTGCAAAATTAATCATTTTTGCTTTGGATTTAGAAATATATTATGCACAAACACTTAAATCAAAATGGTCTTCACAAAAATAGATAATTCTGTCTGCAGGTAAACTGTGAGCATCCTCCCTCCTTGCAAGTTTTAACCACTTTCTGCGTATTTTTTCATTGTTTGGAACATATATAAATAACTTTTCTGGGGTTTTTATTGTTGTGCTTCTACACTTCGGCACTACACAGTACTTATAAAACGAGGAACTCATGTTTAACTAAAGAAAATCTACACGTGCCATATACGTACACGACTGTCTACATTCATATCAGACGCTATGACGTCATCCAAGACGCCATGACAGTCTAGAGCGTTTTTGAGCTAAATTTAAATTCGCTTTTACAAACGCAAAATACATAATGTAAATGTTCGATTCTTTACAAAATAAGATGTTTTTTGAGTAAAATAGATAATAAGGTGAAGTATTAACCAATTTTTCAAATTTAGTCAACTACCCAATTTCCCCAACTTCGACGCCACTACAAATCGCACCCCAATGAAACCATTTCTCACACCCTTCGCAAAAAATTCCACCCCTCAAAAATCTACGGCAATGTCCACACTTTTCACTCATGATTACAAGAAACTAACAACAACAAAGTACACAATACGAGAAACAAAATTTGTTGAACTTAACCTTACAAAAAATCTGCTAAATTAATTCACAAGTAAGCTTTATCTAAATATATTTTCGCTCTATAACAAAAATCTGAGCTTAAGCCGAGCGTTCAAAAATGTAAACAAACACAGAAAGTAAACACGGAACAGACCAAAGCACTAAATCACAAATAAATTTTTTTTGCATGAATAAAAACACTCACTAACGCTCACAGTAGTAAAATGTATTACAATTTAGAGTTTCGAATTACTATTACAATAAAAAATAACTATTAATTATATTTTTTTATAATTTAAATACACACCTTCGTGCGGTACGTGTTTCCACGGTATTCCAAAGACTTAATTTGAAATGTATTCTGTAGATAAATCTGGAGTGTTTTAAATTCCTATGATTGTGTCATTTGAAAATTGGACAAATTTTGAGTTTTAGATGAAACACAAGGTTGATCATTTATATATATTAAAAACAATAGTAGACGCAATATAGAACCCTGAGGTACTCCACATCTGATTAATTTCCATTCAGAAAACAGTGGACCTCTTAAGGCAGCCTTAAAATTCTCCATTGAGACTTTCTGTTTTCTATTTAGAAGGTAAGAAGTAAGTTATTTATTAACAATGCCATCTATGCCATAATACTTAAGTTTCTGTATCAGAATTTTATGATCTATACAGTCAAATGCCTTACTTGGGAACCATCAGACCTGTTCAGAACGGATTTCGATCGCCCGAGTATATGTTGAAGGGTATTTACTCCATATGTCTGTGTTACAATTATTTCTTCAAAATGAGCCCTGGGTATTGAGAAATTAACGCGGAAACATATGTGAATATAGTTTAAATATTATAATTTTAGTATTTTATTTAAAAGCTTCAGCGTGCTGTATGTGGTCAGGTGCCGACTTCCCATTTTGCGAACCCGGGTTCAAATCCCCATATTACCAAATATTTTTATTTCTTTTTTTATATGGAGTAATCATTGAGCATTGATTTTATTTCATTTAAAATTCATTTACAAATTTTTATTATGCTAAATAACAGACATTATGTTAGTTTCAAACATTTACATGCTACCACCACTGACCGGAAATAAGTATAACTGTGGTAGGGGGAAAAACCCCAACATTCTGGCTGTAATATATTTACTTTACGATATTATTTGTAGAGATACAAGTATAGAAACTATGAACATGAAATATACCTGTTTCATAAAAAAAACACATAAACAATAAACAATGAAATAATGATTTTCTAAAAAAAAAAAAGTTGGGACTGTATATTCTGTAATATTTTGTTTTAAAAGTTATTTTGCACAATAAAATTTTGTAAATGAATTTTAAATGAAATAAAATCAATGATCAATGATTACTGCATATAAAAAAAGAAATAAAAATATTTAACAGTATTGATTTGAACCTGGGTTCGCAAAATGGGAAGCTAGTGCCTTACCAAATACATCACGCTGAAACTTCTAAACAATATGTTAAAATTATAGTATTTAAAAGATATTTACATATGTTTCTGCGTTAATTTCTCCATACCCAAAGCTCATTTTGAATAAATAATTGTAACACAGACATATGCAGTAATTACCCTTCAACATATACTCGGGGGATCAAAATCTGTTCTGGACAAGTCTGATGGTCTCCAAGTTAGATTAGTCACAAAAAATTGCCACAGGAATTAATTTATCATTTATTCCTTCTCAAATATTGTCAGTGAATGCAAATATAGCTTGTTCTGTTGAATGGCCCTTTTGAAAACCAAATTGTGATTTAGTTAGAATATTATTATTTTTTAGATGTTCATAAACTCTATTGTACATTGCTTTCTCAAAAACTTTGGAGAAGGCTGTTAGTAATGAAATTGGTCGGTAATTCGATACGGCTGCCTTATCTCCCTTTTTATAGAGTGGTTTAACTACAGCATACTTAAGCCTTTCTGGAAAAGTACCCTCAAGTAGAGATATATTGAATAGATAACTTAGTATATTACTTAATTCTGTGGAGCACAATTTAATTAATCTGCTGGAAATCCCATCATAACCACTTGAGTATTTGCTCTTAAGGGATTTGATAATTTTTCTTATTTCTTCTGGAGTAGCTAATTTTATAGACATAGAGTTAAATTTTTCTTGGAAGCCTTTTTTGACAAAATCCATACTGTGTGTCACTGAGCTATTAGCAGTCAAATTATCAGCAACAGATAAAAAGAGTTTATTAAATATATCAGCAATTGAAAAATTAGATTCTACTTAATTTTCTTTGATAAAAAATAATTACTTTTTCCTATTTTCTTTTTTACAATGTCCCATATTGTCTTAATTTTATTTTCAGAATCATGAATTTTATGTTTGTAGTACATACTTTTAGATTCCTTAATAACCTTTTTCAGTATTTTGCAGAACTGTTTCCAATTTGTTTTACATTCTCACTGTTCCTAGAGGCAATTTACAACTTCCTTTTATAAATGCATGATGTTCTAATGCCAATAGTCATCCAAGGTTTTTGTTCTTTTCGAGAAGCACGACACTTTTTCAAGGGGAAGCAACTTTCAAAGTGATTTAATATAATGCTACTAAAAATGTTGTATTTTTCATCCATACCTTGATCAATGTAAACCTGTTCCAAGTTTGTGGTATTGAGGCACTTTCTAAAACAAGTAACTGACTCATCATTTATTACACGCTGAAGTTTAAAAACATTACTCTTTGAGCTAGTTCCTATTGAAGTGTTGATGGTTAATAACTGGGCATCGTGATCCGAAAGTCCATTGGCAGATGTCTTGATGGTATAACTAAATTTTGAAGTATCTAGGAAAACATTGTCTATAGCTGAGTGACTATTATTAATTATTCTAGTTGGAAAATTAACTACCTGAGTTAAATTGAATGAACTGACTAATGATTCTAACATGACTTTACAGGGTAAGTTATATAGAAAATCTACATTAAAATCACTACATATGACTATGTTGACTTCTTTTCTGCTTAAAAATGTTAATAAGAGTTCAAACTAGTTCATAAAAATAGAAAAGTTTCCAGACAGTACTCTGTATACTGTTACTATTATGAAAATTTCATTATTGAAATTTAGCCGTGTAGCACAAGCTTAAAAATGTGGTTCAACACAATACTTGCTAATACTTTTATCCTCAAAACTATAACAATTTCTAACATAAGTGAACACTCCTCTTTTCTCCAAGTTCGTTCTACAATAATGAGAAGCTAAATTAAAGTCAGTTACATTTGACATACCTATTCCTGTAGTTACGTGGTGTTCAGACAAGCATAAAAGATCAATTCTATTGATACCATTTAATTCATTTATGTGGAATAGCAATTCATCCACTTTGTTTGTTAACCCTCTGATATTCTGATGTGATAAATTAGTCCCTACACAATTATTAATTTTGGTATCAGAAAACTCATTATTGCTTAAACTAATTTCTTTTAAAAATCTCTGCCTAATAAATTATCCTAATCTAAAAAAGGAGCTGCCCTAATACCATTAACAACAGGAATCTTTTCATGTGAATTTGTGGCCCCAATTAATTGTTTTGCTATGAGATCTGGAAGAACCCCTTTCCCTCTACTATTGAGGCGTGGGCCATGCCTAGTATAACCCCACCTTTCAATAGCATCTACAGGTACCAAGACCATGCCAGAGCCAATATCAGACATTAGATACCATTCCAGTTCCAGATTCACTCGCCTCACAGCAGAGTTCATCTGTGGCCGAGTGTGGCACGTTGCTTCTGCTATTTTCTCCTGGTAATCTCTGATACTATACCTATCTTCTTTCCCAAACTATTTCTCGCTCCTCCCACTATCACTACATGAACCTGATCTGAGAAATTCTTATACAAAGAACCTATATCTTCTACAACCTGAGCAAAACTAGCACTAGAAGACTAGCACTAGGTCTGAAGAAACTCATGACCTGGAAACCTGATCCTAATTTTTCCTGCCCCAATGGCGCAACACATCGTCCATGACTACTACCTAGCAGCAAGACTTTCTTTTTCCCCAATCCCTGCCTACCAGACTTTACTATATAGCTTTTCCTACAAGTCTGCTGCTTATTCCCTACACCTACAGCTACAGAAGGCTCATCCCTGTCTAACTCTGGCGACAGGGCAAACATATTTTGCACCCGAAAAACAAAAGAATCAGAAGCCCGTCTTGTTCTAATAGTCCTTTCCCCTGTTACCAGTTCCCAACCACCTCTGCTTCCCTCCCTGCGCAGCCTATCGAACTCCTTTCTAGCGTCTATCAGTTTAGCCTCGAGGGCACTAATCCTTACCTCCTGCTCCAATATCTTCCTATTTTTGAAACAATCTTTACAGAACCATGGGAAAGCCTCCTCAATTTCCCCAATTTCGACGCCACTACGAATTGGTCCCCAATGAAATCTACATCAATGTCCACACTTTTCACTCATCATTACAAGAAACTAACAACAAAGTACACAATGCGAGAGAGAAAATTTGTTCAACCTAACCTTACAATAAAACTGCTAAATTAATTCACAAGTAAGCTTTATCTAAAGATATTTACGCCCTATAACAAATGCCTGAACTTCAGCCGAATGTTCAAAAAGGTAAAAAAAAAAAACATAGAAAATAAACACGGAACAGACCACAGCCGTAAATAAGAAATAATTTGGTTTTATACGAATAAAAACACTCACTAATACTCACAATAGTAAAATGTATGAGAATTTAGAGTTTCAAATTACTATTACAACAAAAACTAACTATTAACTATATTTGTAAGGGTTTGGGAGAGGCTATACTAGCCTTTTCCAACCAAATGTCAACTCTCCTTCACGTGGTGCACTCTGTTTGCATAGACGAGGCTCTGGCGACTGAAAGATTCTCGATATACGGAGTCACCCACTGCTTGCCAACGGCCTCTGAAAGGAGGAAGGAATAGTGGGGAGTGGTTCAGAGCACCCTCTTGCTCTTGGGGTTGGAAATGGCCCCTAAAGGCGGATGAATCAGAAATGATCAACGGCATGGGGATGCAGAAGGTAACGGGAAACCACTGCATTAAAGACTTAAAGGGTATCCCGAGGACATGTAATCCTCTCAAATTACATATACGTCGATGGCTTCTTCTTGGGTAGAATATTCCGGAGGTAAAATAGTCCCCCAATCGGATCTCCGGGTGGGGACTGCTCAAGGAGGAGTCATCAGAATGGATAAAAACATTATACTTGTCGGAGCGTGGAATGTTAGAAGTCTGAATAGGGCAGGTAGGTTAGAAAACTTAAAAAGGGAGATGGCACAACTTAAGTTATTATTTTTATGGGTTTAGAAACGAAGCCCGTCCCCACCACATTAATACAAGTATATATGCCAACTTCACAGGAAGATGACAAAGAAATAGAAAAAATATACGCTGAAATTGAAGAATTAATCCAATATGTGAAAGGGGGGGAAAATCTAATAATCATGGGTGATTGGAATGCAATAGTGGGAGAAGGAAAAGAGGGGAATACTGTAGGATGTTTTGCTCTAGGAGAAAGAAATGAGCGAGGAAGCAGGTTGCTAGAATTTTGTGAAAGATATAAGCTAGTAGTGGCGAACACACTGTTTAAGAACCATGCAAGAAGAATATACACCTGGAAGCGTCCTGGGGATACAGGCAGATATCAGCTAGATTATATCATGGTCAAACAGAGATTCAGGAATCAAGTTCTAGACTGTAAAGCGTACCCAGGAGCAGACATAGACTCGGACCATAATTTGATAGTAATGAAGTGCAGGCTGAAATTCAAGCGAATAAGGAAGCAGCATAAGCAGAACAAACTGGCAGTTAATAAACTGAAACAATGTAGCACAAGAGAAAAATTTGCAGAAATGGTCTAATAATTAACTGTGAAAGGAGCTCAACCGAGGACGAATGGAATGCATTAAAGACCGAAATAATTAAAGCTGGCAAAGAAACATTAGGCTTTAGGGAACAAGCTGCCCGAAAACCTTGGATCACAGAAGAAATTTGGAGCTGATGGATCAGTGGAGAAGGAACAGACATGCTCAGGATGAAGCAGGAAGAGAGCAGTACAGGCAATTTAGAAATCAAATAAATAGGAAATGCAAAATAGCAAAAGAAAAATGGCTACAAGAAAAGTGTGAAGAAGTAGAAAAGGAAATGGTCGTAGGAAAAGTAGATGTTGCATATAGAAAGATCAAACAGAATTTTGGAGAAATATGGAAAAAGGTATGAACGTTAAAACTGCCGATGGGAAACCTCTTTTAAGCTCAATAGATAGAGCTAACCGATGGAAGGAATACATTGAGAAACTGTATGATGGGGATGACTTGAACAATAGTTTATTGGAAAAGGTAAGCGATGTCGACATTGATGACTTAGGAGATCCTGTTTTGAGGACAGAATTTAATAAAGCTCTGAATGACTTGAAAGCAAATAAGGCATTTGGAATTGATGAGATCCCTGCAGAACTTCTTAAATCTCTAGGAGAGGAAGGAATCGAAAGATTATTCAAACTGATATCAAAAAGTTTTGAAACAGGGGAAATTCCAACTGATTTTAATAAAAATTTCATCTTCACACTTCCAAAGAAAGCACAAGCCGACAAATGTGAGAATTATTGCACCATTAGTCTAACAACACATGCTTCTAAATTATTGACCAAAATAATATACAGAAGGATGGAATGGGTAGTAGAACAGATAGTAGGTGAAGATCAGTTTGGGTTTAGGAAAAATTGCTGTACTAGGGAAGCAATTCTGTCTTTAAGATTAATACTTGTAAGGGCGGATCAAGAAAAACGAAGATACTTTTATGGCATTTGTTGATTTAGAAAAAACTTTTGATAATGTTAGGTGGTACAAGATGTTCAAAATTTTAAAGAAGTCAGGTCTAAAGTTTCGAGATAGAAGAGTACTCTATAAACTATATAAGAATCAAGTGGCTGTAATAAAAGTAGAGAATCACGAGAGACATGCAACAGTTAAAAAGGGTGTGAGACAAGGTTGTGGTCTATCCCCGTTAATATTCAACTTGTATGTAGAAGAACCAATGAAGAAAGTCAAAGAAAAATTTCCATGTGGCATAAGTTTTCAGGGAGAAAAAATCAGTATGCTACGATTTGCTGACGACATTGTCTTGTTAGCAGAGAGGGCTGAGGATATTGAGAAGTTATTGAATGGCATGAACAAAATACTGAAGGAATATTTTGGACTGAATATAAATCAAAGTAAAACAAAAGTGATGAAATGTAGCAGAAATGATACCAATACTAGCAGTTTAAATATAAAAATAGGATCGGATGCAATAGGAGAAATGAGTGAGTTCTGTTACTTGGGAAGCAAATTACAACCGCTGGCCGAAGCAGGAATGATGTTAAAAGCAGAATAGCACTAGCAAAAAGAGCCTTCATGAAAAAAGAGAAATCCTTTAGTTTCAAATATTGGTCTGGGAATTAGAAAGAATCTCTTAAAACTTTATGTGTGGAGCACTGCACTTTACGGTAGCGAAACATGGACTTTAGGAATACCGGAAAGAAAGAAACTTGAAGCATTTGAAATGTGGTGCTACAGAAGAATGCTGAAAATTAGGTGGACAGATAAAGTAAGAAATGAACGGTTTTGGGAATGATGGGTGAGAAAAGAACTTTATGGAAGAAGCTTACAGAAAGAAGAGACATATTTTGAGACATGCTGTATTGGTTAATTTGTTAGTGGAGGGAACAGTGGATGGTAAGAACTGTAGAGGAAGACAGAGATTAGAATATATGAAGCAGATAATTGAGGACGTGGGTTGTAAGGGGTATGTAGAAATGAAGAGGTTAGCACAGGATAGGAAGGGATGGAGGATTGCATCAAACCAGTTGAAAGACTGACGAC